>OY856415.1:426890686-427305686 GCA_963693085.1 Alisma plantago-aquatica
GTGCATGGGCATACAAAATTGTCGACATTGCACACTCTAACACAATAGTCACCCATGGGCTCAAGATGTGGAAGAGAAGAGATTTGGGGTGGAATCCATAGGGGCGGTTCTAGGCTTAGTTATGTAGTCTCTCTAGCTCCCTAGAAGATAGGGCTAGGTTTTTATGATAAATCGTTGGGGTTGGTTTTGTTATTCTTAGGAGCATGCAAACAACTGAAAGGCTAAATTAAAACATAACCGGGGTTATAGATTGGGATCAAAACTCTACTCAGCTAGGAAAATTAACACACATCCAAGTATCATGTAAGTTAACCTAGCAGAATAATACAAACAAATTGATTGAACAAGTATTTTAATTAACAAGGTGAACAATCGCACACAAGCAATCAATTAGGATTTGGTCAGGTATAAGTAGTAGTGGGGATTGAAGTATATGGGTGCTCAACCATGCAATTGGTATTCACTTGTAAACATATCCAATAGATAATGACAAAAAAAAACAAAAAACAATAAACAAAAAACACAAAACAAAAAACATAAAACAAAAACAAAAAATATTAAACAAAAGCCTCATCCTACTTGACGGCCATGGGTGGCTAGGTTGTATTAGGGAGACTAGCTCCTTAATCACCATTTATCCAACACTCAGTGGACAAGGGGTATGTGATTCAATCTACCACAAGATCATAGTCTAGGTTTCCAAACATGATGCTCCTGTCTCCCTTGGTGACATGGGGTGTTATAGGGTGTAGGAAGGTGTTTTTCACCCTTTCTTATCTCCTATCCAGCCTCTTGAGATGCTCTTTTCCAAGTAAAAGGAGACAATCACTTTTATCTACTTAGAAATTTCACCTAGGGGTAGTGGGATAGAGAGATATATGTTTAGAAAAGGAAACTAGCATGGCTCCATCAAGGCAACTAGGCTATTTTCCCATCCTTCACTTCTATTTTCCTATGTTTTATACCAAAAATACTACAAATGGCACACTAAAACAAGAGAGAAAAAGAGAGATAGGAATCAATAAGAAGTGAGAATATATCATTAATCAATGAAAGATGATGTTTTTCATGAACTTTACTCAATCACATGGTTTCACAATTCCATATTTATCCCCCAAACAACCCATATATGGTTTAGTTCCTCATGAACAAAGTAGAAACATGAGAAGATAATAAAAGAGAAGAAATAGACTTAGGTGGAGGAGATGGCAATTTCTGAGTCTTCTCTAAATCCCCACCTTGATTGAATGACAAGTTCCTTCCTTTTGGTGGCAATGGCATGGAAAGTTATGTACAATAGGGGATCATCGGTACACATTAGGATTTTGGATGGTGGAAGTTGGAGGTAGATGGTGAAATGACAAGGTGAATGGGTAGGAACATCTAGGATGACAATGGGTGGACTAGATTAAAATCTATGTTAAAGGATTATATAGTGATTGCAGGCCTTAGGGAATTTCAACGAAAAATGAGAAAAACCACCAAAAAAGTAGATAGTGATTCTGTGCATAAGAGCTACTCTACCTCACCACAACGATGATGAGGCCATGATAGAATGATCATTCTAAGTGGAATGAACATGTTGGAATGGGTATAATGGAGGTGGAAAGTTGGTAGAAATGGTGGATGGCATTGGGCCATGGGGAGGGAACAATCATGGTGGATGTCTATGTTGGGTAGTTTTCCTATGTAGATAGGATGTGGATGATTTTTTACAGACCACCAATCTTATGGGAGAGGTCATGGCAAAAATGATGGTAAATGCATGTGGAATTTATATATTTGTCTTGTAATTGCCACAGTTGTGGTGGTGTGTGTAGTCGTTGTGGCCAATGTTTGCCATGGTAGTTTTGTTCCTTGTGATGGTAATTCTACAAAAATTCATCCCTTTGTTATTTAGGCCTCTTGGGGGTCCTTTGGGGATGACCATTCTGGATGGCCATAGTTGTTTTAAGGGTTTCTTTGTGGACATCAATTCTACAAGTGTGAATCTTAAGATCCTTTTGACTTCAATCTCTTGTCATGAAATTATTTATTACCCTAAGCACACACTCCTGATGGCTACAAAGACAAATGTGAGTGGACTTGGGTGCCCGTCGATAGAATGGCACAAATATTTCACACAAGCAATATATATATATATATATATATATATAGTAGCAGTAAAAACAAGATATAACAAGATACTAAATGGGGATAGAGAAGCATGTACCCATATATATTCAAGCATATACCATTGATGTTTCATTTCATGGAGATTAGAGTCTTGAGTGCAACAGATCTTTGGCAACTACAAAATTGATAAACAAAATATATCAATGTGAGTTCATGAGTATGCCGAAAGGCATGTATATAGTTTAATATTATAATAAAATCTTTATTGTATCAAAATATGATAATATGCATAAATATGAAATAAGGATAGAACAATTAACGAATTTGTTTTATACAAAACATATTTTAAGCTTATTTCCATTATACTTAACCACATATTATGACCATTGACCAACTTCCTCAAAGGAAGGGTCTGTAGGGGAGCTCAACATTAGCCAACCCCCTTTTACACATAAGGGACCTCAAAACCTAAGTCAATGAGATAAACCTATTTTCATTCATGCCTTGTCCGATAATAAAGGCATGTACACAAAGTTTGTATAATGGAAAAGTTTAATTATGCTCTACGTTTATTCAACATATTTTAAGAAAAGAAAACCTACAAATCATAGGGAACAAGTAGATCAAACAAGTAATTATCTAGCCAAACATTCATACGAACAAACATACAAGCAAGCCCATAACATAGTAGGGTCAAGAGATTAACTGTACTTTAAGAGTAATGAAAAAGATATGATCCATGAGTAAGATTGTTAGTTAGGGCCCAAGCCAACAAGGACCTAAGATAAAAAAGACATAATAGTGGGTCTGATATCAATGGGGTTGTGATAATATAAACATGAAACATGTCATGTGGATGTCCTCCTAAATCTAGGTATCAATTAGTTCAAGCATGGTCCCATCTAGTCAAGCATGCATTCATTAAAGTCAACATAGTATAAGCATCAACACTAAAGCTTAGGTATAGGTGAACCATCAACATTATAAGTACCAAAAGATAAGGATAAACTCTAATTTTACAAAAGGGGAACCATGGTAGCTAGATTATCATCATGGTTTAATCATGCAAGTTCACATATAGCCATAATAGATACATTTCATGCAACATAAGGTAGATCCATCTAGCCATTATAAATATTTCATGCAACATAAGGTAGATCCATTGGTATTCATGCTACAAGTGGGATGAATCTACTGATTTAAAGTCATTAATATAGCATGGATAACATTAGAGCATCATTCTTACAAAATTAGAGTTCCAAAGATTAACATGTACATTTAGAGCATGCTAGGTGTCAAATTCATGTCATATTAAATCAAAGAGTACATGAGTAGGTAACATGACACTTTTGGGTCACCCGTCATTATAAAGGCTGATTAGAGAGTTAAGATAGAGTTTTGGACATAAGGATCCACTTTTGCATACAATTTAGGGTTCAATCATGTAGGTATTTAAACATCGCATTCTAGGACAATAATAGTGTACAAAAGTGAGTCGTTGAGCTACTCATGGCAAAAAGGTATAAAATATCAATCAAGTAGGGAACAATGCATCACTTTGTTTATTGATTTCTAGGTTAAGGGATTATGTGATGAAAATCTAAGACAAAGTCTTAAACTTGATCATATATGCACACAAATGAGCCATATTTAGAGCAAGAATGGCCATAGGAGGTCAAGATGGCCATCAAGGTGCATTTAGAAGGTCCAAAATGTCAAACATAGTAAAAGAGAACTATGATTACTGATTTAGAGGATTAAAGTAGCCAGGGATCATCAATGATATATAAGGTACATGGTTGAAGTTGATTACCAATCAAAAGATTACAAGGCATCATATTTACTTAAAATAGGGTTGAAACATGCAAACATAGTAGAAGATAATAGCAACATTAAAAAGTTGATGATTTTCTGATCAAAATGGTCTATTACCATGCAATTTGGTTTAGGAACTTGGGAGATATGAGGTTTAGGCTCTGATTGGGCCGCTAAGCATGTGCTGGCACTCGACTGCAAGTTCCAACCGATGCCCACCGCTACGGAGCAGTTGCTAGAGGCTCCTAGTGGCTCACCACCACTCCTAGGCTATTCACAATCATTGCTCATCGATGCTAACCACCTGAGATGAGTGGGACACGGTGGTGCTTATCACTAGGAGCCATTAGATCTGGTTCGATTCACCCTTTGATCGGGATCAATGGTTCTCTGATCGTCCCCCTTCGTGGAGGCATCATCTTCACAGGACTTTCTTGCCCGCAATAGTGCCACACTAGAAGAGCCAAAGGGCTCATCAGATTGGGTGTGTGAGGTTGGGGAAGACAAACCACAGAGCCACCCAGATGCACCACGATTACACACTTGAGCTAGCTGGCTTGATTGGAGCTAAAGGGTGACAGAGAGTGAGGGTACGAAACATCCAGTCAACATAATAAGAAGAAAAAGATAGAGAAAAAAGGGGTCACTAAGAGAAGAAGGGTTAGAAATAAAGGGAAGACCGGGGAGGGTTAGATGAGGATAAGGGAAGCTTCAATTGAGATGAATAAGACATCAAAAGTGTGCCACGTCTGGTAGACGACCTGCCGAGATATAGTAAGAAAAGGATGGGTAACCAAAAAGGTGAGGAACGAGGAGTGCTAGATCCAAAAGGGATCCTAGGTAGCAGAATCCAAGGGTCCAAATGAAAACACATCCAAACGGGGGCCAACGATTGGTTGAGAAAGGCAACCAAGGATCGCCAAGGGAAAAAAATGGGAGGGAAGAGAAACTGGCTCGATTGGTCCCATATGGCTGACCCAAGAATGGATAAAAGGGCATAAATTCGAGCTATAAGTGGGATAAAGTTAGGTAAAATTGAAACATGCATATCTCTCCCATACAAGATCGAAATTGAGAAAAATTTGATTCATTAAAAATGTTAGAGAGAGATCTACAACATGAGCATAAAAATAGAGCATAAAAGTTCACAAGGATATGACCAAATTTTAAGGGAAAGGTAATGATGTATGATATGTTTGAAAACTATAATAGGGTCAATATCAATTGTTGGGAAATATGGGCACATGGAAAGGCAACAAAAATACAAATTTTATCGATACATATTCCTCATAACAAAAAAATCATGTCAACTACTATGAAATAGGAAAGATGGTTTAACGAGTTTCTACTTGGTCGTGGAGAAAATCCAATGACTACAACTGGTTGAATTTCAACTATCTAGTTGCTCTTGGATGGTATCTGTACAACTCCTGGTCTTCACCATTAATAGTAGACTTGAACGGTGTCTGTAGTAGTCAATTCACGACCCGAACTAGTCTTTTCTCCTATTTCTTGACCACATATGAATTTGGTAAAATTGTTTCCAATTAATGGAAAACATATATTTCTGTACTAATTGAATTGAACAAGTGAAACGAGCAATATTTCTCACGAACTCTTGTTCTACTATCAAGGTGGGTCTGTCTGATGCACTGTTCCATAAGATGTATCCGTGTGCTTGGTTTGATATGCCATATCATGACTAATGAGATTATGTCATCAACCAACCCACACTCCAGTCTTTTGTGTTACCGGTATCTCTCTACCTTTCACAATAACAACCAACTAGGGACATAATAAGAATGTACATACTCTTAATATTTGTACGATCTCATTGTTCAAGACTTGTACTTGAAGACATACGTCATTGAGTATTGTCATTCTTTAGATATTCATAATGTTTCCTCATTATTTCATAACCGAGTGAAACCATAATGAATTGGAAGCTTGCCTTAATGATTATTAATCAAATCCTTTATGTTATCTGTCACGTCAATCATCATATGAATGGCTCACTTGGCATACCAATAGACCACTTACACTTAGAGCCAATCACCCACTAATCTCATTCTGAGTGATCTAAACATGTCCACCATGTTTTCACTATGCAAGTGCTAAACCACTGGGTTAGCAACATTTATCTATTAGTTGTTATATTGCATGTTTCTTATCTCTTCACTATGTGATGAAACTATCATAATATGGTATTTGATATTCCTTGCCTAACAAGTATCTCCATTGTTGTCACAGTATCACTACTGACTCATGAATTGTTGGAACATCTATAAGTTCATCATATGAACTTCTAGATCCATACAACATCACTCTATGTTGATAACACAAGTATACTTGACTTATATTATAGAATATAATTAATGGCTATTAGTTCGGAACCCTTCCAACTAACAACATTTTTCCTTCAAACATATATTATTGCAATCATTTTTTTTCATTTAGGAAGTTTTCATCAGTGTAACTCTACACCCAACTCTACCTTTATTGCTATTTCTATTGATTAGTAATCCATCCTTAAGTACTAGTATTAATGGATATCTTTAATTACATTCCAATAACCCTTATTGGAATTTAATATCATCTTGTCATGTCGAATACATACAATATTATATGGGATAAGTACATTTATAGCATTAATGGATCCATTGCTACAACATATGACATCTTAATCATGTCATTTCCATTTTCACTAGAATTGTATATATATAGTTCATGAGAGACTAATCTAGATTCTCTCTCATTGAGTCCTTCTGTGTTGAACTATTTCGACATATTGCTATTGTATGTACTCAAACTTATGTTCTAAAACTTTCAAGAGCTATATCTATAGGTCTTGATCCATATCATATAGGATGTTTCACCTAATCCTTCTTTGAAGGTGTTTTCCATGCGAACTCTTAATATTCACAACATTGAGATGTTATTCCTCATCATATGTGGAATATTCATATATGCTCCCACTAAATCTTTTGTAATAACATATTTCATCTTGTATCTTGATTCAAGTCAAACTCTTTGACTATCTTGTCAAGTTAAAAGATCCCATCTCTGAGATGCTTTTTTCAATCCCTGATTGAACTTTGTAGTTTATAGACTTAATTTGCATTCATAAAGTTATAAAACCTTTAGATTGTGTCACATACACATACTCTGATATATTCCTCTGAAGGAATTTGGTTTCAATCTTCATATGCCAAATCTCATAGTCTATTTTAACTACAGCAAAAAACATGAAAATTGGTAAAGGAATTTCTATCATGTTCAACAACTTGAACTAATTTGAAAAATTTTCAACCAATTCGTCCTTTTATGTTGTCCATGTAGGTCTTTACAACAAGGCCCTATTGCACCCTTTAGGTATTACCCCTTTAGGTGGCACTACCAAGGTCCTACCTTGTTAGCTTGCACGGATCCCATAATAGCCTTAAGACATTACTCATGTTATAGTTCTCAATAGCTTCTAGTTGACTAGTTGGCTCATTTTGTCATGACCAACCTGTCTTAGTTGTTGGATTCACAATTGTATTCCAATCATTCCATGCCGTACAGATCTTTTTATTATTTCTGATCGAATGAGTGGAAATTTTCCAGCACTAAGGTCACAATTTAACTGGGCTCAACATTGTTATTGTCTTCGACATCTTCGTGAGAACTTCCATCAAAAATTCAAATCACAGGAATTGAAGGAACTTTTGGGGAAGGTGGGATCCACAACTAATACACTTGAATTTGATCGTTATGGCTGATATAGAAACCATAGAACCAGCGGATAAGGAGTATTTGATAGTGCAAAATCTAGTACAGTGGTCTCTCACATATGACAGAGGTTATAGGTATGGATCATTGACTAGCAATCATGTTGAAGGGTTAAATGGAGTCTTAAAAGGTGTTAGAGGTTTACCAATACATGCACTAATTGGTGCCACATACTATCGATCTGTTACAATGTGGTTGGAGAGGCATAACGAAGCATATAGTCGTGAACAAAAGTGACTTAAATGGCCCTTTAGGTTTCATGAGAAGCTTTTTAATGTATCACATGATGCAGAAAAACTAGCAGTAAACATCCACATGAACAATGATGAATGACTTGTTGATGACATGGACGGACATAAATTTCAAGTCATAGTGCGTCCAAATGGTGCAAGTGAATGCAGTTGTGGTTTTCCACAACAATGGCATTTTCCATGTTCTCATGTTTGGGTAGCTGTAAGATCTGTCAATTATGATACTGATGCACTTGTGAGCCCATATTTCACAAATGATGCTTATTTAAATGCATACAAAACTGAATTTCATGGTATTTCCGACAAGAGGTATTGGCCTCAATTTGATGAAAGCAGAGGTATTTATCCCTTATTACCCCCAAGGAAATGAATGCACGTTGGAAGACCAAAGAAAAAAGAAGGCCTTCAACTATGGATGTTGATCCAAATCAATATACATATCATTGTCATAAGTGTGGCAGAAGGGGCCATAATAGACACACTTGTCCTGATGTAATATGATGTCTGGTCATGTAATGTTGCCAATTTCAGTTTGTTCAAGTCATGTAATGTTTCCAATTTCAATTTACTCAAGTCATGTAATGTTTGCAATTTCAATTTACTCAAGTCATGTAATGTTTGCAATTTCAATTTGTTCAAGTCATGTAATGTTTGTAATTTCACTAATTAATTGTTAAATTATTAATAATAATGAATTTATAATGGGTTAAATTCAACCAATTTAGGACTCTTATTTGTAAATTATTATTTGTTATTTTTTATAGATGGCTCATCGAAGGACATGGACATTTCACATGTCTGTAGAGTTAATCCAAATAATATCTACAAAGTGTCTACAGGGAAAAATGGCTCATCAAACTCTATTGGATGATGACTAGAATGACGTACCAGATTTGTTGTACAACAAGCTAGGATTTATAGTGACAAAAGAACAAGCAAAATTTCATTGGCAATTTTTAAAGCAAATGTTTCACATGTATGAAGAACTTCTTGAGCTACCTGGTTGGTATTGGGATCACACGAAACAGAAAGCAATGCCAATCAATGCACAAGTTAAAAACCAGTTAGCTGTATCACATCCAGAGATACATCGAGTTGTACATCAAATGTGGCCATTTTCTGAACCTCTAGATGAGACATTGAATCAAATGCAGTAACTAATATATTGTAATGTTTCTCTTTTAGTAGTTCATGTTGTAATTTTAATATTGTTTGGTAGTTCATGTATTTGAATTAATTTCATCTTATCCAATGAAAAATCTTATCTCAAAGAATTTGTTTTATGGTGAGAAAAAGTTATGAGAAAATATAATTTGTCTTACTCTCCCATAATATTGACAAACTTATATGTTGTACAATATTTGCACTTTTTATTTAATGTAATATTTGCACTTTTCATTTAAAGTAATATTTGCACTTTTCATAGATATGACTCCTAGACAAGCATCCTTATGACTCTCCCAGCACCACTTCATGTTGTCACAGTGACCTATTACTGACCTGGGTGTTTTGGAAAACATTTTTTTGGCTGGTTTTAGGCTTGTTCATAGGCTACAACCTATCCACATTGATCCCAATTTAATCAGTGTCTTAGTTAACTGATGGGACAACTCTAGCAATACTTTTAGGTTTCCCCCTTTTGAGATGAGTGTAACCCTTCGGGATGTTGCAGTTCTTTTAGGCCTTAGGATTGATGGTCCATCGGTTATAGCTTCATATCCTTTAGGCGTAGATGGGGGGCAATTTTCTTCATGCTCTCACCTTTATGAGAGTTTCTTAGGAGATGCACCAGATGGGATGTCTAAGGGGCATATCTCCTTGATATGGTTGCGTGAAACCTTTAGGGATATGTATTTCACTTTGGGAGATGAAGAACAACAAAGATAGATGAGGATAAGGTATACTAGAGCATATCTCCTATACTTTTTAGTTAGTTACCTTATTCTTGATAGTACCAAGGACAGAGTTCATGTACGGTACCTCCCACTTGTGTCTGACTTTGCAAGTTGTTGCACTCTATCTTGGGGTGCTGCAACTCTAGCATACTTGTATTGGGAGTTGTGCAAGGCTACCACCCATTCTAGGAAAACTTCCCACCTGTCTGGTTGTGTATGTCTACTGCAGATGTGGTGTTGGGAGAGGTTAGGAATTGGATGCCCAGGTTCACTAGTTATGAACTGGGGGGGGGGAGGTGGCCAGAAGATGTTCCCTTGGGTTATAGGTAAATATTTACACAATTTATTTATACATTTGTCTAAACATTTTGTAATGTTTATCTAAATTTAGTTTTTAAACTTAATAGGTGGCCTACATTTTGTCAAAGGAGTGATACTATGAGAGGATCAGTCTAGTTTTATGATTCAACATTTGACCAGATTTTGCCCTCTCATGTATAACTTACTTACTTCTACTAACATGTTGTATGATATATGTTGTATTTTTTATGCAATTACTCCATTTTATATGATATATGTTGTATCTATTTGAATAATAGATACAACTAACTCCTTATACTGCTTATATTCTAGAGAGACTTCCAGCCTTGTGTCGAGAGGGTCGTGATATTTGGTTGGCACAAGTGCCTTTACTATGCTACACAATAGTAGAATGGAACTTCCCTGACAGAGTACTTGGACAATTTGGATTTGTTCAAATACAACCTACTCTGGAGTAGCCACACCTTAGTAGGATAGATGGGAGGGGTCATGCGGCTGAGGACTGGTTGCATCATTATAGGCGGGAGGTGCAACTATGGAACAACATACGTGAGAGCTTAGTCCCCCCTCCACCAGCAGAGACAATCTTCAGTCTATAGATGCACTATGCATGGTAATATCCCCCGTATGCACTGCCCCCTCCATCTCAACCTCTGACCACATACTACCCACAAAGTTATCATCAACAACAATTTGTGAGTATCATTTATATTTCTTTTACAAATTGTTATTATTTATCTTTATTATTTGTAATATATGTAATTAGTCTTTATTATTTGTACATACTTTGTTTGAATAGGTGGAATCACATGTGCAGATTTGAGCAGGTTTACAACATGCCCCTACATAGACCAGAGATGACATCTATGGCATCCAAGGGACTTACTTTAACAGTCTACCTGACTATGCTCGCCCGTATGATCCCATACCCACTCATACCACAGCCCCTGAGCCCACTCCTACTCCTACTCCAACTCCTAATCCTACTCCTACTCCTACTCCTACACCTGTTCTTACTGCTCCTAAGCCCACTCCCACTTCTCAGTTCATGGCATGGGGACAGACAGGGCCATACTTTTTAGGAGTTGGTTCATTTTTTTCATACATCACCCCACCTCCACCAGCATCGTACTATGGAGCAGGTTCTTCTTATGTTCCATACACTCCACTCCCACCACTAGTTATTCATGATAGTCGATCACCATCTTATGTCACATACTCACCGACTCCATTTGATTTCTTAGGATGCACCCCACCTGATGCCCCACATCTTAGTATTTAGAGACCCCTCACCCTACCTCCAACTTTTCATTACTTCCCTGGTCCTCGTCATCCTACTGCTACACAGTTGTCCCCCATTGAGGTATCTCCAGATGACTTTGGTACTCAGGAGCCAGATGTACATGGAGGTGGGCGGGGACATTGTGGGCATGGAGGACGTGCTTATTTTTTCATATATTGTACTATGTTGTATATATGCCTTTGTTCAGACATTTATTTGGCTTGTATGTGGATCTATAATATTATGATATCATATTGGTTCATTTTGTATCTATCATATTGTTCTGTTGTGTATTTTTTTCTCATCAAGTTGGTTCATTTTTAACCTTGTTTTTAATGATATCTCATTTTTTGGGATTAGTTTTCCTTATATAATCAATTAGGAACCAACTAATGTTGGTTTCAATACCACTTCTATAATCCATATGCATGTTCAGAGATATTCAAATTAACAAATTTCTAATAATTGGCTATGTTATAGACATTCAAATACAAGTGAATGAATAGTAAATGTACGCATATAATCAAAATTTGTTAATATACAAATCAATATGCATGAAAGAATAATAATGAATGCAATTTTTTTTTATAAAATTGCAATACGTCCTGCATGGGGACGCATTACTTTCCTGTGGGGACAATACGTCTACATGTAGGACGCATTGCTTTCCTATGAGGGCAATGCGTTCCTCTTTAGGACACATTGGCCCCACAGAAGGGCAATGCGTCCCGAATGAGGACGCATTGCTCTATAGTGGGACCAATGTGTACCGCCTCGAGAAGCATTGCTCTGTTGCAGAGTAATACATCCTAATCCGGGACACAATGCCCTTCTATGGGGCCAATGCATCCCAGGTCAGGACGCATTGCTCTGCGAGAGAGTAATGCGTCTCAAGGTGGGACACATTGCTCCCAAAATGTGCCATTTTGGGAATTAAGTTCAAGAACATGCTATTTTGGGAATTAAAATGGCCAAATGTGCCATTTTGTTTTTTTGGCCTAAACAATTCCATGGCGTCTTCATTTACTCACCATCATCATCAACATATGTTGTTTTACACTCGCCATAAGTAGCCAATTAACATCCATTTTCACTAATAATTGCAATCCAATCTGACTCTAATTGCCAAAAGGAAATATATTCATGACATTTGTTCCCATTGAATCAAAGTTGATGCATTGAGTTCAGTCTAGAACTTGATTAAAAAATAGGGTTTTGACACACTAACTCCCAATTATAGTTCTTGGAGTGAAATATTAGATGATGGCTTGCAACCTAGATATGGACTGCTTAAATTACTAGTTTAGAAATAGACTATGCATGCCCAATATTGGTTAGGCCCAACTTGGGTTTTAAGGTGAATTGAACTTTTGAAAATCATTTTGAGATCCAATGAATAAGGATGGGATGACTGAACTAAGTCTAATTCACAATGACCTAAGAATGCATTTTTCTCATATTTTGAACTATTTACTTGTCATTTCTTCTTCAGAAGTGAGTTGAAGGATATATAATAATTGAAGATAGTTACATTACTATTGCATTTATCCGAATTGTGTTCTCATTTCATATTGTTTGTCCAACTAAAATGATTTGATTGCCTACAATTATATGTACCCTTCCATATACATATGTATGTATAAGAATCTCTATATATGAAATAATCATGCGATAGAGAATACTTTTCATGAGTCTAAATTAAATGTATGATTCTAACTAAATAATATCAAAGAAGGTAACCACTATAGTCACATGCATTGAAATAAATATATAAAGAGTAATGAACGATGGTCAAATACTCAGTTAACTGGAGTGCCGCTCTCTCTCTAGGGTTTTCTCTCCGCCTTCTCTGTAAGTTCTACCCCGGCGGTCGCCGCTGGGGGGAGGGGTGTGCTTCCTCGGAGCCTCCCTCCCCCTGGCCTTCAACCACGACTGGCAGTTCTGAAGGTGGTCTTCCCTGGAGATCGTGAAGCTGGCGTATCATTGAATCACTTGAGGCTCCCTCACGCCCTGCCCCGATGCAGCTGGTTGCGCCGCAAGCATCCAAGCCCAGACTGTTGGAGTGGTATTTCAACCCTGTCGAATCTTTCCATTCAAGTGAGATGGAGAGATAGGAGCCGGTCCCGGTCGTGTGCTTGGATCTTGCACCGCTGCTCTGAGCTGGTGGTCCTAGGTGGTCTCCGCGCCACCTTCCTCTCTAGCATCTGCTCACTCCAGTGGTCGAGGTGTTGCCCTTCTTTGGATTCGACTGATATTCGATCACATTTGATGGTGGTGGATTTTTCTCATCGAGTGGCGTGTCTGCTGTGTGAGGTCGTTCGTCCGGCGACGTGCCGTCCTCGACTCTGGTTTCACAGAGCAGTGGGTGCTTCGTCCCCTTTCTAGGCTGCTTCCACCGATCCTTGGTAAGTTCTTGCGGGCCTGTGCTCCAGGTCGTCAGGGTGTTGATAAGACACAAGGTCGCATTTGGTGAAGTGGCCTCTCCATCGGACACCGGGTAGGTGCTTGGGGGTTTCTCGTTGGTGCCGACTGTCGGCTGCTTGAAGACTGTCCTAGGTATCCCCTGATGTTTCTGCCTCGGGTGGAGGCCTTGGAGGCAGCATGTCTCTCTAGTCGATTTGGGTTCCACTCTGTTTGGGTCCTCTGGGCGCTGATTCAGTGGTTGTTGCCTTATCGACCCTGCGGTCTCCTGCTAGCCTGAGTGAGAAGGAACACCTTCATGGTGTTCGTTGAAATGTTGCTGGCTTACAATAACTTTTGGTCTTCGCTTTTCTAGAGCGGCTGGTTCCTGCTGCTGCGAGGGTGGTTCCCTCTAGGTGCTCGACTAGACGTTGTTCTGAGTCTGCTCCTGGTCTAGGCTACAACACGGTGCTGGGTTCAATCTTCCTGATCGCTCCTCCTTTGTTGTGTGTTGGAACACCCCTAAGGTGTTTGACGAACAACCCCTTCGTAAGAAGTTAACTGCTGCTCCTACTGTAGGACATCAACAGACTGGTGCTTGGTTTGGGAGCTTGTTGAACCCCAAATTGTTGGCATAGGACCACACTTTGTGGGTGCTCCTATTAGATAGCTAGTTCCGTGCCAGGAATGTAAGATTGCTTCGATCCTCTTAGCCTAGTTGATCTCTGTTGGTAGAATGTGATGGGTCTGGCAACTTGAGAAGATCATAAGCTAGTGATGCTGTTCTGGACAGGGTTCCCTGGTGGATGCTATGTTGCAACCTATAGTTACTATTTGTGAGTGGGCTTATTGCATGTATCTACATGTTGTAATTGATCATTCTCCTGGTAGGAATGCCTGGTTCTGTCTTGTTAGTTTGTTGTTCTTCTCGGTTCTTGTTATCTTTAGGTTTTGTGTAATACCCCCTGCATGGGGTATATGATCATTGGTCGAGCTTTCTACCTCCTTGTCATGTAATGGGGTACTCCGTGCCCAAAGTTTTGGCTTTATAGTAACACACTTTTTGACTGACCAAAAAAAAGAAAGATGGTCAAATACTCAAGAAGTATGAAAAATTATCCATTGAACCAAAGATAGTGTCATCGTCACTTTTATAAAGAATATATATATAAAGGGCTCAACATGACACATTTTGGTGGGGTCCCTCCATATAGAAGAAGGTCTTACATTCTATATTTCCCCTTAATTATGTTTACTTTAATGTAGAAGCATGTAACAAGAACCTTATTTGTATTTTCCTTTTTATGTTAGAAAAAGTATGAGAGCCATTTTGCATGTTCAAGTATATTAAAATGTTTATATTATTATCATGATATTTGTTGTTATGTAATTTCTCCCCAATGCAACTATGTTATAGATATCACGTTGTTACTTTTCCCTATCTGTGCTTGATGCACGAGTGCATGGACATACAAAATTTCCGACATTGCACACTCTAACACAATAGTCACCCACGGGCTCGAGACGTGGAAGAGCAGAGATTTGGGGTGGAATCCATAGGGGCAGTTCTAGGCTTAGTTATGTGGTCTCTCTAGCTCCCTAGAAGATAGGGCTAGGTTATGAAAAATCCTTGGGGTTGGTTTGGTTATTCTTAGGAGCATGCAAACAACTGAAAGGCTGAATTGAAACATAATTAGGGTTATAGATTGGGATCAAAACTCTACTCAGCTAGGAAAATTAACACACATCCAAGTATCATGTAAGTTAACCTAGTAGAATAATACAAACAAATTGATTGAACAAGTATTTTAATTAACAAGATGAATAATCGCACACAAGCAAGCAATTAGGATTTGGTTAGGTATAAGTAGTTGTGGGGATTGAAGTATATGGGTGCTCAACCATGCAATTGGTATTCACTTGTAAACATATCCATAAGATAATGACGAAAACAAAAAAAAAACAAAAAAAATTAAACAAAAGCCTCATCCTACTTGACAACCATGGGCGGCTAGGTGGTATTAGGGAGACTAGCTCCTTAATTGCCATTTATCCGACACTCAGTGGACAAGGGGTATGTGATTCAATCTACCACAAGATCAAATTCTAGGTTTCCAAACATGATGCTCCTCTCTCCCTTGGTGACATGGGGTGTAGGAAGGTATTTTTCACCCTTTCTTATCTCCTATCCAGCCTCTTGAGATGCTCTTTTCCAAGTAAAAGGAGACAATCACTTTTATCTACTTAGAAATTTTACCTAGTGTTAGTGGGATAGAGAGATATATGTTTAGAAAAGGAAACTAGCATGGTTCCATCAAGGCAACTAGGCTATTTTACCATCCTTCTTTCCTATGTTCTATACCAAAAATACTAAAAAGGGTACACTAAAACAAGAGAGAAAAAGAGAGATAGGAATCAAGAACAAGTGAGAATATATCATTAATAAATGAAAAATGATGTTTTGCATGAACTTTACTCAATCACATGGTGTCACAATTCCATATTTATCCCCCAAACAACCCACATATGGTTTAGTTCCTCATGAACAAAGTAGAAACACGAGAAGAGAATAAAAGAGAAGAAATAGACTTAGGTGGAGGAGATGACAATTTCTGAGTCTTCTCTAAATCCCCACCTTGATTGAATGACAAGTTCCTTCCCTTTAGTGGCAATGACATGGAAAGTTATGTACAATAGGGGATCATCGGTGCACATTAGGATTTTAGATGGTGGAAGTTGGAAGTTGGAGGTAGATGGTGAAATGACAAGGTAAATGGGTAGGAACATCTAGGATGGCAGTGGGTGGACTAGATTAATATCTACGCTAAAGGCTTATATAGTGATTGTAGGCCTTAGGGATTGGTAGGGGCAGATTAGGAAAACCACCAAAAAAGTAGATAGGGAATCTGTGCATAAGAGCTACTCTACCTCACCACAATGATGATGAGGCCATGATAGAATGATCATTCTAGGTGGAATGAACATGTTGGAATGGGTATAATGGAGGTGGAAAGTTAGTAGAAATGGTGGATGACATTGGGCCATGGTGAGGGAAAGATCATGGTGGATGTGTATGTTGGGTGGTTTTCCTATGTAGATAGGATGTGGATGATTTTTTACGGACCACCAATCTGATGGGAGAGGTCATGGCGAAAATGATGGTAAATGCATGTGGAATTTATATATTTGTCTTGTAATTGCCACAGGTGTGGTGGTGTGTGTAGTCGTTGTGGCCAATGTTTACCGTGGTAGTTTTGCTCCTTGTGATGGTAATTCTATGAAAGTTCATCCCTTTGTTATTTAGGCCTCTTGGGGGTCCTTTGGGGATGACCATTCTGGATGGCCATAGTTGTTGTAAGGGTTTCTTTGTGGACTTCAATTCTTCAAGTGTGAATCTTAAGATCCTTCCGACTTCAATCTCTTGTCATGAAATTGTTTATTACCCTAAGAACACACTCCTAATGGCTACAAAGATAAATGCGAGTGGACTTGGGTGCCCATCCATAGAATGGCACAAATATTTCACACAAGTAATATATATATATATATATATATATATATATATATATATATATATATATATATATATATATATATATAATAGCAGTAAAACCAAGATATAAAAAGATACTAAATGGGGATAGAGAAGCATGTACCCATATATATTCAAGCATATCCCATTGGTGTTTCATTTCATGAAGATTAGAGTCTTGAGTGCAACAGATCTTTGGCAACTACAAAATTGATAAACAAAATATATCAATGTGAGTTCATGAGTACACCGAAAGGCATGGTAAATAGTTTAATATTATAATAAAATCTTTCTTGTATTAAAACATGATAATAAGCATAAAGATGAAATAAGGATAGAACAATTAACGAATTTGTTTTATACAAAACATATTTTAAGCCTATTTCCATTATACTTAACCACATATTACGACCATTGACTAGGTTCCTCAAAGGAAGGGTCTGTAGGGGAGATCAACATTAGCCAACCCCTTTTTACATGTAAGGGACCTCAAAACCTAAGTCAATGAGATAACCCTATTTTCATTCATGCTTTGTGCCCTTACCCTGATAAAAAAAAGCATGTACACAAAGTTTGTATAATGGAAAAGTTTAATTATGCTCTAGGTTTATTCAACATATTTCAAGAAAAGAAAACATACAAATCATAGGGAATAAGTAGCTCAAACAAGTAATTATCTAGCCAAACATTCATACGAGCATACATACAAGCAAGCCAATAACATAATAGGGCAAGAGATTAACTGTACTTTAAGAGTAATGAAAAAGATATGATCCATGAGTAAGATTGTTAGTGAGGGCCCAAGCCAACAAGGACCTAAGATATAAAAGACATAATAGTGGGTCTGATATCAATGGGGTTGTGATAATATAAACATGAAACATGTCATGTGGATGTCCTCCTAAATCTATGTATCAATTAGTTCCAGTATGGTCCCATCTAGCCAAGCATTCATTCATTAAAGTCAACATAGTATAAGCATCAACACTAAAGCTTAGATATAGGTGAACCATCAACATTATAAGTACTATAAGATAAGGATAAACTCTAATTTTACAAAAGGGTAACCATGGTAGTTAGATTATCATCATGGTTTAATCATGCAAGTTCACATATAGACATAATAGATACATTTCATGCCACATAAGGTAGATCCTTCTAGCTATAATAGATATATTTCATGCAACATAAGGTAGATCCATTGGTATTCATGCTACAAGTGGGATGAATCTAATGATTTAAAGTCATTAATATAGCATGGATAACATTAGAGCATCATTCTTACAAAATTAGAGTTCTAAAGATTAACATGTACATTTAGAGCATGCTAGGTGTCAAATTCATGTCATATGAAATCAAAGAGTACATGAGTAGGTAACATGACACTTTTGGGTCACCCATCATTATTAAGGCTGATTAGAGAGTTAACATAGAGTTTTGGACATAAGGATCCACTTTTGCATAGAATTTAGGGTTCAATCATGTAGGTATTTAAATATCACATTCTAGGAGAATAACAGTGTACAAAAGTGAGTCATTGAGCTACTCATGGCAAAAAGGTATAAAATATCAATCAAGTAGGGAACAATGCATCACTTTGTTTATTGATTTCGAGATTGAGGGATTATATGATGACAATCTAAGAAAAATTCTTAAACTTGATCATATATGCACGCAAGTGAGTCATATTTAGAGCAAGAATGACGATAGGAGGTCAATATGGCCATCAAGGTACATTTAGAAGGTCTAAGATGTCAAATACAATAAAAGAGAACTAAGGTTACTAATTTAGAGGATTAGAGTAGCTAGGGATCATCAATGATATATATGGTACATGGTTGAAGTTGATTACCAATCAAAATATTACAAGACATCATCTTTACTTAAAATAGGGATGAAACATGCAAACGTAGTATAAGATAATATCAACATTAGAATGTTGTCGATTTTATGATCAAAATGGTCTATTACCATGCAATTTGGTTTAGGAACTTGGGAGATATGAGGTTTAGGCCCTGATTGGGCCGCTAAGAATGTACTGACACATGAGTGGAAGTTCCAGCCGATGCCCACCGCTACAGAGCGGTTGTTGGAGGCTCCTAATGGCTCACCACCACTCTTGGGCTATTATCAATGCTAACCGCCCGAGATGAGTGGGACACAGTGGTGCTTATCACTGGGAGTCATTGGATCTGGTTCAGTTCACCCTTTGATCGGGATCAATGGTTCTCTGATCGTCCCCCTTCGTGGAGGCATCATCTTCACTAGACTTTCTTGCCCGCAGTAATGCCACACTAGAAGAGCTAAAGGGCTCATCAGATTGGGTACGTGAGTTCGGGGAAGCCAGACCACAGAGCCTCCTAGATGCACCACGATTACACACACGAGCTAGTTGGCTTGATCAGAGCTGAAGGGTGATAGAGAGTGAGGGTATGAAACGACCAGTCAACATAATAAGAAGGAAAAGACAGAGAAAAAGGGGGTCACTGAGAGAAGAAGGGTTAGAAATAAGGGCAAATATCAGGGAGAGTTAGGTGAGGATAAGGGAAGATTCAATTGAGATGAATAAGACATCAAAAGCGTGCCACATCTGGTGGCTGACCCGCCGAGCTATATAGTATGAAAAGACTGGGTAACCAAAAAGGTGAGGAACGAGGAGTGCTAGATCCAAAAGTGATCCTAGATAGCAGAATCCATGGGCCTAAATGAAAACACATCCAAACAGGGTCCAACGGTTGGTTGAGAAAGACAACCAAGGATCGCCAAGGAAAAACAATGGGAGGGGAGAGTAACTGGCTCAATTGGTCCCATATGGCTGACCCCAAAACAGATAAAAGGGCATAAATTCGAGCTAGAAGTGGGATAAATTCAAGTAAAATGGAAACATGCATATCTCTCCCATACAAGATCAAAATTGAGCAAAATTTGATTCATTAAAAATGTTAGAGAGAGATCTACAACATGAGCACAAGAATAGATCATAAAAGTTCACAAGGATATGACCAAATTTTAAGGGAAAGGTAATGATGTATGATATGGTTGAAAACTATATTAGGGTCAAATTGAGTGTCACTAAAGTATCAATTGTTGGGAAATACGGGCACATGGAAAGGAAATAAAAATACAAATTTTATCGATCCATATTCCTCATTACAATCAAATAACGTAAACTACTATGAAATAGGAAAGATGGTTTAACGAGTTTCTACCTGGTCGTGGAGCAAATCCAATGACTACAACTGGTTGTATTTCAACTATCTTCTAGTTGCTCTTGAACAGTGTCTGTACAACTCCTGGTCTTCACCATGAATATTAGACTTGAACGATGTCTGTAGTAGCTCCTGGTTTTGCCACAGACTGCAGGCTAACATTGCCCTCCTAGCGGCAGAAAACGACCTCCTCGCCTCTAGAGAAGTCCAAATTGACCAACTTGAACTCCTCTTGTTCTACTAGTACAGACAGGAAGGAGTTGTCCCTCCCATTGGTGTACTAGTCACCAACTTGCTATCCCACAATTATTTCTCCCTTTTTATCCCTCCCATTAGTAAGTAGGACTTACTCGGGCTCTCAAATTGGTTACCATAACTGGAGAGGTCAACAATTGAGTTGTGTTTTGAGAAGCCCCCATTAGCTCTCTATTTATAGTAGGGGTTAGGTATGAGTTCCCAATCTGTGTGGGAGTGGAAGGGACCAGAAGAACTTGAAATTTTGTAACTCGCAAATCCTGAAACGGTCATTTAGAAACCAAACCAGTTGGTTCACATGTGAGATGGTCGATTCACGACCCAAACTGGTCGTTTCTCCTGTTTCCTAATCACATATAAATTTGATAAAATTGTTTCCAATTAATGCAAAACATATATTTCTATACTAATTGAATTCAACAAGTTAAACGAGCAATCTTTCTCACAAACTCTTGTTCTACTGTCAAGGTGGGGCTATCCGATACACTATTCCATAACATGTATATGTGTGCTTGGTTTGATATGCCATATCATGACTAATGAGATTCTGTCATCAACCAACCCACACTCCAGTCTTTTGTGTTACCGATATCTATCCACCTTTCACAATAACAACCAACTAAGACATAATAAGAATGTACATACTCTTAATATTTGTACGATCTCATTGTTTAAGACTTGTACTTGAAGACATACATCATTGAGTATTGTCATTCTTTAGACATTCATAATGTTTCCTCATTATCTCATAACTGAGTGAAACCATAATGAATTGGAAACTTGCCTTAATGATTATTAATCAATACCTTTATGTTATATGTCACGTCAATCATCATATGATTGTCTCACTTGGCATACCAACAAACTCCCATTTGCACTTATAGCCAATCACCTACTAATCTCATTCTGAGTGATCTAAACATGTCCACCTTGTTTTCACTATGGAAGTGCTAAACCAGTGGGTTAGCAACATTTAGTTATTAGTCATTATATTGCATGTTTCTTATCTCTTCACTATGTGATGAAACTATTGTAATATGGCATCTGATATTCCTTGCCTAACAAGTAGCTTTATTGTTGTCACAATATCACTACTGACTCATCAATTGTTGGAACATCTATAAGTTCACCATATGAACTTCTAGATCCAGAAAACATCACTCTATGTTGATAACACAAGTATACTCGACTTCTATTATAGAATATAATTAATGTCTATTAGTTCGGAACCCTTCCAACTAACACCATTTTTCCTTCAAACATATATTATTGCGATCATTTTTTTCATTTGGGAAGTTTCCATCAGTGTAACTTTACACCCAACTCCACCTTTATTTCTATTTCTATTGACTAGTAATCCATCCTTAAGTACTAGTATTAATGGATATCTTATATTATATGCCAATAACCCTTATTGGAATTTAATATCATCTTGTCATGTCGAATGCATACAAGATTATATGGGATAAGTACATTTATAGCATTAATGATGGATCCATTGCTACAACATATGGCATCTTAATCATGTCATTTCCATTTTCACTGGAATTGGATATATATGGTTCATGAGAGACTAATCTAGATTCTCTCTCAATGAGTCCTTTTGTGTTGAACTATTTCAACATCTTGCTATTGTATGTACTCAAACTTATGTTGTAAAACTTTCAAGAGCTATCTCTATAGGTCTTTATCCATATCATATAGGATGTTTCACCTAATCCTTCGTTGAAGGTGTTTTCCATGCCAACTCTCAATATTCACAACATTGAGATGTTATTCCTCATCATATGTGGAATATTCATATATGCTCCCACTAAATATTTTGTAATAACATATTTCATATTTTATCTTGATCCAAGTCAAACTCTTTGACTATCTTGTCAAGTCAAAAGATCCCATCTCTAAGATTCTTTTTTCAATCCCAGAGTGAACTTTGTAGTTTATAGACTTAATTTGCATTCCTAAAGTTATAAAACCTTTAGGTTGTGTCACATACACATCCTACGATATATTCCTCTTAAGGAATTTGGTTTCAATCTTCATATGCCAAATCTCATAGTCTATTTTAACTACAACAAAAAACATGAAAATTGGTAAAGGAATTTCTATCATGTTCAACAACTTGAACTAATTTGAAAAATTTTCAACCAATTCGTCCTTTTATGTTGTCCATGCAGGCCTTTACAACAAGGCCCTATTGCACCCTTTAGGTATTGCCCCTTTACGTGGCACTACCAAGGTCCTACCTTGTTAGCTTGCACGGATCCCATAATAGCCTTAAGACATTACTCATGTTATAGTTCTCAACAGCTTCTAGTTGACTAGTTGGCTCATTTTGTCATGACCAACCTATCTTAGTTGTTGGATTCACAATCCTCCAATCCCAGACATGTTCTACTAAAACAATTTTGTTCAGTGTCATATGATGAACTTGAGATTACACAACAACTTGTGATTCTCTCAGTTCTCATTGTACCTCTTTGTTGATCTTAAACATTTTGAGTTCTACTCTTACTCCCACTAATTCTTTAGGAACTCTGTTCCTACCAACAATTTTTTTTGTTATTACATTGGGATTAATAGTAACGTTCAAATTTCATGGTTTTTGGATAAAACTTTTCAAGAAACTACTTTCTCAATGTAGGTTTCAATTCCTTTAGACACATGGGAACATTCCCATATCATATCATATATGATGTCTTATAAACCATTCAGATGGTACATCGTTTAGTGATAGGTATGTATATTTATGAGGATATAAGAAGATTAGATTAATTGATAATCATATCATGACTCATCATGGTATGATTCCTTCATTATGGCACATCATCATGTTCATATGGATTTGGTTTGTGATACATTATCATAGTTCATTCTTTAAAGGTTCTCAAGGCGTTGATGTAAAAGTATCTCAATGTTTGATCTCATCAAAGTTTCTTAATACTTTCATCAAAGTTATATTTCATTTATAATCTACTTGAACATCTCAAGAGATTTATGTTTCTAATTTACTAAGACATATCATCATATTACCAGTAAATGAAATGAAGTATAAGTAACTATCTATAGCATTCATTGCATAAGATCTTCATGCATTATATGTATGAGGTCTAGTAGAAGGCTTATTCTCCCACTACATTTAGTGAAGGATGTTATGTCACATTGTGCATAATTAAGACTTGCATATATCCTTAGATTCAATAACCAAGGGAGTCTAGATTAACAACAATATGTATTCTGGATATGCATTTCTTAGATATACATCCAAGGTGACCATTGCTAATGATTGTTTTAAGTTATCAATTATAATCCTTTGGTATTATCATTATAAACATTCATCTCAAGATTCTTTCATACAAAGACCATTAGATGATTGGGCATTTCCATATAAGATAATATCTTTTGAAACATAAACATCAACAACTCACTTTATTGATTTATCGTCCTTGTCATACAATGTTTAAAGTAGATGTTTCTATTTTACTGGAGTAATGAAATAGCAATTCATATAACTCTATTACATGCCCATTTGGATTAGATAAATTTAAATATAGACTAAATCTCTAGCAACTCTTGCTCCGCCTTATCCATCTTTGTCCTTCCATGAAGGATTTTACTTCTTGTCAGACCGTACACATCAAGTATGCCAAAACTCTATCCGGTATCATATACCAAGAAGAAGTAATCAAATTTATCTTATAATGTTTATACCTAAAGTGGAGGCCTCAACACCTTTCTTCTTTTTCTTTAGTTCCTTGAATCAGAGTGGGAAATTTCTTTTCCAACGTCCAGACTGGTGATAATCACCTCTTTTCTTCACTCCTCCCTTTGCCTTGAGATCTGAAGAATTGGGCTTCTGTCCAGCTTTAGAACTCTTCTTAGCTTTGCCTTTGCCTTTAGACTTCCCCTTTTTCTTGCTGATGATCATCACATACTTCGGCTTGTCTTTCTTCATTTGTGCCTTAGATATTCTCAACATGCCCAACAACTCTATCAATGGCTTTGTCAAAGTTGTTCATGTTGTAGTTTGTGACAAACTGACTATATACTCTGGCAGGGACTGTAGAATCACATTAGTGGTCAACTCTTAACCTAAGGGGAATCCCAGTCTAGCTAGGTTCTCCATATACCCAATGAGATTGAGTACATGAGGACATACCGAGTCTCCTTCTACCACGTTTCACTTGAACAATGCCTTGAAGACATCATATGTCTCTTGTCTTGCCTAATGTTGGAACATATTCTTGAGATGTGTGACCATCTAAATCACATCCATGTTCTCATGCTTCCTCTGCAACTCATAGTTCATGGAGCGTAGCATCTGTAATGAATTGAAACCTAGCCTCTTGACCCTAATCATATGTCATGGAGGATAGTCAACTAGGATCTTTGGGTTTAGCCAAAAAAGGATAAAGATATGCACATTAGTAGCTTAATTGAAATCCTAACATGTTAATGCATGAATAAAACATCCTAATGTAACCTAATGTTCTCAAATTAGTCTTAGGTTATTAATGGACACATAAAATATGTTACATAAGATAAATAAAGGTTTCATAATAATTCATACAAAATAATCTTACATAATTCCTTTGGTGATAATATGAAAATATGGGACACAATTGGAAGAATGATAATCATAATTATGAAATAATATATTGACTAACATAATAATGGACCACAAATGACGATTATGTAGAACTCATAAAAGGAAGACCAATTGGTTAAAATAACATCAGATTCGTTTTCTATAGATATGTTTTGGCTTGAAGGCCAAGTTTCACGAATTTAGGATAATAGCTATATATATTTTATTTATAAAAGAAAAGGTGAGTTTCCTCCAAAATATGAAAAATATATTTCATGACTCCAAAAGAGAAAACTAATCTCAAATTCGTCATCTACATGTTAAAACATGCTTATGTGTAAATTTCCAACTAATTTGGATAATCTTTAATTGTCTTATGAGTTTAGGAGAGAGAGTGAAAATAAAGCCCAAAATATTAAATAATGTGTTAAATAATACCAAGTGAAAAAATTGATGGATAATTTGTGACCAACATGTTTGAGTTTTCTTGTGGGTGGAGTTTCACATTAATTGGATAATCCTAGTGTTATTAATGCATAAGGAAAGAGAAACTAATATTTGATTAATGAATACATTAAAAGTTTCCAAACATGAAATGTAATTTCATAATCGAAATTTACATGCCTTAATTGGCCTCTGTGTAAAATTTCACTTAATTTGGATAAGGTTTGAACCCTCAATTAAAGAAAGAGAAAAAAGAAAATCAATTTAATAACAATTTAGTTTAATCAGATTTGCATTTATGTCATGCTAAAGTTTCTTATTTCCAAAATTCTTTTATTATGCGCCTCTTGACGAGCGTCAGATCAAAGATACAATGGTACGCATGCCATCTCCTACCTTTGTTAGGAGGACAGTTTTCCATGTACAGTAACCGTGATTTTCTTGCCTTCTTTTCTCCCTCCACACTCAATGAAACTCCTTGATTTTTCGACCAACACGTTCGGGATTGAATTCTGCACCTTCACATCCTAGATTTGCTAGGGTTTTGTCCCCTATAAATATCTAATAGCTGTTGCCTCCCTTCTTACCCTATTTCCTCTCTATTCCCGCCTCCCCTTCCATCTCCACATCTTCTTGTGCCTTCGAATCGATGGGAATTCCTTCCCCAACCACCGTTGTAATCTATGGTCTTGTTTCTCAGTGTTGGCTGGCCATCGCCTGACCCAAAGCTTGCTTCACCAACTCCAACCTCACGTGATGAGGAATCAGAGTTGGGGGCAGGACTTATGATCCCAATGAGAGCCCATGCTTGGCTCAGAACTCTTCCCTATATCAACATGAAGGTAACCCACAGTTCAATTGATCTTCCTGTTGAATAATTCACGTTTCCCCAAATTTTCTGGACATTATTTAACACAGATTCAAGTCTTGCCTACTGATTCTTTCAGTCATTCGAATTGGTGATGCCCAGTTGTTATTGGCTGTAATCAGTGACTTGGTGTTGATTTTCTCATTTTTATGGTTCTTTTTCACCTCATTTAATGTCTTCTTCTGTAGACCAAGTGCTGGCGGTAGGGAGCGCTATGTTTTCTTTCTAATTTATGGCCCTACCTATGAATCATCGTGAATAGTAGGTTGAAGAGAAGCCAATGTTAGCACCTGAGGGTTCCCTTGATTCCTTGCTCGAGATTTTGAGCTTTGGGGTGGAGCTACAACGTTCTGGTGTTTCCTCTCACTTTTGCATCAGGGGTAAAAGCATCTTATCATCCTTAAATGATTGTCTCTCCCATGCTCGGTATGGGTGCCTCACTGGAGGCTGGATGGGCCATTTCGCCGCCAACGATTGGGACAGATCATTTCATTTTCAAAGAAATACACAATGTTTACGTGGATTTTTCTGATTGGTTGCTTTTTGCAAAATTTATAGAAATTAATTTATAGATCTAAAAAATAAAATAAAAAATGTTCTAGAATCAATGTTTTATTCTCTATACAATGACATATTGTCACTTAAATCTAAGCTAATAATTATGTGATTTTTTCAAGAATTTTCTTAATTGCTTTAGTTTTTCTAAAATTCGTAACTAATTATCCATAAGTCAGAAAAATAAGATAAAATATGTTATGAACTTAGAAAAATATAACTTATAATATGGGATTGTTTTAATAATATATTTAATAGATAATAAAAAGGTGATTTTTAGGGTTTTGAATAATTAATATAAACCTAACCCTAATTCTACATATATGCATCATAGGTGTTTTGGAGACCTAGACTTGGATATAGGATTGACTTTGGACTATTTAGATTCCCGAGTAAGGTATGTTTGCATATACTATTTTTCCTTTTGATCAATTAACCTATGTTTTTCTTCCTCTTGGTCTTATGGACATTAGCGTACACAATATCTTATTCTTTTGAAAATTATGGTTCATGTGAACTACTTTATTTGTTATTGATCTTGTGATCATATTTGGACACTCTCTTAGTCTTTTCTTGTGTTTTGTTCATGATGAAACTCTATATGATGACTTTTGATGTCTTTATTTCACTTGTGAGGTGGATGTATATGTTGGTCACTTTTAAGTGACTACTTTTGTATAATCTGACTATACTTTCTACTTGCCTCTACATTAAACATGCTATGTGATTCACAAGCACTAGAGTAGTGTAATTTCATTGGTTTTTGGGAAGATGTGTATTTCCTGCTTGGGGCAGTATGCTCCTATTATTTTTGGGATGGAGGTGGCCCCATACATGGGTTTTCAAGTTTGTGAGGCTTGGCACATGCTATATAGTTGGGAGTTTGGCAATATGTCATTCTCTATTAGGTTTCAAGTTTATGAGACTTGGCCGACTTTGTCTTTATATTGTTTTAGGGCTATTTTTATCTCACATGCATGTAGGTTGATCATATGGGGTGTGTGCCCTAATTCTTTATATGCGATATTATGGCACAAATATTATTTGTTTTGTTTAAGGAAAGTACCTCTTTTATCATGTGATGGTGAATCATTTCTTTATTCCCTATTTGGGTAGTCCTTTTCTTTTTCATGGGAAACATTTATATTTTTTGTCCTTTATTCCATATATTGCTCAATTTCCTATTTAGTATGCACATACGAGCCTTTGTTGATGTCATCTATTTCTCTTCTTGTTGGGGCATGCTTCCAACCCTAGGTGAAGGACATGGAGGACATGGCATGAAGTTATGGACATATCTTAATGAGTTAAAGCTTGGGTACAATTTTGATATGGTTTAGATTTCCCTCTACTTAGATCCATATGTTGTAACTTACATGTAAACCTTATGTGGGAGATTATGATGTACTTTTGTAATCTTTTGTGAAGAATTGAATATAGTCTTTATTTTTATTCCACTACTACACTTTGGTTGTTTTGATTATCATTAAATAAGATTTCAAAATGTTATACCCACTCCAAGATACCTTATGGGTGTGTTTGGACTGGAGGTTCTATTCTTCAAATTTTTAGTAGGGGGTGGACCCCTTTGGGTCTCACTCCTTACATCATCGGACACTAGACATCCACAACATCTTTAATATGCTTCTTGTAAGCATCCCTGTCAGTCCTTGGTGCATTTGGAAGGGGCCCATCTAGTTCTGGAATCTCCATGACATAGAACTTGGGCTCCTGTGTGAGAACGATTCTCAATGTCCTGAACCAGTTGTGGAACTTGTTCCAATTTAGCTTGTCCTTCTCAAGGACCTATCACAAAGAAAATGATTATTATTTGTTTCCATTTGATTCTAAAAATGAATTTGCAATTTTGTCAAAAACTCAATTTTTATTTGGCTTTATTTGATTAAAATTTGACAATATTGATTAGGTCTTTACTTAATTATCGGTCTCATTATTTTGACCAAATTGACAACCCTCAAGTATCATTTCAAAAATCACCGAACAATTTTCTAATGAGACAGGATCCAAAATGATTTGATTATCACTCAACCAACGCCACAATAAATAATCAATCATAAAGGTAGGAAGTGTTTTCCAATTGCATCATATGCAATTCTTGATAGATAATATGCGCAACTCCTTGCCATAATTATGTGTATGACTCTGAGCCTAGACACTCTAAGAATCACAAGTTAAGCTTAACCCAAAATCTGAAAGGATAATAATGCACCCACTAGGGTGGAACCTGTGTTATTACCATCATACTTCAATGAGATATACGAAACACCATGCTAAGGCATAACCTACACTTGGTTGATCAAGCTTTTCATATGTACTACTGATGGAAAACATCTTAGATGTAATATGTTTGATTGAGGGATATATATATATATATATATATATATATATATATATATATATACATGCCCAGACACACATATACATACATATACATATACTGTATCCAATCACCACATGTATAATACAAATCATATACATACTATATCCCACAAGTAAACATGCAATACAAAACAAAAGCGATGGTTATGGCCATGTCTAATGTAATTCCTTAGAGCCACAAGGAATTACTATCAGCTAGGTCAATCATCACATCATATGTATGATCCTAGTGTTGGTGTAGATCTGTGCTTGCCAATCTGGGTTGATCGGTTCAACTCTTGAACCAGTTGTCTCGCCTCTTGGCCAGTTTATGTGCACAAATCATATCATCTTTTGTATCATGTTTGGTTGCATTTCCATGTTATTTTGACTCAATTATCACTCTCATTCATGCTAGATTCTATATTTTTATCTATTCTTACTTGTCTCATGGTTTGGATTGTAGGTACTACATTTTACAATAAAATGATGAGGAATATATCATATTATCACTTATTGGATCACTCCTCAAGTATCTACATATTTTAGGGTTCGAAACTGCACAAATACCACTTTTTACGGCATGTAAATTGGACCTACACGTTGAATGTTATGATAAGAATACACAACAACCCAGAACAGCCATTGACACGCTGTGTCTTAAAAAGACACGCCGTGCACCTGAGAGCGTCGAGCAGACTGAAAGTTTCTAAAAAGTTGCATGATGTGTATTAATTCAGCACACGCCGTGCAAAGTGCATTCTGGAGCAACTGACGAAGGATTTACACGCCGTGCACCGGGAAAGACACGTCGTGCGCCTGTCAGTTTCAACAATTTTCAAATACGACTCCTTTTGTTTTAAAAGATGAAACCACTATATGGAGTAGTTATCACTTGTCATAATTTGAAGGTCTTTCATCCCAGAGAAGATCTAGAGCAAGGGAGGATGATTTTGGGTGGAAGAAGGTAGTTTCTTGTGAAAGAACCCCCATTCTTCTTCTCTTCTCTCCATTTTCTTCTCCGGAGGTGCAACAGAGCTTCTTCATTCCAAAAAGCTTCTCGGGAGGGAAGTTTTTATGGTTTGGAGCAGCTGTAGGAGTGGGATTTTGTCCTCAAGTCGGAATTCTACCTTTATTGGGTTACACCTAGGGATTACTTAGCTTTTCCTTCTTTAAATCATGTTTAATTCTGAAAATTCTGCACATTTTCTGCTGTACATCATTATGGACGAGTAGACTCTTTTTCTTGGGCATGGGAGAGTAACTCACATGTCATAGCATATAAGGAACTTGATAATTTCATACTAAATGCTAAGTTTCTTATTTTTCCACCTTGTGAGCACTGATTTTTTGCTTCTGACATGTATGGCTGGCTACTTTATGTGCATGTTTTATGCTTTCTTGCTTGATCTGAGAAGATAGGTAGGAGAGTAAGGATGTACTCTCTTGGAAACTCCTTATTTACCATGAGAGTGGAAATTATGGAGTTGAAGAGTAGGATTGTGATCCAAAATGAAATTCATACATGAGAATTTTGTATTGAGTTAGGATCGTTGTACTTGCACTGAGAGGTGAAGTGCAACATACAACTCTCCTTTAAGACAAGTGATTAGTATGCTTAAATTTTGTGCTCCTATTTTATGCTATGATATGTTGGTGAAATCCTAGGTCCAAGATCCTTCCAAATCTGAATCTTAACCTTTCTTAAGTGATAATTTACTATTTTGTTTTAAATCTATAATTTAGTTGTTCTAATCCAATCATCTTGTATACAACGATCTAGATTATTGAAAATCATAACTCTTATGCCTAACTAACCAACACTCCTTGTGTTCGACCTCGACTACAAGTACTCTCGTATACTTGTGGGATAAATCTAGTTGAGTAAAAGATCATTCTTATGATTGAAACTCGTTAGTGTACTAAACCAACAAGTTTTTGGCGCCATTGTCGGGGAGCATCGATATTCTTGTTAGAGTAAGAGTTGTTGATAAGTAAATGAGACTACATAAAAACCTTCATATCCACAATCATATACATAAATCATAATTCATCATGATCATCATAATTTGTTGTATCTTCCATGTTTGTTTTTGTGTCTCACTCACCTTGTTTATTTGTAGGAACATATGGGGTGTTCATAAAAAGATCCTTGAACCGTGCATATCTCTACATTGAGAAATGAACACATCATTCGTAGCCCTCATGGAGCAAGAAGGAGTGAAACCCAAACATGTATGGAGGAATCACAACCCACACAACCATCATCCATGTCACCGTCATCCAAAAGACATTCATCCATGCATCCTTCATCCATACCACCATCATTCACACCTAATTCACCACCATCATATACACCACCAACACCCATACCACATTCTTCCACACCCTCATATCCACCACCTTCATCCATACCACATTCACCACCACCATCTATGCCACATCCACCTAATCCTCCGGATCCACATGAAGAGCTAGTCAAGAAGGATGACCTTCCTCTTGAGGACTATTTTTGTACAACTGCAATGCACATGAGTGGGCCTATTAATATTTAGAATTTGAGGTAGAGGAGTTTTCTATCATCCCAACCATCATACAATTGCTATAGCTGAATGCATTTAGAGGGACACCAATGGAGGATCCAAACCTCCACATTACTGAATTTCTGCAGTTGCTAAGTACCATAAAGATATATGGTGTTCCTACTGATGGGATACGCCTAATCTTTTTTCCATTCTCTCTTAGAGATAGAGCAAATGCATGGATCTATACTTTACCAAAGAAGTCAATCGACACTTGGGAGGAGCTTCTAAAGGTCTTTTTGGCAAGAAATTTTCCACCTAGCAAAACTTTACAGCTAAGGAGTCAACTCATCAATTATTCTCAAAGGGATGGAGAGACCTTGTATGATACATGGGAGAGGTTCAAAGATCTTCAACATCTTTGTCCACATCACGATCTAAGAAATTGGCTTCTATTTCAATCTTTCTATAATGGTTTGTGATATAATACAAGGATGTCTATTAATGCAGGTGCAAATGGAGCTCTAATGAACAAATCTTATAGAGAAGCCTATGCTATTATTGAAGACATGGCAGCAAATCATTGCCAATGGAGTCCGACTACAAGATACCACCCATCCTTTTCGCATACTACTTACGGAATGCGAATAGATTAAGTGGGAATTATAGAGGGGTTTTTAAAAAACTAGAAGTGGAAGCTGACTCTAAATAAGTTGTTCAAGCGTACAAGCAAGAAAGGTTCCATACATATTATATGGGTAACATTGTGATGGATATTAAGGAGTTAAGAAAGATTTTTGGCTTTTTTAATTTACTTTTTAAGAGTCATAGTTGCAATAAGGAAACTCATGCCATTTATAATCTGGCTCCTAGAGGGTCAGTTGCTACTTTCTCCTTTTTGCATAATTCTCCTAGCAACACTATAAAATTTTCTAAGGCTGATTTAGATGAGTAATTATTGGGTTGGAGTTTTCTTAGGAAAGATCCTTCCTTCATAAAAAACACTGTAATGGAAATATCTTTATGTTTCATAAATTATAAATTTATGAAATGAAAAATAAGTCTTAAATGACTCATAATATGATAACGAGAGTTTCAACAAGTTAGAGAAATATTAATTAATCAAGCATCTTGTCTCAATTATATAAATTATATATAAAATAAATAAAAGTAAGAAACTAGAATATATGAGAGGGATTGATAAATATACTCTATTGTTGCAACTTATGTTGATCTATATGCATAGTCTCTTAAAAAAATAGACGCTCTGTAACATATGCCCCCAATGCCAAAGACAATCAAGATATGAAGAAGAAAAATAGAAAAAAGCTAATCTTGAAGATAACGGGAATCTCGTTCTGATGGTAGGGGAATAACCTACATATCCATAAGGATGCATTTGTTACACGGTGAATCATGGGGAGCGGAATGTTGGGGAAATAAGAACGGTTATTTGTTTACCATGGTGATGGGGAAGGGCAACTATTCCATGTTGAATCCATGTAGAAGTTTGACATGCTTTTTCCCCATGGAAAAGCATGATGAATCATTAGTGAATAGACTCTTCAAGACCCCACTAATTATTTAGAAAAATATGAAAAAAATATCAATAAATAAGTTTCATATTTGTGCAAGGTATTTTTTTAAATAAAGAAATCCCCCTCCCCATACCCATGTAAGAAAAAAATATTTTAAAGTTTTCCCCATTCCTATCCCTTTCCTCATGCACATGTTACCAAACAATGTATTTTAACAATTTACCCATCCTTGTCACCATCCGCTTCCCCATTCCCTTCCCCATACCTTAACCATATATTTTTTCACCAAGTACCAAACACAATCTATAAGGGTCAGAAATGGATAGGGCTAAGATTCCAAGTTTAGATTATTGGGAAGGCAAAAAGCATACACGGGAAAAGATATACCATCTTACCTAAGATACCTTTTTGGCCTCTTCAAGGAAAGATTCAGGTTGTTCACTTCTGTCGGTGGTACTCATTGATGGTCAAGAAGAGAACAAGCTACATGACTAGTAATGTTAAATAAAAAATTGAGGTACGCTGCATGTCAAAATTTTCAAGTAAGATCCTTGATAAACTGTCTGGCCTAAATCACACATTCAAAATGGAGCAGATCCAGAGTAGTTGGACTTTTAAGATTATAACCCGACACTCAAGCCCCCACAACTATTATACGGGATCCATTGTAGTATTTGGGGTCAAGCCACAGGGCAAGGTCGACAAGTGCTAAGTACATAGAGTCTCACACTCTTACACTACAAATAAATAGGTGAGTTAAAAAGGGTGTTCCCTAAGGAACGACGGTGCTTCAACCAAAAGAGAGGAAGTGAAAAGAAATAAACAATAACAAGAGAAAAATAAACATTAACAAGCAGTGGGAAACAAAGATATGGAAGGAAACTTGGATCGGGTTTCACCTACTGAGATATCTCACCAACATGTAAAACTAACACCCCTTCATATACTCCTATCAATATTACAAATAGTCGTCAAAACATCTACTCCCTCCTCTCTCGAGATAAGGATAGATCTAGGCTTTAAGCTAGCCTCTCTTTCGAGATAAGGACCCAAAAACCACAAAACAAACCATATGACCATTAGCCTTAGCATTCCAACACTTTCATGCATTCATACTACTCCGTAATGCTAGATAAGGATGGTACTACTCTTTTGAGGTACCAACAATCAAACATCACAAGATGGTAGCTAAGCATACAAGTGAAACATTAAGAACAAGCATATGGAGATAATCTTGATAAGAGCATATATATCTATTCAAAGGGGAGAAAGAATATACATGTTGGGAGAGCCTTAGTGGCAACTCCCAACCCAAGTTAGATGTTTAGCTACACATGTTGACAGGTAGCATACCATCATTACAAAATGATAGATACATCAAATACCACAATAAGGGGAAGTAAAACATGAGTAAGATGATAGACCTAGATAGAGAGAGAAGATGGTGATACACCACTATACTTCTTTGAATCTAGATCTAGAGTTTGTGATGCGCAGGCGACTCCTTCCTTCAAAGAAGAGGGTGATCAATGTTCTCTCTCCTCCAACTTCTGCCTTCAGAGATCCAAGACTAATAGTATGGATGTCAGTGACTCTGGGATTTGATAGCTATTCGTGGTCCTTGATGATATGATGATTTGACAAGTCGAGGGGGGTGGTCTATTTATAGGTGCTTCCCACCAACCTAACCATCTGGGCCACGATCATGGTAGGGCCTCGATCGAGGCATGACCTAGGTCGAGGCATTGGCTAGGCCGCAGCTTGACCTCGGTCAAGACTCTCATCATGGTAATGGTGTGATGGATGTATGCCACGGTCGAGGGGAAGTCTCGATTGCAATAGGACCTTGGTCGCGGGGTGAGCACAAGTGGATGGTCATAATCACAGTGTGAAGCGACTGTGATAGGGGCATTAACCATAATAGGTTCCTTTGTGGACGATATAGCCACAATTGTGGTGTTGACCATGACCATGTCTTGGCATTACCCTACAAAGGTGAAAGATGTGTGAAATTGAGATTTTTGACATAAAGCATTAAAACAAGTAGAAAAAGTCTATAAAAGGTATGCTAGGAGAAGCATAAATCATATGCAAAAATTGCATAAAATGAGATGTTATCAACTCCCCCAAACTTAGGATCGAGCATGTCCTTAGGCTAAGGGTAGGCCCGAAATCATAGAGAGATATGCAAAGGGTGGCAAAATTTTTCAAAAAGCTTACCATTACTGAGTTATCTCATTCTTATAGCAAAACTCTTGGGGTATGTTTGTTCAATCCTGAAATCCTATTTCTTTCCCTTCATAACTAGAGTTACATGAATTCGAATCCTTACAAATGCCTTTTGGTAGTAAAGGGCTCTCCTTCTCAATGACTTACCCCTTCCTGTGCTAGGTTGCTAGCCATACTTGCACAACCTCCCCTAGAGGGGTAGATTTCACACCCTTCCTTTATTTTTAGTTGGCCCTATGCTAGTGTGCTCGGGTAGGTTTTTGGATTTAAGTGTTTTTCCTACTCTCCTCAATTTCTGTCACCCACAAGCTATTGTAAGGACAATGTTGCCCCCAAGAGCTCCTGACGTTAGGTTTGGTGGTTGCGTGAGGGTCATTTGGGATTGTAGGTAGATACATTTGGCTTCAAGATTCCACTTACAAGCACGACGTATCCACATTCATGAGTGTAGCAATACACCGACAGTGTGGGATCCTTCGACATCTTTTGGGTACAACTATATATATATATATTCTTTTTCTTTTTGGATTTTCATATCTCCTCTCAGATTTGAGTGAGGGGGTTCTTACATGATTTTTTCGGCGGCCAAGCCTCTTTTCATCCCAAAGTGGGGATAATTAAACCCAAAAGGGATAGTTGTTTCCTTCTTGAGGGAGATGAGGATTTTCTAGCTAGAACCATCAGGTTAGGGTGATTGGTTATATATATATATTCTTTTTCTTTTTGGCTTTTCATATCTCCTCTCATATTTGAGAGAGGGGGTTCTTACATGATTTTTTGGGCGGCCAAGCCTCTTTTCATCCCAAAGTGGGGATAATTAAACCCAAAAGGGATAGTTGTTTCCTTCTTGACGGAGGTGAGGATTTTCTAGCTAGAACCGTCAGGTTAGGGTGATTGGTCAGGAGTATGGCTTGGTGAAGTCCTCCAGTTTCTAGGGATTCCATAGAGTTAGGATTGTTCCACATACAACGTTTTGCCGTAAGAATGAGATAAAACTGTATTGTTATGCTTCTTGTTTTTACTTTTATGTGTGTTAGTTGCTCATTTGTGCCTCTCTAGAAATGATAGCACTACAACATTTTGCGGGGGAACTGACAAGTCTAAGAAGTGGTTAAGCAAAACTGTAACTTATAGCAAAATTTCTTAAAGTAAATTTTTGCAAAAATTGTTCCTCATACTTGATTGTGGCGGAAACAAGAATATGTACAAGTAAATTTTTTAAAATTTTGAGCGATAAAATTGTACCTCTAACACTCATTTATGACTCCTCCCCCAAACTTATAATTCACCCAGACCCGAGGTGTCAAAGTTGGAGTTGGATGTATAAACGATCTTTCTTTATTGTGGCTGGTTGTTTGTGGTGGCCCACTTTGACTCAAGGAGTATGTTGGCATATAACCCGCATAGCAAGTGGTATTGTTCACATTGCATGCCTTCCACCTTCATATTTATTGTTTCCAGGGTGATCATCCAGGCAGGACAATAGAAGCCACAATCATTTGACAAAGGTACTTGCTAAGGGCTTATGTGGCAGAACTGCGTCTACTTGAAGTCTTTGCCTTCTTTATGTTTGTACCCTTTTCCATTGTTTTTGAGCATTTATAAAACTGCATCAATGAATGTGATTGCCTTCTCTTTTGTAGGCGTCTTTATAGTAGTCATGTTCATTCTTTTATTGAGCATAAAGGCTACATCGGAGCTGTTGTAGAGAACTTCAGTCCTAGCTATAACACTGATTACTAACAAAGTCCAATGACTATCATGTAGAATAGGTAGGAATATGTAATCAGGAAGAGAGGTCGCTGGATGTTGTAGTAGGTGGTCTTTTTTGCCCAACCTTTTATCCTTTAGGATGTCATCTGCTAAGAGAAAGTAGGCCATGTGCACATTTGACATGTTGTCATTCGACAGTGCTTGATAGGTCAACATAGTGTTGACTGAAAGATACCCTCCTATTTTCAAGGCATCTCAGAGGTCATCTTTTAGCACGCAGATGCCATCCCTTTTGAAGATTGCCTCTACAATGGTATCATATTCATTCAAGGATTTCATTATCAGCTGTAGGGATCTTAGTGACAAGCTCTCGTAGCTCCACCTGTTGGAATCCTTGAAGGTTGACACTATTTTTCCTTCCAGTCCGTCTGGTTTGATTTCTGGCATATCTTCTTCCTCTATCTCCCCTTCTTCAGGCTCATGAGCTAGAGGTTATTCTTTCTTGTATTCTACCGCTGGAGGTTGTTATGGCTTTCTCTCAGGTTTTCTCTCCGCTCTGTTAGGTGTGTTGGCTGCCCAGCCTTCCTTCCAAGAAGACGCTCTAGCGGACTCTTCAGGATCGATCCACATGGCTTTAAGTTTCTCCCTCCATGTTTTTTTTAGGGAGAGGTATTTCTTGGTGAAGTCATCATGGTACTGCATCTGAAGGCATCGCTGGGTCATTGAAGAAGCATGATCATAAATAACCTCCATTGCATAGACACCATGTAACCCATGTAGATCTTCTGTGCAGAGGTCTTCCAACATGACTCCCTTATTAATTGCTTCCATCATTCTAAGAACTATGAAGGCAGAATCCCCTATTCCAACCTTTTCTTGAGCAACCTTTTTATAGATAGAGAATGGCTTCCACATCCCTTTGTATCTGTTGTCTGCCATATGTATATCCTATTACAGACGCAGTGGCATCTTTAAGATATCCCTTGCCTCCTTGTTTTTGTAGACTAGGGAGGTGTTGTCCAATTCAGCTGCGCAACAATTGAACACTATTGTACGTCTCTCATATAGGTTGACGACAATCAATGCCCAGTGTAGTCCTTATAGGTAGAACTACAAATTTCTTCTCTTCCCTACTCACTGCACATTGTAGATCTTTCACATTAGTAGCTTTGTCATTTTTATTGAACAGAAGACCTACTAGATGCATGGTTCTGTTGAATACAGGTTTGCATTTTGTCAGGATGTAGAAATTCTTCAAGTAGAGTTGCACATAGTACTTTAAACAACTTCTTATGTACTCGTTCTCATTTCAGAAAGATCCCTCTGAAATGATCCTGGTTAAGTGACCTTCCTTGTTGTGATAGAGAATATCAGCGCTCGGAAGGTTATCGTCAAGTATGTCTGCTAGGATATGGACATCTCTACATGTGATTCTTGATAATGTTGTCATGTCCATGACCACCATATTGTAGGGTAGAGGAGGAGCAACACCTGATGGTACATCATGGACTGGTGTGCTTTGCATTCTAACTGGCTCATTAGTGAAGAAAGAGGTAAGCCCACATTCTTCATCTTTTGAGCAACTGTCTCCTACTATCTGCATTGTTGTGGGTGGTGCTTCTATAGTGGGAGGTTGTACCCTATTTTCCATCGATGTTTGGGTTGTCACCTTACTTTCATCATTCGTGGATATCTCGGCAGTTAAGTCTTTTATTGGTTGGTTCTCTTCTGACGGTTTCTCTAATTTTGCAGAGTTGAGTGCAACTAACATTGCAGCTATTTTCCCATTGTAAAGTGAATCATCTTGCTCGTACTGCATTGGGTCTTTGAAGAAGTCATTGTAGATATCCATCCCAAACGTCATGTCGTCTAAGAACTTTTTGAGATCTCTTATTTCTCATGATGGGAGATCTTCAATCGTAGTGTTTTCATCTCTGGTGGCGACGACTTGTTGAGGTTATTCAGATGTAGCCTTATACACTTCTGAGTGGTTGTTTAAGTCAAACATCTTTGATAATGCATTCATTTCTTTGTCTCAGTGCCCTGACAAGGTTCTGACTGTGGTGATGCTTCTTTTGCAGATGGTTCCACCCATGGGGTGGTCTTCACATTGGCACTCTCATCTTTTGAACCTGTTCCTGCACCTATCCCTCCCATGTCATCATCATCTTTATCTCGGATTGAGGGACTTGAGAAAACTTGTGATGTGGAAGGGCTGGTTGGACACTTCAACTTCTTTTTCTACCGACAACCATCTATTTTCCAGTGTTCAACATCCAGTTGTCGGCGTTCTTCATCTAAGTGATGATGTTCCTTCTTTAGGTCGTCTAACGCTTCCTCATACCCCTTCCACACCATCTCTTTGTCTTCTCTCATAGCATCTCATTCCTTTTTGATGTACGACATTCCTCAGTTAGAGTCTTTAATGCTCCCATCACTGCATTCTGGGTGTTGATGACCCCTTGCATGAACCGAGGGAGTACCTCAGTTCTCGCGTTTAAACTTTGTACCTGCGTAGTTAGTGTACACATGCCAATAGTAATGTTTAAGTTAATTTCAGAGGCATGCTGCATGTGTAGCCACATGACATCAAACTTGTTTCCTAATACACCACCAATCATTTGTGGGCATTGGTGTTGCTGCTCTGCAGGCGTTGTTGACAGTGCTGTAGATGTTAGGGGCTCCTTGAGTTGTGGAGCTGGCTTATTTCACATAGGATCAGCGTGCATTGCTGGAGCAAAATTACTCTCTTGTGGTTTCTCTGGTACTTGGAGTATCACTTCCAACATCACGAAGTCAGATGCAACCTTAGGGTCCTCGCACACTTGATGGGTTCCTTGCTCGACCTCTAAATATCGTTCCCCTGTGGTGGCTTCGAGATGCACCTAGTTGCCTCCATTGATTTCCACCTCAGGTTGGTCTCCCTCATTTACCGACATCTCCACTAGAATGTGTGGTGAGGGTAGATTTGGGGCGGTGAACTTGTCTGACATTTTCTTCTCTTTCTTCCTTATTTACAATTTATTTCATTCCTCTGGCTTCTTCATCTCCATTTTTGGAGTCTTATCCCTCACATCCTTCTCTCCAATAGTTGATGATGGGCCTGTGGTAGTGCTGATGGCCCCCAAATACATCTTATCTACATCCTCTTAGGTGGGCCGCAGCTTGTGGGCATCATAGTATGCCCTCTCTGGGAGGGGCAGAAGTGTCTTTGAGCCACTTTGTTTGTAGAAAAGTTTGCTGCCTTTCTACGCCAGAATCCTCATGTTGATGAGGGACTTATGTCAATCTTTCTATGTCCCTTGGTTTTCTTATACATAATCAATAGGTATGCATCCACAAAGTGATAAGCTATTTTCATTATCTGGCTTCCCATGTAGAATTCCTTCATCTGCTTTGCTTCCCCTACCACTACGACTGATAGCCTTTCAATTAGTATTCTTCCTATGTTTATCGATTTCTTGTTGAGCATGAACCATATTAGAATTAGGTCACGTTTAGCTACTCCTCTGATTTCTGATCTAGTGAAGACTGTGCTGGATGTTACTTTCTACATCACTCAGATGAAGCAGGAGGCAATGAGATTCACCTTTGAGTTCTTTGAGTTATGCTCGTGTTCTCTGGTTAGCTTCTCCCACATATGTGACTTCTGTATCAAATGACATCTTTTTCTCTTGGTGCAGATGAGAAGAATTGTGCTTCTTCGATTGTTCTGGTGAATATCACATTTAGCATGGCCTCAATAATCATATGAGTCTTCCCTCCTATTCTCACTTCTAGTTTGAAATCACCATCCCCCTTCTTACATTTGTCGTCATTAATAAGGAGCTTTTTCTAATGATGACATGAACTCCTCCATCAACTGAGTTAGGGAGGGATTTTTTGAGGTACACAGGGTGTGTAGATTTTCACCTTCTAGGAAGTTGATCATTCTATCATTGATTCCCATCTTCTTGAAATCCTCGATGTCCAGATATCGCGTGTGATGTCCCCCAATTTTCTAAAACTTAATCTGATGTGCGACGTCCAAATTGAAACCTCACCTCGGCGAGAATCCCAATTTAAACATCCCACACTAGGCTAAGAAGAAGAAAGTCAGAGGAAGTCAGAAGGAAAAAATCAATAGCACATGCACATGAACAATAATAAAACCATACAACACATGTTCACCATTCAACATATAATTACAACATGAATTGTTACAACATTTGATATTACATATTGAACAACAAACTTCTACATATACATGTACTACAACTAAACAACAGGATCTTAAGACAACAGGTCCACCTGTACATCAGCTCGCTATACAACTCTCAACTATCCTGGATCTTCAAGAGCATATATCCACAACCTAAACCAAAGATTACATGCGGTACACGTCAGCACAATATTCAAGGATATTGTACTAAGTACGCCTATGTGTCTTTTATTTACCTCTCATCATATCTTGGCAATAAGATAAAACTAATAGTTGGCAGTTATAAAGAAATATAAGAAAAGCATATACTTGCACAAAGATATTCATCAACAAAAGAGAACACATATTTTAAGCTCATTTTCCATTATATGTTTGTGCATCTTCCTACCAATGGGATAGATGCATCTAGGCCTCATGATCTGCTTAACAAAGAGATAGATCATTGTACATGTGATCTGCTTACTCAAGAGATAGATCACTCACTAGCACTATGCTTACCAAAGAGATATAGTGCTTCATATAATGGAATAGATATATTATGTTTGATGTGTTCATAATCATAAGTATGGAAAGCTCAAACAACATAGTATACAAGAACACTCCTTTCAATCAATACCATATGCCAAGTCTTTACTACTATATAACACAAGCATATTGTATAATAAGACAAGTAAGAGGTAATGGCGTACCTTCCAAAGAGACAACCTAATCACCACATATTCCTGATGTCAACTATAACTTGGTCAAACCTAATTAAGACAAGATCACATATCACCATCATGTTCTCATCATCTTACAACTCATCTAAACCTTAATCATTTTCATATTAGGGTTTTCTTATCTCATTAAGATCTGTGCATCATTATTTGTCTTATCTTCTGGTAATTAGGTTACTGATCTTATATTCTAGATTAGGGTACATAATCTGATTACCCGGTTACATATGATTATGTGCACATGTTAACCCTATGTTACATGTATTAATCATATTGTTGCTTATATCACATTAAGAGCAACATCATCGTATAATATGGATTATGTGTATCATCCCAATCTCATACTTAAATCTGAGGTTCCAGATACTGATATGAGTTTACTCTGTGAATTTCATCATTTATTGACCGTGCATGTATTTATTATATTTTACTTAGGGTTATTAGCCCTAATTAGACATATTAATCAAATTATATGCTTTCGTGCATCAACATGACCATATCTGATATCATATGCATTAAAAACATGATTATAGACTTACTAGAATTTTTCCATAATTTTATAACATCGTTTGATATTTATTACTCATGAACTAAGAATTTTACAACTTACATTATATCACTATTATTAATGCATCAACATCCTCATACTATCGTTCTACTGTGTTCTACTCATTTTTCTGAGAATTTTGGTATATTACTTGTATTTTTATGATCATCAAGCTAATTTCTATGAATTTCCAAGATCTGCTAATTTTCTGAGATTTTTACCTCTAATGGCCAATTACGGTGCGCCACGTGGCTCCTAGGTTGCAACTCCTCTTGCCTAGGATGGCCGGTTTGGCTTCAGGGGTAAGCCGGTTCAGGCCTATCTTCTCTGCTGTCCATGTTCTTTCTCGCGTGATCTTCCATCCACAAGTTGCGCAATACGAGTAGGGCTTCCTGCCGCCCAACGCCGCTGTATCGTGGATCTATGGAGGAGGGTCTCGCCCTGGTTGATCTCCTCCTCCTCGCTCGCTTTGAACGCCATAAGGAAGCTCGATGCCTCACTCTCTCCCTCCTCACGAGCACCTTCTGAGATCGTTGGCAGCCTCTAGGCTATTGCTGCTATTGCGTCTCCTGGTCAAGGGATGACAACCTGATCTACGCCGCCGTCCATCTGGTCCAGCGTGATCTATAGTTGGCCGCCGCCGTGGACCTCCTCGTGGGGCAGTTATGCACAACACCTCTGGAACCAACTATCTGCCAGATTCGCTGCCCCTTAGGCATCTCCCTTGACCGCTGAGAAGCCTGGAGTTTCTCCTCCTTACTCTTCCGATCTACCTGATCTGGCCTTCTCCCAGCTTGCGGTTTGCACAGAGCTTCGGCTCCTGCGTGACAAACCTATGCCTCTATCTTGTGAAGACATCACTGCACGACTCTCATCCGGCAAGGAACCGGTGGTGCTCCACTTCTGTTCGTGACTGGCGTGATCTCTCTCTTAGCAAACAACGCATTCACATCTTCGTCCTCACGCATGAGTGCCAGTTCCAGCACTTCCGCCACCATCGTGAAGCAAGCCAACGGTGAGGAACCAACGGTCAGCTGCTTCTCCTCTCGCCTCTTGCAATCAGCACGACTTCACGCGTTTCCCCACCCACAAGCCGCAGCGCTGTCCCTGCGTGCTTCACACATCAGTGCCGCCAGTGTGGTTCTCTGGTGTACGATCGTCTAACGACTTCCTCCTCGCAAGTCCGTGCTTTTGTGCACCACCGGTCAGGTTTGAGCACCAAAGCTAAGCGGACATCCTTCTCTTCTCCAACTGCCCTCGATGAGAGGTTGGCTTGTAGGTATAAGTGAAACGAGGAAACTGCGTACTTCCTTTACTCCATCGAGCCACGACCATAACGTGGGAATGGACTAGGTTTGGATCTTGTTCACCGTAACTGCTACGAAGAAGGCTACATCCTCATCCATTCGATAACATCCAAGGGCCATAGTCAACTCTCATTAAGTATAATATGTGGCTACTACTTACACGCCAACTGTATGACACCTAGCTAATTGGAAATTAGATAATGAATATACAAACCTTGTTCCATCATCTATTGATATATATGTATCTATTTAGCATATTTAACCAACGATATCTCCTTGTAGGAACCTATAAATTCCACCAAGTTTTTATTCAAAGACTCCTCATCATATGATCTGCCATCAAAATCATGTTGAGAATGAAAAGTCCATTGAGTCTTATAATCTTCTAATTTTCTTCATAAGAACATGTAATGCGGGTAATATGAAATTATCACCATATTGATGTGTAAACACAAAGCCCACTACAAAAACAATATACATAACTCTAGTTATCCAATTGGGCATATAAGAACCTTACAAGTTCACTCTATAACATCCTACATACCTTAAAAGAAATTTCATCCTCAAAATTAAGCTTGAAATCCAGTCTTTCACATCATATACATCTTAAAAGAAATTTCGTCCCCGAAATTAAGGCCATCCTCTTACTTCAAGGAAAAACCAAAAAGACATTGTATACTTGTAGGGCACCACTCTAGGTGTGACATTCCCATAAACATCATGTCTAAAACATATATGTACCATCCTAGGAGGTTATTAAAGCATCTAGGGTGAACTACCCCTTCAAAAGGGTTTGGAGACTCATGTTATCATAATTTTATTTAGCTCATTGTTAGAACATGTTCATAATTAACATATGCCTTTTAGGTGGGAGTTAACTATAATTAACCCACTTTGTCCATTAAGATTATATCAAGGTGTTATAATCGTCATGTTGTACTAATTGTCAAACTATATCTTACATCTTTATTAAGCACTAATATTAACACCTTGCGTAACATGTTTCATTCATATGATCTTATTTCACTACTCATAATAAATTGCATCATTTACTAGTGAATTCATCACAAGATTAAACATTAGTTTAACATTAATCTTCATTATTTACGTACATGGTTAACCATTTATGCATCGATATCTATTAAACCATCTCAGAGGTCATCTTTTAGCACGCAGATGCCATCCCTTTTGAAGATTGCCTCTACAATGGTATCATATTCATTCAAGGATTTCATTATCAGCTGTAGGGATCTTAGTGACAAGCTCTCGTAGCTCCACCTGTTGGAATCCTTGAAGGTTGACACTATTTTTCCTTCCAGTCCGTCTGGTTTGATTTCTGGCATATCTTCTTCCTCTATCTCCCCTTCTTCAGGCTCATGAGCTAGAGGTTATTCTTTCTTGTATTCTACCGCTGGAGGTTGTTATGGCTTTCTCTCAGGTTTTCTCTCCGCTCTGTTAGGTGTGTTGGCTGCCCAGCCTTCCTTCCAAGAAGACGCTCTAGCGGACTCTTCAGGATCGATCCACATGGCTTTAAGTTTCTCCCTCCATGTTTTTTTTAGGGAGAGGTATTTCTTGGTGAAGTCATCATGGTACTGCATCTGAAGGCATCGCTGGGTCATTGAAGAAGCATGATCATAAATAACCTCCATTGCATAGACACCATGTAACCCATGTAGATCTTCTGTGCAGAGGTCTTCCAACATGACTCCCTTATTAATTGCTTCCATCATTCTAAGAACTATGAAGGCAGAATCCCCTATTCCAACCTTTTCTTGAGCAACCTTTTTATAGATAGAGAATGGCTTCCACATCCCTTTGTATCTGTTGTCTGCCATATGTATATCCTATTACAGACGCAGTGGCATCTTTAAGATATCCCTTGCCTCCTTGTTTTTGTAGACAAGGGAGGTGTTGTCCAATTCAGCTGCGCAACAATTGAACACTGTTGTACGTCTCTCATATAGGTTGACGACAATCAATGCCCAGTGTAGTCCTTATAGGTAGAACTACAAATTTCTTCTCTTCCCTACTCACTGCACATTGTAGATCTTTCACATTAGTAGCTTTGTCATTTTTATTGAACAGAAGACCTACTAGATGCATGGTTCTGTTGAATACAGGTTTGCATTTTGTCAGGATGTAGAAATTCTTCAAGTAGAGTTGCACATAGTACTTTAAACAACTTCTTATGTACTCGTTCTCATTTCAGAAAGATCCCTCTAAAATGATCCTGGTTAAGTGACCTTCCTTGTTGTGATAGAGAATATCAGCGCTCTGAAGGTTATCGTCAAGTATGTCTGCTAGGATATGGACATCTCTACATGTGATTCTTGATAATGTTGTCATGTCCATGACCACCATATTGTAGGGTAGAGGAGGAGCAACACCTGATGGTACATCATGGACTGGTGTGCTTTGCATTCTAACTGGCTCATTAGTGAAGAAAGAGGTAAGCCCACATTCTTCATCTTTTGAGCAACTGTCTCCTACTATCTGCATTGTTGTGGGTGGTGCTTCTATAGTGGGAGGTTGTACCCTATTTTCCATCGATGTTTGGGTTGTCACCTTACTTTCATCATTCGTGGATATCTCGGCAGTTAAGTCTTTTATTGGTTGGTTCTCTTCTGACGGTTTCTCTAATTTTGCAGAGTTGAGTGCAACTAACATTGCAGCTATTTTCCCATTGTAAAGTGAATCATCTTGCTCGTACTGCATTGGGTCTTTGAAGAAGTCATTGTAGATATCCATCCCAAACGTCATGTCGTCTAAGAACTTTTTGAGATCTCTTATTTCTCATGATGGGAGATCTTCAATCGTAGTGTTTTCATCTCTGGTGGCGACGACTTGTTGAGGTTATTCAGATGTAGCCTTATACACTTCTGAGTGGTTGTTTAAGTCAAACATCTTTGATAATGCATTCATTTCTTTGTCTCAGTGCCCTGACAAGGTTCTGACTGTGGTGATGCTTCTTTTGCAGATGGTTCCACCCATGGGGTGGTCTTCACATTGGCACTCTCATCTTTTGAACCTGTTCCTGCACCTATCCCTCCCATGTCATCATCATCTTTATCTCGGATTGAGGGACTCGAGAAAACTTATGATGTGGAAGGGCTGGTTGGACACTTCAACTTCTTTTTCTACCGACAACCATCTATTTTCCAGTGTTCAACATCCAGTTGTCGGCGTTCTTCATCTAAGTGATGATGTTCCTTCTTTAGTTCGTCTAACGCTTCCTCATACCCCTTCCACACCATCTCTTTGTCTTCTCTCATAGCGTCTCATTCCTTTTTGATGTACGACATTCCTCAGTTAGAGTCTTTAATGCTCCCATCACTGCATTCTGGGTGTTGATGACCCCTTGCATGAACCGAGGGAGTACCTCAGTTCTCACGTTTAAACTTTGTACCTGCATAGTTAGTGTACACATGCCAATAGTAATGTTTAAGTTAATTTCAGAGGCATGCTGCATGTGTAGCCACATGACATCAAACTTGTTTCCTAATACACCACCAATCATTTGTGGGCATTGGTGTTGCTGCTCTGCAGGCGTTGTTGACAGTGCTGTAGATGTTAGGGGCTCCTTGAGTTGTGGAGCTGGCTTATTTCACATAGGATCAGCGTGCATTGCTGGAGCAAAATTACTCTCTTGTGGTTTCTCTGGTACTTGGAGTATCACTTCCAACATCACGAAGTCAGATGCAACCTTAGGGTCCTCGCACACTTGATGGGTTCCTTGCTCGACCTCTAAATATCGTTCCCCTGTGGTGGCTTCGAGATGCACCTAGTTGCCTCCATTGATTTCCACCTCAGGTTGGTCTCCCTCATTTACCGACATCTCCACTAGAATGTGTGGTGAGGGTAGATTTGGGGCGGTGAACTTGTCTGACATTTTCTTCTCTTTCTTCCTTATTTACAATTTATTTCATTCCTCTGGCTTCTTCATCTCCATTTTTGGAGTCTTATCCCTCACATCCTTCTCTCCAATAGTTGATGATGGGCCTGTGGTAGTGCTGATGGCCCCCAAATACATCTTATCTACATCCTCTTAGGTGGGCCGCAGCTTGTGGGCATCATAGTATGCCCTCTCTGGGAGGGGCAGAAGTGTCTTTGAGCCACTTTGTTTGTAGAAAAGTTTGCTGCCTTTCTACGCCAGAATCCTCATGTTGATGAGGGACTTATGTCAATCTTTCTATGTCCCTTGGTTTTCTTATACATAATCAATAGGTATGCATCCACAAAGTGATAAGCTATTTTCATTATCTGGCTTCCCATGTAGAATTCCTTCATCTGCTTTGCTTCCCCTACCACTACGACTGATAGCCTTTCAATTAGTATTCTTCCTATGTTTATCGATTTCTTGTTGAGCATGAACCATATTAGAATTAGGTCACGTTTAGCTACTCCTCTGATTTCTGATCTAGTGAAGACTGTGCTGGATGTTACTTTCTACATCACTCAGATGAAGCAGGAGGCAATGAGATTCACCTTTGAGTTCTTTGAGTTATGCTCGTGTTCTCTGGTTAGCTTCTCCCACATATGTGACTTCTGTATCAAATGACATCTTTTTCTCTTGGTGCAGATGAGAAGAATTGTGCTTCTTCGATTGTTCTGGTGAATATCACATTTAGCATGGCCTCAATAATCATATGAGTCTTCCCTCCTATTCTCACTTCTAGTTTGAAATCACCATCCCCCTTCTTACATTTGTCGTCATTAATAAGGAGCTTTTTCTAATGATGACATGAACTCCTCCATCAACTGAGTTAGGGAGGGATTTTTTGAGGTACACAGGGTGTGTAGATTTTCACCTTCTAGGAAGTTGATCATTCTATCATTGATTCCCATCTTCTTGAAATCCTCGATGTCCAGATATCGCGTGTGATGTCCCCCAATTTTCTAAAACTTAATCTGATGTGCGACGTCCAAATTGAAACCTCACCTCGGCGAGAATCCCAATTTAAACATCCCACACTAGGCTAAGAAGAAGAAAGTCAGAGGAAGTCAGAAGGAAAAAATCAATAGCACATGCACATGAACAATAATAAAACCATACAACACATGTTCACCATTCAACATATAATTACAACATGAATTGTTACAACATTTGATATTACATATTGAACAACAAACTTCTACATATACATGTACTACAACTAAACAACAGGATCTTAAGACAACAGGTCCACCTGTACATCAGCTCGCTATACAACTCTCAACTATCCTGGATCTTCAAGAGCATATATCCACAACCTAAACCAAAGATTACATGCGGTACACGTCAGCACAATATTCAAGGATATTGTACTAAGTACGCCTATGTGTCTTTTATTTACCTCTCATCATATCTTGGCAATAAGATAAAACTAATAGTTGGCAGTTATAAAGAAATATAAGAAAAGCATATACTTGCACAAAGATATTCATCAACAAAAGAGAACACATATTTTAAGCTCATTTTCCATTATATGTTTGTGCATCTTCCTACCAATGGGATAGATGCATCTAGGCCTCATGATCTGCTTAACAAAGAGATAGATCATTGTACATGTGATCTGCTTACTCAAGAGATAGATCACTCACTAGCACTATGCTTACCAAAGAGATATAGTGCTTCATATAATGGAATAGATATATTATGTTTGATGTGTTCATAATCATAAGTATGGAAAGCTCAAACAACATAGTATACAAGAACACTCCTTTCAATCAATACCATATGCCAAGTCTTTACTACTATATAACACAAGCATATTGTATAATAAGACAAGTAAGAGGTAATGGCGTACCTTCCAAAGAGACAACCTAATCACCACATATTCCTGATGTCAACTATAACTTGGTCAAACCTAATTAAGACAAGATCACATATCACCATCATGTTCTCATCATCTTACAACTCATCTAAACCTTAATCATTTTCATATTAGGGTTTTCTTATCTCATTAAGATCTGTGCATCATTATTTGTCTTATCTTCTGGTAATTAGGTTACTGATCTTATATTCTAGATTAGGGTACATAATCTGATTACCTGGTTACATATGATTATGTGCACATGTTAACCCTATGTTACATGTATTAATCATATTGTTGCTTATATCACATTAAGAGCAACATCATCGTATAATATGGATTATGTGTATCATCCCAATCTCATACTTAAATCTGAGGTTCCAGATACTGATATGAGTTTACTCTGTGAATTTCATCATTTATTGACCGTGCATGTATTTATTATATTTTACTTAGGGTTATTAGCCCTAATTAGACATATTAATCAAATTATATGCTTTCGTGCATCAACATGACCATATCTGATATCATATGCATTAAAAACATGATTATAGACTTACTAGAATTTTTCCATAATTTTATAACATCGTTTGATATTTATTACTCATGAACTAAGAATTTTACAACTTACATTATATCACTATTATTAATGCATCAACATCCTCATACTATCGTTCTACTGTGTTCTACTCATTTTTCTGAGAATTTTGGTATATTACTTGTATTTTTATGATCATCAAGCTAATTTCTATGAATTTCCAAGATCTGCTAATTTTCTGAGATTTTTACCTCTAATGGCCAATTACGGTGCGCCACGTGGCTCCTAGGTTGCAACTCCTCTTGCCTAGGCTGGCCGGTTTGGCTTCAGGGGTAAGCCGGTTCAGGCCTATCTTCTCTGCTGTCCATGTTCTTTCTCGCGTGATCTTCCATCCACAAGTTGCGCAATACGAGTAGGGCTTCCTGCCGCCCAACGCCGCTGTATCGTGGATCTATGGAGGAGGGTCTCGCCCTGGTTGATCTCCTCCTCCTCGCTCGCTTTGAACGCCATAAGGAAGCTCGATGCCTCACTCTCTCCCTCCTCACGAGCACCTTCTGAGATCGTTGGCAGCCTCTAGGCTATTGCTGCTATTGCGTCTCCTGGTCAAGGGATGACAACCTGATCTACGCCGCCGTCCATCTGGTCCAGCGTGATCTATAGTTGGCCGCCGCCGTGGACCTCCTCGTGGGGCGGTTATGCACAGCACCTCTGGAACCAACTATCTGCCAGATTCGCTGCCCCTTAGGCATCTCCCTTGACCGCTGAGAAGCCTGGAGTTTCTCCTCCTTACTCTTCCGATCTACCTGATCTGGCCTTCTCCCAGCTTGCGGTTTGCACAGAGCTTCGGCTCCTGCGTGACAAACCTATGCCTCTATCTTGTGAAGACATCACTGCACGACTCTCATCCGGCAAGGAACCGGTGGTGCTCCACTTCTGTTCGTGACTGGCGTGATCTCTCTTAGCAAACAACGCATTCACATCTTCGTCCTCACGCATGAGTGCCAGTTCCAGCACTTCCGCCACCATCGTGAAGCAAGCCAACGGTGAGGAACCAACGGTCAGCTGCTTCTCCTCTCGCCTCTTGCAATCAGCACGACTTCACGCGTTTCCCCACCCACAAGCCGCAGCGCTGTCCCTGCGTGCTTCACACATCAGTGCCGCCAGTGTGGTTCTCTGGTGTACGATCGTCTAACGACTTCCTCCTCGCAAGTCCGTGCTTTTGTGCACCACCGGTCAGGTTTGAGCACCAAATCTAAGCGGACATCCTTCTCTTCTCCAACTGCCCTCGATGAGAGGTTGGCTTATAGGTATAAGTGAAACGAGGAAACTGCGTACTTCCTTTACTCCATCGAGCCACGACCATAACGTGGGAATGGACTAGGTTTGGATCTTGTTCACCGTAACTGCTACGAAGAAGGCTACATCCTCATCCATTCGATAACATCCAAGGGCCATAGTCAACTCTCATTAAGTATAATATGTGGCTACTACTTACACGCCAACTGTATGACACCTAGCTAATTGGAAATTAGATAATGAATATACAAACCTTGTTCCATCATCTATTGATATATATGTATCTATTTAGCATATTTAACCAACGATATCTCCTTGTAGGAACCTATAAATTCCACCAAGTTTTTATTCAAAGACTCCTCATCATATGATCTGCCATCAAAATCATGTTGAGAATGAAAAGTCCATTGAGTCTTATAATCTTCTAATTTTCTTCATAAGAACATGTAATGCGGGTAATATGACATTATCACCATATTGATGTGTAAACACAAAGCCCACTACAAAAACAATATACATAACTCTAGTTATCCAATTGGGCATATAAGAACCTTACAAGTTCACTCTATAACATCCTACATACCTTAAAAGAAATTTCATCCTCAAAATTAAGCTTGAAATCCAGTCTTTCACATCATATACATCTTAAAAGAAATTTCGTCCCCGAAATTAAGGCCATCCTCTTACTTCAAGGAAAAACCAAAAAGACATTGTATACTTGTAGGGCACCACTCTAGGTGTGACATTCCCATAAACATCATGTCTAAAACATATATGTACCATCCTAGGAGGTTATTAAAGCATCTAGGGTGAACTACCCCTTCAAAAGGGTTTGGAGACTCATGTTATCATAATTTTATTTAGCTCATTGTTAGAACATGTTCATAATTAACATATGCCTTTTAGGTGGGAGTTAACTATAATTAACCCACTTTGTCCATTAAGATTATATCAAGGTGTTATAATCGTCATGTTGTACTAATTGTCAAACTATATCTTACATCTTTATTAAGCACTAATATTAACACCTTGCGTAACATGTTTCATTCATATGATCTTATTTCACTACTCATAATAAATTGCATCATTTACTAGTGAATTCATCACAAGATTAAACATTAGTTTTACATTAATCTTCATTATTTACGTACATGGTTAACCATTTATGCATCTATATCTATTAAACCATCTCTAGGTTTCCATCATATATATATATATATATATATATATATATATATATATATATATATATATATATATATATATATATATATATATATATATATAACATCTCGATATGAGATCACATCCTGCATGTACTATATCATGGTTGTGCTAAACCAACTTATGTGAGTAGCTTATTAAACATATATCAAAGGTTTATCTAGCCCATTTGAGGTTCTCCTAACCCATATCATGAGGGTAGTGCCATGCTCAGTCTCTCTGAGCTCACTCAACTCTATGAGTATCTCATATGCACAAACCACATCTTCCCTCTCCGTCTAGGGTTCTGAGGTATACCTCATTGGCACTAGTGTTAGCCTTACAAGCTCTATCCACTTAGGCACAAACCAAAACATGCTATGACATACTCTTCATAGCTTTCTACCCATGCAACATCCTTACCCAAAACTCTCTTATATACACCACTAGATTCCTATGTGGGAAACCACCAACCTGAGCATGAGGCTTCACAGAAACTAACATAGCTACCTCCTCCAGGGTCTTGGGCTCTCTCCCTCACCCAGATGGCAGGCACTCATATTCATGTTCACATATGCACATATAGTCTGTCTCTCTTTGTCTCTAGGGTTTGGTCCTCCAAAGGACATCTAGGGTTCAATAAAACTATAGGAATCATACATAAAGCAACTCAACTCAATCACTCAGGAGTAGTCTAGTTTAGGACATATCATGTCACATATTTCTCATATTTATCATATCAAGGAGTCTAGGTTCTCCAACCTTCTCCCTGTGGGTCTCGCTCTCTCTTGAGATAACCCCAAAACTAGTCCTAACACTAGATGTCCTCCTTTGTAAAAGAGCTTGAGGCTCATGCTGACTCACAACCTTGTCTCATCTTAAGACATCTTATCCCATAAAAACCTAGTTACTTGCATCATCAAAACTTATCACAAATCCTCAAAACTAAACTTAAGTCCTCAAAGACAAACATATATTATCATAACCCATCTTATATCATCTATATAAGACTTACAACATATCATCAAAACTTATATCATCTATTCCATCTATCATATATTCCAACAAGGCTCTATAAACCTAATCTAGAACTACTCTCTCTTCTAGACTGATGTCATTCACTTTCACTTAGGTTGCATGACCACCACCTACTCGTACATGTGTAGGGAAACATTTTTATAATACATATACATATTAAAATATTATATAGTTTTTCTCTGATAAAATAAACGTCAGAGAAAACTATCGAGGTTCGATCCATTTGGAATCAAAAACCAAATCTTGAAAATGAGTGTCCCACACATAGTAGAGAGTCCAGTGTCATGAAAACTAGTGAAAAGGGTGAGAACATGGTGTAGACTAGTGTAGCTACTCTAGACCACGTGCACAATATGTCTAGGGTTTCTCTTCCCTTGATGTACGTCATTTCCAAATAGTGAAACGTCCCATACCGCTGCACTACATGGAAAGTACGACATCTAAGGACTTGCTATACAACAAGCACTAGTCTAGACCTAGTTCTCAGACATCTAGGTGCTAACTTAGAGGCTAGGTCAGATCTAGTCTCTAAAAGACAACTAATCTATCCCTAAAAGATTATTAAGGTTCAAGGTCCTTTAGTTTTGAGTTGTATGATGAGCAATTGTCAGGCTTTGCTATTGTTCATGCTCTGATACCACCTATGACGTCCCCAAATTTTCTAAAACTTAATATGATGTGCGACGTCCAAATTGAAACCTCATCTCGACGAGAATCCCAATTTAAACATCCCACACTAGGCTAAGAAGAAGAAAGTCAGAGGAAGTCAGAAGGAAACAATCAGTAGCACATGCACATGAACAATAATAAAACCATACAACACATGTTCACCATTCAACATATAATTACAACATGAATTGTTACAACATTTGATATTACATATTGAACAACAAACTTCTACATATACATGTACTACAACTAAACAACAGGATCTTAAGACAACAGGTCCACCTGTACATCAGCTCGCTATACAACTCTCAACTATCCTAGATCTTCAAGAGCATATATTTACAACCTAAACCAAAGATTACATGCGGTACACGTCAGCACAATATTCAAGAATATTGTACTGAGTACGCCTACGTGTCTTTTATTTACCTCTCACCATATCTTGGCAATAAGATAAATCTAATACTTAGCAGTTATAAAGAAATATAAGAAAACGTATACTTGCACAAAGATATTCATCAATAATAGAGAACACATATTTTAAGCTCATGTTCCATTATATGTTTGTGCATCTGCCTACCAATGGGATAGATGCATCCAGGCCTCATGATCTGCTTACCAAAGAGATAGATCATTGTACATGTGATCTTCTTACCAAAGAGATAGATCACTCACTAGCACTATGCTTACCAAAGAGATATAGTGCTTCATATAATGGAATAGATATATTATGTTTGATGTGTTCATAATCATAAGTATGGAAAGCTCAAACAACATAGTATACAAGAACAATCCTTTCAATCAATACCATATGCCAAGTCTTTACTACTATATAACACAAGCATATTGTATAATAAGCCAAGTAAGAGGTAATGGCGTACCTTCCAAAGACATAACCTAATCACCACATATTCCTGGTGTCAACTATAACTTGGTCAAACCTGATTAAGACAAGATCACATATCACCATCAAGTTCTCTTCATCTTACAACTCATCTAAACCTTAATCATTTTCATATTAGGGTTTTCTTATCTCATTAAGATCTGTGCATCATTATTTGTCTTAACTTCTGGTAATTAGGTTACTGATCTTATATTCCAGATTAGGGTACATAATCTGATTACCTGGTTACATATGATTATGTGCACATGTTAACCCTATGTTACATGTATTAATCATATTGTTGCTTATATCACATTAAGAGCAACATCATCGTATAATATGGATTATGTGTATCATCCCAATCTCATACTTAAATCTGAGGTTCCAGATATTGATATGAGCTTACTCTGTGAATTTCATCATTTATTGACCGTGCATGTATTTATTATATTTTACTTAGGGTTATTAGCCCTAATTAGACATATTAATCAAATTATATGCTTTCGTGCATCAACATGACCATATCTAACATCATATGCATTACAAACATGATTATAGACTTACTAGAATTTTTCCATAATTTTAGAACATCGTTTGATATTTATTACTCATGAACTAAGAATTTTACAACTTACATTATATCATTGTTATTAATGCATCAACAGCCTCATACTATCATTCTACTGTGTTCTACTCATTTTTCTGAGAATTTCAGTATATTACTTGTATTTTTATGATCATCAAGCTAATTTTTATGAATTTCCAAGATATGCTAATTTTCTGAGATTTTTACCTCTAATGGCCAATTACGACGCGCCACGTGGCTCCTAGGTTGTAGCTCCTCTTGCCTGGGCTGGCCGGTTTGGCTTCAGGGTTAAGTCGGTTCAGGCCTATCTTCTCCGCTGTCCATGTTCTTTCTCGCGCCATCTTCCATCCACAAGTTGCGCAATACGAGTAGGGCTTCCTGCCGCCCAACGCCATTGTATCGTGGATCTATGGAGGAGGGTCTTGCCCTGGTTGATCTCCTCCTCCTCGCTCGCTTTGAACGCCATAAGGAAGCTCGATGCCTCACTCTCTCCCTCCTCATGAGCACCTTTTGAGATCGCTGGCAGCCTCTAGGCTATTGCTGCTATTGCATCTCCTGGTCAAGGGATGACAACCTGATCTACGCCGCCGTCCATCTGGTCCAGCGTGAGCTATAGTTGGCCACCGCCATCGTGAAGCAAGCCAACGGTGAGGAACCAACAGTCAGCTGCTTCTCCTCTCGCCTATTGCAATCAACACGACTTCACGCGTTTCCCCAGCCGCAAGCCGCAGCGCTGTGCCTGCGTGCTTCACACATCAGTGCCGCCAGTGTGGTCCTCTGGTGTACGATCATCTAATGACTTACTCCTCACAAGTCCGTGCTTTTGTGCGCCACTGGTCAGGTTTGAGCGCCAAAGCTAAGCGGACATCCTTCTCTGCTCCAACTGCCCTCGATGAGAGGTTGGCTTGTAGGTATAAGTGAAACGAGGAAACTGCGCACTTCCTTTACTCCATCGAGCCATGACCATAACGTGGGAATGGAATAGGTTTGGATCTTATTCACCGTAACTTCTACGAAGAAGGCTACATCCTCATCCATTCGATAACATCCAAGGGTCAGATTCAACTCTCATTAAGTATAATATGTGGCTACTTCTTACACGCCAACTATATGACACCTAGCTAATTGGAAATTAGATAATGAATATACAAACCTTGTTCCATCATCTATTGATGTATATGTATCTATTTAGCATATTGAACCAATGATATCTCCTTGTAGGAACCTATAAATTCCACCAAGTTTTTATTCAAAGACTCCTCATCATATGATCTGCCATCAAAATAATGTTGAGAATAAAAAGTCCATTGAGTCCTCTAATCTTCTAATTATCTTCATAAGAACATGTAATGCGAGTAATATGACATTATCACCATATTGATGTGTAAACACAAAGCCCACTACAAAAACAATATACATAACTCTAGTTATCCAATTGGGCATATAAGAACCTTACAAGTTCACTCTATAACATCCTACATACCTTAAAAGAAATTTCATCCTCGAAATTAAGCTTGAAATCCAGTCTTTCACATCGCGTCAGTTTGAATCCCTTTGTTTGTAGTACCCAATCAAACTATGACTGGTGTGTTTGATCTCTAGGTACAAATGTTGGGCTCTACTGGTTGAGGACCTTCTGTTCTTACTCTACAACCTCTTCAGGGCCTACTTCTTTGTCTTTCCCCTTTAACTTCTCCACGACAGTTAAATTTATCCTCTTGCTGCTCTTTGTATTCTTGGTCTCAGGCTTCCGCTTCTCTAGCTTCTTTAACTAAACTTCAAAAGGTTGGTACTCAGAAGTCTCTATTTGTGATGTTTCTCGAGACTCCTCAGACTCCTCTGGCATCTTGTGGGCCACGATGTACTCGTACTTCTTCTTTATCAGCTCCAACTGAAGCTTCCTAGTTGGTGAGAGGTTTGGGTTGTCTTTTAGTGCCTTTGTTATCTTCTCTAAGTTCTCCTCTGCACCCCTCAATGAAGTTGCTTTCTTCATTAGAGTGTCCTCAATCGAAGTTGACATTTTGAAAGTTTCAACATTAAGTATTTTGTTAGCAAAATTGTATTTTATATTTTCCTATTGCATTAGCACTTAATTCAAATTTTCTATTATTTTATAGGTGCCACAACCGCGGCGTATATTGAAGGCAATACCGCAGTCAAGGAGGATGTCATGACCACGGAAGGTGACTAATGTAACCTAAGGAATGTCGCCACCGTGGAAAGGAAAACACCACAACCACGATGGACCTGATTCAAGAGAAATCCTTGCGAAGGAGGACCGCAATCACAACCCAGAAATATAAGGTGTCACAACCGCGGTCGGGAGGGCACCTACTCGACCGTAACCATGTAGGTCACGGTGGGTATTCTCACCCTAACCCTGATTGTCTAATGGTAATATCACCACAATCACATGAGAAGAATGGCACACAATGTTTCCATCGTAGGTTGACAGGATTAAAGAAGCTGAGATCAAGAGTAAAGCTTTGGCAAAGCTCCGATAAAGGAGTGAAGAATGAACATGGTGATTTCGGCAGTTATCACATTGTAGAGAAAGCAAGACCTAGGTTTGTATACTCGTGATAGGTGAAGAATTCTTAAAAAGGTAAGAAATTGAGGCAGCGTTGATCAATAGGGAACACACAACCAGTACCTTGGTGTGGTTAGGATTTGAAACGGAGGCAAGGGTCAGCGACAGAGGTGATGTGAATGTGGTAGGAGCACGACATCAACCGAGGCATGTTAACAATGAAGGTTCTTTACTGTTTGATTGTTGCTTCGATGACTAGTGTCTTGCGATTCTTCAATTAATGTCCGGGAGTCAAAGAGCAAGGCGAGAAAGGAAAAACTCTATAGTGAGTTGGTTTTTTCTTATATACTCAAGAGTAGCCGCGACTGCGGTCGGGTATACCACTTTGACCAAAGTCGAATTTGGCCTTTGACCTTGCCACAACCGCGGTTCTGAGATATGTCAAGCTGGTGCCTCGACCGCGATAGACGTCGTGACCGCGGTTAGTGTCGTGACCACGGTGCACCCAAAACTAAGATGTTGGAAACGATTAACTAAAACCAAAACACCAATTTTTTTCATTAAAACTTTTTGTGAAGAGAAATTATTTTAGATACTACATTTATACTATTTCTAAACATGAAAACCTAAGATACTTAGAAGGAGAGAGGTATATAGCTCAGAAACTAAAACATGAGAGATAAAGGCAATCATGATTTTTAAAACAAAGAAAGCAGCAAAGGCTTGGGTTTCCTCCCAATAAGTGCTAGTTTAAAGTCTTTTATCTTGATTCTCTCTCATTTTGGCTGCATCCTTCTTTAGATTATGCCAACATTTTCTTATTCATTCCATCTACTAGAGGATTGGGTTCCCCCTAACTCAACTCAGTCCTTCTAAAAAGGACTTGGTCTTCATAATATCTTTTTACTCTCTTCCCATTTCGCTTGAATGTGCATGTATTATCCCTAGTTATTTCCATCATCCCCAATGGGTATATTTATATGACTGAAAAGGGGCCATACCATCTTGTCCTCAGCTTTCCTGGGAACAACATGATACTCGAGTTGAATAAAAGAACCTTATCTCCTTCATGAACATCCTTGCTCTTTAGGTGGGAGTCATGCCACACCTTAGTTCTGTGCTTATATATCCTCACATTTTCATAAGCATGTAGTCTCAACTCTTCGAGTTCCTGAAGTTGGCAAAATCTTTTCTGCCCAACTTTATCGAGATCCATGTTAAGAAATTTGATAGACCATAGAGCCTTGTGCTCTGATTTGACAGGAAAATGACATGACTTCCCATAAATAAATCTGTAAGGTGTCGTGTCAATAGGTGTCTTATACATTGTGTGGTAAGCCCATAATGTGTCGTCGAGTTTAATGGATCAATCTTTCCTTGTGTGACTAATAGTCTTGTCTAGGATCTGTATGATCTGCATGTTGGACACGTCAACCTGCTCTGACGTTTGGGGATGATATGACATTGCAACCTTGTGTTTGACCCCATACTTCCTCAATAGAGCTTCAAACTACTTTTCACCAAAGTGCGACCCTCTGTCGCTTATAACAATATGTATTACTCCAAAGTGTGAAAAGATAGTTTTCTTGAACAACTTGATTACTACCTTGGAGTCACAGGTTTGGGTGGCAACAACCTCTATCCATTTGGAGATGTAGTCAACAACAACAAGTATATAATGGTTCCCCTTTGATGATGGAAAAGGTCCCATATAATCAATCCCCCATATATCAAAAATTTCAATTTCCAACCAATCTACCATCGACATCTCGTTCCTTATGTTGATGTTTTTTGTAAGTTGACACTCCTTGCTGGTCTTTACAAAAGACACAATATCCTTAAAAAGAGTCGGCCAATAAAATCCTGACTGCAAGACTATTGCAGTTGTTCTCCCCCTCGTGGTGTCCCCTGTAAGGTGAGGATTGGCATTCCTTGAGGGTTAGTGGTACTTCTTCTTTCGGTATGCATCAATGATATAACTTGTTAGAGCATCTTTTGAGCAACATCAGATCATCCCAATAGTAATTTTTCAGCTCAGAGAATAGTTTGTTCTTATGATTATAAGTGATCTCCGATGGAAGTTTCCCACAGGCTAGATAATTACAAATGTCTATGAAACAAGGCAGGATCCACTCCTTCGATTGGGCCATTTAGAGAGATTCATCGACATAGTTGTAATTACTGGCAATTGATTTTCTTCATTAAAAATTATCCTTGACAGGTGGTCTGCAACCACATTTTCTTTTCCCTTTTTATCAATGATCCCATGGTTGAACTCTTGTAGTAATAAGGCCCATCGCAAAAGTCTTGGCTTTGTGTCCTTCTTCTACATAAGATATTTTATAGCTCCACGATCAGTGTACATGTTTGCTTTTGACCCTACTAGATATGATCTAAACTTATTAAAAGCAAACACGATATCCAACATTTCTTTTTTAGTGGTAGTATAGTTTTCTTAGGCTTCATCCAATGTTCGGCTTGCATAGTAAATCACATGGTGTCTCCTATTCTTCTTCTGTCCAAGGACTACCCTGATGGCAAAATCACTAGTATCACACATAATTTCGGAAGGTAGCTCCCAATCTGGTGCTTGAATTATCGATGTTGTTGTTAATGCCATCTTGACGGTCTGGAAGGCATCGAAGCATTCACTGGTGAATTCAAACTCAACATCTTTAATCAGGAGATTTAAAAGAGGTTTAGTGATCTTTGAGAAGTCTTGTATGAACTGTCTATAATATCCTGCATGTCCCAAGAAACTCCTTACTTCTGTAATAGATTTGGATGAAGGAAGCTTGGATGTGGATTCGATCTTACTTAGGTCCACTTTGATTCCTTTCTTGGAAACTTTATGCCCTAAGACGATACAGTCCTTGACCATAAGATGGTATTTTTCCCAGTTCAGGACAAGGTGTTTTTTCTCGCATCGCTGTAGTACTAAAGATAGGTTTTTAGACATGACTCAAAATCCTTTCCATAAATAGAGAAGTCATCCATGAAGACCTCCACTATGCTTTCTAGGAAGTCCAAAACATAGATATCATGCAGCGTTGAAAAGTTGCTGGTGTGTTATACAACTTGAATGGCATTCTTCTGAAAGCGTATGTGCCATAGATGCATGTGAAGATTGTCTTTTCCTGGTCATCTGGATGGATTGATACTTGATAGAATCCTAAATACCTGTCTAGAAAATAGAAGTAACCATGGTGAGATAATCTTTATAGAACTTGATCTATAAATGGCAGAGAGAAGTGATCCTTTTTGGCAGCAACATTCAGCTTGTGATAGTCAATGCACATATGCTAACTTGTTACCGTTATTGTCACCACTTCATATCCGTCCTCTCCTCTTATCACTATCATTCCACCCTTCTTAGGAACCACATGGATAGGACTTACCCAGTTACTATCACTTATTGGGTAAAGGATCTTGGCATCCCACAGCTTAATAACTTCCTTCTTTTTGACTTCCTTTAGCATTTGGTTCAACTTCCTCTGTGGTTGAGCTAAAGGCTTAGATATTTCTTTGATATGTATGCTATTCATGCATAGGGTAGGGTTGAGGACTCTGATGTCTTCTACAGAATACCCTATAGCCTTTCTATGCAGCATTAGCTCCTTTAGCAACCTTTCTAGCTCATCATCTGTCAACTTGGCATTAACAATCACAAGATTCCTCCCTTCTTTGTCCAAGAATTCATATTTCAGACCCTCTAAAAGTGGTTTCAATTCTGGCTTTGGTTTTGGTGCTCTCTTCTCTTTAGGTGTTTGCTCAAGTGAAGCGTACTTTGCGGTCTCAACTGTCTCTTCATCATCGCTGAATTCTTCTTTAGGTTGATTCAGGTAATCCAAGATCTCTACGACCTATGGGTCTTCCATGGTATGGTCTTGACTTTTCAAGGCTCGCATGAGAGGATCAACAATTTCTTTGTCCTCTTGCACCGTTTCATAATATTGATTGTAGCTATCCATGAAGTAGACTGACTCAGAGAGAGATAGTCCCCTCATAGCATCTTGTACTCTGAAATCAATGTGATCATCCCCTACGTACAAGGTAATGATTCCTTCTGCTACATCTATCAGAGCTCTTCCACTTGCGAGAAAAGGTCTCCCAAATATCATTGGACACTTAGAGTCCTCGAACGTGTCTATCACTACTATGTCGCATGGTATGAAGAATCACCCGAACCGTATCGAAACATCCTTGACTATTCCTACAGGTCTTGTAAAGATGTGGTCAGCTAATTTGATTTTCATGTCTGTCTTCACCATGTCTATTAACCCAAGCCTGTGTGCTATAGTCAAGGGCATAAGACTAATGCTTTCTCCCAAATCGGCTAATCCCTTACTTTCCACATTGTATCCGACACAAAAGGGTATATTGAATGTCTGAGGATCCCTTTTCTTGGTTGGTAACTCATCTTGAACAAAGGCTCTTGAAATTTTTGCCAATTGCACAATTTCAATATGATCTCCTCTCCTTCTCTTCATGATTAGGTCCTTAAAGAATTTTGCATATGTTGGCATTTCTTCAATTGCATCGAGAAATGGGATATCTAAGTGTAGTTTCTTTACTGCTTCCATAAACTTTTCATACCTCTTCTTTAATTGTGCCTTGATCAGTTTGTAGGGAAAGGGAACTCTTGGGGCATAGGGATTTTTCTTTGAAAGGAATTCTCCTATAGGATCTGAGTTCTTTGCCTCTTCCTCCTTCTTCTTTTCACGATTCCGTTAGACTCTTCGGTTGCAATCTCTTTTTCAGATTGTTGCTTACCACAACTTCCTCCTTCTTTGGTGTTCTTAGTTATAGTATCTTCCAACATTCTCCCTAATCGGAGAGTGGCCATTTTTGCAGTCTCCGTATTTGATGGGATCTTCCCTGAAGGGTTTTTCATAAGTTCATCAAGTTGTGTAAGTCGTTGATCAATTTGCCTTTGGTGGGTTTGCATGTCTGCCATCTGAGTTTGCATTGTAGTTAACACTCCTGAATTGGTGATCGCGCTTTGAGCAAGTTGTTCGTTTACCGAAGATCTCCTTTTCACAAAGTTGAACAATTGAGCAATCATGTCAGTTTGGTTTCTATCTTTGGTTTGGTTTGACCCTTGTCCTTGTCCTTGGCCCTGTTGACTCACATTTTTATTTTGAATCGGGTAGCCATTTTTGTTCATCAGTTAATTAGTAGTTCTAGTATATTGAGTCGGTCCTCCTTTTTTCTCAAATCTTGGGGGTGGTTTAGATGAATTACTCAGTTGATGAGCATTTTCAGCAGCTTCTTTATTGTTGTAGTTAAACCCAGGATGATCTGGTCGTTTGAAATTGACATAAGAGACATTCTCTATTTCTTCTTCACTTTCACTTTCTTCACTCTCGTCTGACCGTGTATAAATACAGTTGTCGACTCCATTCCCTCCTTCTCCACATGTAACACGTTTTATGACTTTCTTCGCGTGTTTCTTTCCCTTCCCCCAGTATCTTTTAATTGTTTGACATCGGTAGCGATTTTCTGAATTTGAGATGTAATAGTCTTCAAAGCATTGACTTTGATTGATGGTCCTTCAAATCCTTACGTCTTGGATGATTCTCTATCATTTCCATCACAATCCATACCTACTTGCAACGCAGTATGCTATCGATCATCTTCATGATTCTGCTCGATTTCTTACCAAGAAAGTTGCTTCCTGTAGCGTTCCCATGACTCATGAAGTTCTCTCCTAGTTTTTGCATGAAAGAAGTTATCTTTGCATATTAGGAATAGTTCTCTCAATGGGATAAAATTTAGTGACAAAATCATCCGCAAGGGGTCTCTATCCATCTATGGACTGGTGGGGCAAGTTGAGGTACCAAGATAGAGCTTTGTCTTCAAGGGAGAAATTGAATCCTTTGCAATACATCACTTCTTGGATAACTCCCCTCATCTTGCTGTATCACAGATGTTTATGAAGGCATCAAGATGATGGTATGAATTTTCACTCCTTGAATTCCATGGAAGGGCTTGTTCTGGATCATCAAGATTATAGCTGGGTTCAACTCAAAATTTGCTGCATTGGTGCGAGATGATAATTGGGCATCTAGACTCATTGGCTCTAGTTGCGACCAACTCTCTAAGAGTTTTTCTTTCTTCATCGTCTTCAATCTCACTGTTTCGGTCATCATGTCCACGTTCATTTTTGTGGTCATTGTGATGATGCCTTCTACGGTGATTGTGACATCATTCTTCCTCATAGTGATGACCATCTGAGTGATGTTCATCTCTCTCTCTTCATCTGTCTCATGCAGTGGTGGGTCGTGTTGCACTCTTACATTTCAGTCTGAGACTACCATCCACACGAGGCAACATGGTGACTTGAAGTTGAGGTGAAAATTTGAACATATCTGCTTCCCTCCGGGTTCCCTGAATAGATCGCACAGTCGAGTTAGGAAATTGGACGTGTTAAAACTAACTATTCTACGTAATCGCAAGGTAGAAAATTTGAAGTTTTTGTGCAGTCAAACTTATCACTAAGTTTGAGGCATGGGAGTATATTGAGTGGATTCAAGTTCTTTATAGTACCATTTTGCCTTGTCCTTGGCAACAGTGCCAAAAAGTTTACTGGCCTAAATTGCACATCCAAAATGGAGCAGATCCAGAGTAGTCAGACTTTTAAGATTATAACCCGACACTCAAGCCCCCATAACCATCATATGGGGTCTGATGTAGTATTCAGGGTCAAACCATAGGGACAAGGTTGGCAAGTGTTAAGTATGCAAAGTCTCACACTCTTACACTCCAAATGAACAAGTGGGTTAAAAGGGTGTTCCCTAAGGAACAATGGTGCTTCAACCAAAACAAGGGAAGTGAAAAGAAAGAAACAGTAATAAGAGAAAAAGAAATGTTAAAAGCAGTGGGAAACAAAGATATGGAAGGAAACTTGGATTGGGTTTCACCTACTAAGATCTCTCACCAACTTCTAAAACTCACAACCCTTCATATACTCCTATCAAGATTACAAGCAGCCTTAAAAACATCTATTCCCTCCTCTCTTGAGATAAGGATAGATCTATGATTTAAGGTAGCCTCTCTTTTGAGATAACAACCCAACAACCACAAAACAAACCATATGACCATTAGCCTTAGCATTCCAACACTTTCATGCATTCATACTACTCCATAATGCTAGATAAGAATGGTGCTATGCTTTTGAGGTACCAATAATCAAACATCACAAGATGGCAACTAAGCATACAAGTGAAACATAAGAACAAGCGTATGGAGATAATTTTGATAAGAGCATATATATATTCAAAGTGGTGAAAGAATATACATGTTGGGAGAGCCTTAGTGGATACTCTCGACCCAAGTTAGATGTTTAGCCACACATGTTGACAGGTGGCATAACATCGTTACAAAATGATAGATACATCAAATACCACGAAGAGGTGAAGTACAATGTGAGTAAGATTATAGATCTAGATAGAGAGAAGATGGTGATACACCACTATACTTCTTTGAATCTAGATCTGGAGTGTGCGATGTGGAGGTGGCTCCTTCCTTGGAAGAAGAAGGTGATAAATATTCTCTCTCCTCCAGCTTCCGCCTTTAGAGATCTAAGACTGATAGTATGGATGTGAGTGACTCTGGGATTTGGCAACACTTTGTGGTCCTTGATAATCTGATGATTTTACAAGTCGAGGTGGGTGGTCTATTTATAGGTGCTCCCCCCAACTACCATATGGGATGCGGTCACGGTAGGGCCTCGATCGAGGCATTGCCTCGACCGCGGCTTGACCTCAGTCAAGACTTTCATCATGGTCGCGGTGTGAAGGTTGTATGTCACGGTCGAGGGGAAGTCTTGATCGCTATAGGACCTTGATCGCGGGGCATGTGTGAGTGGATGGTCATAATTACTGTGTGAAGATACAGTGATAGGGGCATTGACCGCGGTCGGGTCCTCAGTGGACGATACAACCATAGTCATGGTGTTGACCGCGACCATGTTTTGGCATGACCCTACAAAGGTGAAAGATGTGTGCAATTGAGATTTTTGACATAAAACACTAAATATAAGTAAAAAAAAGGTCTATAAAAGGTATGCTAGGTGAAGCATAAATTATATGCAAAAAGTGCATAAAATGAGATGTTATCATAAACCAAAGAAAGGATAAGCATTGATCTTGAACACTTTAGCATGAACTATTAGCCTTGAGGCATAATGTGACCACTTTCAACAAACCTAATTAGTCGATAGAGTGGATACTCTTTGGCATAATTGCAAGTAACTAGCATATCCTAAAGTAAGGTAGATTACTCTCCTGATACAACAAGTCATACAGTAGGGTCAGATTTAGAAGAGAGAAACACCCCCATGACAACAATAGTCCATAAAAGTTCTCATATGATATTTCAAACACACTGTTGTCGCTCTGCTTCTACTTCTCCATTACCACTAGCCACTGGTTGGTCACAACACAATAATAGACCATCGTAAGTGTCACAATTGGTTTGATCGCAACATAAGAGAGAAATAGTGGTGAATTAAAGGATTGAGAATCAAAGTCTTTAGAGAGAGAGACAAAGTGCATAGATCATGTTCCATGTATGCTTCAATCTAAAAGCCTTCATGGGGCTCACAGGAGAAGCGAACTTGATGGAGTCACAGGAGAAGGGGACTTGATGCACTAGTTTTCAATTTCTTTTCACAGGCTAATTTGTGGACATTAATTGCATATATGTTCACTTTGAGACAGTTTAATGCATTTCTTTCTATCATTATCTTGTGTATCATCGTTATTTAAAGATATCAATATTTTCACTGAATCATGCTAATTTATTATCTATATTTCAGACTTACATCATTTTTCCCTTTCAGCTGATTTGAGCATTGAATGCACAACTCTTTGCTACCGACATGTGTCAATGATACTGACAAGTCACAAATCTACATCAGGGAAAGAGGGAAAACTTGTTGCTACCAAGAGAGGCTTCAATGCTAATGAAGACAATAGTCGGTGCTACCGACTCACGATTGAGGGAGCATCAAAGCTTGATATTAATTTCTTAGTTCCACCGACTCACGTTTTGGTGGTATAGACTCTAGAATCTAGGGAGAATTAGGATTCGAGGAGCAACTCAGTGATATTAACACATGTGTTGGTAGTACTGACATAGTCTGAGAAAAAACATATGTTCTAACTGCTCAGTGCCACCAACACCCGTCGATGGTACATACACTATGCAATCAGAGCATATCTAAAATCAAGTCAAATCCAACAACCATGACCTAATGGTAGCAAAATCCTCCTATATGACCTAAGGAGTGTAGCCACAAATGAGATAGCACATCATTTTGTATAATATAGAGCCAAGAGAGGAGGTAATGTGTAACATACCCAACCTTATGTAAATTCTAAATTCTCTCTTTTATTTTTTGAACTTAGGATAATAATTCTTATTTCTAGAATCAGACTGTATGTCAATCCCTCATTTATGCATGAAGCACTTACTAGACATTAGACCAATTTATATGATCATGCATATTCAACATCACAAAAGAGTCTCAACATTACTCATAATCACTGCTTTGTATTGTATAGGTATCACCATAGCATCCACTTAGCTATGCAATACATTTCACCTACAAGTTAATATCCCACAAGTAGGAGGGAGAAAATACTATCCATGAATATCAATTCTTCAAATATAGTGAACACATTTATCTTAATATCATCAGATTAGGGTTAGGGTTAATATGTATCCGATTAGGATATAGTAGCATCATACCACTTATCAACCCTAATTACATTACTTCTCTTTTTGTTGGAGAATCAAGTATCATTGTTGATGGTTAACCATTTACACTCTCATCCATTTTTAAATAAACCCTTAATCTAAGTACTAACCATGTTCATACTTACATGTGTACACCTTAACTACCTTCAACACATGAGTGTTGATCATACTTAACACATAAGTGTCGATGTAAAGAAGTGAAATCACTTTCTTACTAAAAATTTGAACAATAAAACCTCCAGTCCAAACACACACAGAAGGTATGAAGGAGTGGGTGTAAAATTTTCAAATCTTTATTTAATGGTAACAAAAGACCAAAGTATAGCAGCGAAATAAAAACATGACTATATTCAATTATAAAACAAAGGGTTATAACTTAAACTTACATCACAAGGATCCATGTAGAGGAAATCTAAACCACCTCAAGATTGTCTCCAACCTTCATCAGAAACTAAGTCTAGGTCAACATGCCATGCATCCAAGTCTTCCACCTAGGGTTGGAAGCATACCCCAGCAAAAGAGAAACAAAAGGAAACATCAGCAAAGGCTGGTATGTGCATACTAAAAAGCAACTTGAGCAATATAACGATATAAAGGACATCAAATGTAAAGGCTTCCCATGCAAGAGATAAGTATCACCCAAACGGGTATCAAGAGAAAGAATCATAACCAAAGGGATACTTGCAATAACCAACAAATAATAAGAATGTGCTATCAATATAAACATCCACTACCATGGTGGGAAACAAAGCACATATCATCATCAACCTGCATGCAAGTGAGATAAGCATAACTCTAGAACAATATAAATAACAATGGCGGTCAAGAATCACACATCTTGAACCTGGTGGGACATGGGCCAAGAATCACACATCTTGCCCTGGCATGGGGAATCACACATCCACCATCCAAATATATATATATATATATATATATATATATATATATATATATATATATATATATATATATATATATATATATATATAACATGGGACATGAATCACACATCCTTCCCGGGTATGGGGAATCACACATCCTCCATCCCAAAGATATCACAATGTTGCCATGTTGCATAATGAGACAAAACCAATGTAATTACACTACTCTAGTGCTACTGAATCACATAGCATGTTAAATGTAGAGGCAAGTAGAGAAGTATAGTCAGATTAAATAATTTTTCCATCACACAATGGACAACACAAACATCTAAACAAATCCACTTCAAAGTGGGCATATATCATCAAGTAAACTTCCACATCACTATGGACATATATCAACAAGTAAACTTCCACATCACAGTGGGCATATAATATCAAAAGTCCAAATTGCACCAAGGCAATAAGATAAAATTCCAAGAGAATATCTATGATCACATGATCAATAACAAGTAAAAGGTAGTTCACACGAACCACGATATTAATAAAATAGACATATGTGTAGGCAAAAGTCAAAAGAATGATAAAGTAGTGAATTTCCCAATATGGATGAACAGGGGATATAATATACATTAAGAGAGGAAATATATTTATTGCTCAATATAGAAATAATGTGGGATGCAATCATGCCTCAACTTCAGAGTCAAACAGATCCAAAGCCACTTCTAGGTCCAAGTCTGGGCTTCCAAAGAACCTATTAAGCATATATGTGGAATTAGGGTTAGGTTTCCATTACTTATTCAAACCCTAAAAACACCTTTTTATTATTATATGAATTAGGTTTCCAAAACCATGCCATATTTTATATTATATTTTTCTGAGTTCAAGACATATTTTATTATATTTTTCTGACTTTTAGATAATTAGTTATGATTTTTACAAGTTAATTCATTATTAATTAGATCCATTGAAAACACCTGTTTAAAACATTAGATTTAGCCATCAAAACATGTACCATTAGATAGGTATTATTTTTCTAATTCCAACGAGTATTTATTTGTATTTTTCTGATCAATGTGGAATTAATTAGCGATTTTACAAAACAGACCAATAGGAAAAATCCACATAAGCAATTCAGAGTGAAAAGAAGAGAGAGTGGGCACGCGCGAGCTGAATTGCCCCAATTAGTATTGGCCAACTCAGCCACCCCACCAAACACCCTGGCAACTCGCCTTAGAAATAAAACAAAACCTCTACATGCGAAAAGACTAAAATAGCCTTGATGCGGAAACCGAAGCAAAATAGAGTCAAGGACATAAAGGGGAAAACACCTCAGGGTTTCTTCAACCCCGTGAGAACCCCGACATAGCCCAGAAGGCATCACCTACGAGAACAATAACTTTGCAACCTGAGTCTCGGTGGGGAACTCGAGTAGAGGATCCCACACGCGAGTCCGTGAGCGATTGACCGACCAACTGAAGTACAAATCGAGCGTAGAGACCAACCAGAGTGATAAAATGCCATTGCATACAAGAATCCTCAGGTGAGAAGCTAAAAAGGGGAAAAAGGAGGTACCCCCCTCGGGAGCAAATTGATCGGCTTTCCAACTTCATGAAGGTACCAGCGACCAACACCAGCCCCATCTGGCGAACGCTAAAGCCCCAGGCTCTGGGCCGACCAGCCGGAAACAGAAGAAGACGGTCGGAGTAGGGAAAGGAAGGTTGGGGTCAGATGTCACGAAACCAAGGAGACCGGCCACCTCCTGGGACCCCAACGGAGGTAAGGGAACATGTCCCTAGCAGTCCGAAGGTCAGGACAACAGAGGAGAAGAAGAGGAGGAACGGAAACATGGGAAGAAATAGAGCACAAGGTCAGTGCCAGCGGTCTGGGTAACTCGGGGTATAAATACCCAAGTATCTGGGATCAAAGGATGGGGGAAACAGAAAGGAAGGTGTGGGAGAAAGAATCGAAGAAGAAGATAGAGAAATGAGGGAGAAATCATAGAAAGAAAATCGGTCGGAACTGGTTTCCCAGTTCGCGTGGAACCCAGAAAAAATGGAGGTAGAAGAAAAGATAGTAACCGCGCGATCTTGATCCAAAGGACACAAAGGCACCCGAAATTGGAAAGAAAAATCTAAACCAACGTGGTAAAAATCGAGTTTATTTAATAAAGTGACATTGCATTATTATCCTTTTTCTCTTTCCTCTTTTGAGGGCACAAACGAGACCCAAATTAGATGAAATTTTGCACAGAGGCTAAATTAGGCATGCAGATGTCGATTATAAAATTAGATTTTCCTTTTGGTGACTTTTAATGTGTCAAAAAAATTAATTTCTATTTTCTCTTTCCTCCTTCATTAATGGCATTAGGATTATACAAATTTGATGAAACTTGACCCACAAGTTATAATTAATGTGTTGGATATGAATTTTCCATCAAGTTTACATATTGGAGTTGTTTGAACATTTATTTAATATTTTGAAGGTTCTACATACTTTCTCTCTCCTGATTTTACCTTTTAAGCAAACTTTCTCCAAATTGGATAAAAATTTACCCAAAGGCTATATTTATTATGTAGATTATGAATCTAACATTATTTTACTCTTTTGGAGTCAATTATTATATTTATTTATTAATTACACTTTTAGGCAATTTCTCTCTCCTAAATTACCATATTATTTTGAGTTTGTCCAAATTAAATGAAAATTGACATGTAAACTTATTTTTATGTATAGATTACGAATTTGGAGTTTAATTTCACTTTTAAGAATTTCTTACATTGGTTTTGTCATCTGGTCCATTAGAGGCCCATTAACATCATTATGCATCCAATTAAGTTATTTAACATCTTATTATCACCAAATGAATTATTTGACGTATTATATTACATTATTCACACATTATATTATTAGGATCACTCTAACCTTAACCTTGTTTGGTCAAACACAAAAGATCACAGTTCTAAGGTAGGGTCCAAGATCCTCTATGTTACAACACTCCACCCCTTAAAAGGATTTCGTCCTCAAAATCTATATTTCAAAACATCAACGATCAACTACTCTCCACCCCTTAAAAAGGTTCAACTTAAAAAGTCAAACTAAACAACTTTGTAGATCTACCCACATCTCTTAGTTGTGAAAGTTTTATAGATTTATATTTTTCATGTATCCAACTAAAGTCACCATCTAGGGTTGAGATTTAGGTCCACGTGTCTCTAACCTATCAACCCTACATGATCATCCAAAAAGTCATTGGGTAGGTCAACTACACCTTTATATCCTTCCTAATCATAAAACTAGGGTTAGATTCTAATCAAACTATAGTTTCTGTTCATTGTGACTTAGTTCAAGAAAACATCAAAACACCAGAGAAAAGTTTTGTACATATAGTAGTATAGTGAAAATTTTTTTTGTTGATGAAAACTTTGCAATGTAAACCAACATGCTAGCAAAAATAAATACAAGAACCGAGTCACAATTTATCCATATCAAGGTCTTCTCATAACCTAATCTTATCCTCAAAACAAACCTTATAGCACAAAAGATCATCATTGATCAAATCTAGGGTCAACATCACACTTATAGCTATCTAGAAAAGTCAAGGGTTCTATAGGGAGAAAAAATTGGAATAGTCGATTACAACTACCATGGGCTCTGATACCATGCTGAAAAGAAGTGAAATCGATTCATTACTAAAAATTTGAATAATAAAACCTCTAGTCCGAACACACATAGAAGGTATGAAGGAGTGGGTGTAAAATTTTCAAATCTTTATTTAATGGTAACAAAAGACCAAAGTATAGCAGTGGAATAAAAACATGACTATATTCAATTATAAAACAAAGGGTTATAACTTAAACTTACATCACAAGGATCCATGTAGAGGAAATATAAAACACCTCAAGATTGTCTCCAACCTTCATCAGAAACTAAGTCCAAGTCAACATGCCATGCATCCAAGTCTTCCACCTAGGGTTGGAAGCATACCCCAGCAAAAGAGAAACAAAAGGAAACATCTGCAAAGGCTGGTATGTGCATACGAAAAAGCAACTTGAGCAATATAAGGATATAAAGGACATCAAATGTAAAGGCTTCCCATGCAAGAGATAAGTATCACCCAAACGGGTATCAAGAGAAAGAATCATAACCAAAGGGATACTTGCCATAACCAACACATAATAAGAATGTGCTATCAATATAAACATCCACTACCATGGTGGGAAACAAAGCACATATCATCATCAACCTACATGCATGTGAGATAAGCATAACCCTAGAACAATATAAATAACAATGGCGGTCAATAATCACACATATTGAACCTGGTGGGACATGGGCCAAGAATCACACATCTTGCCCTGGCATGGGGAATCACACATCCACCATCCAAATATATATATAACATGGGACAAGAATCACACATCCTTCCCGGGTATGGGGAATCACACATCCTCCATCCCAAAGATATCACAATGTTGCCATGTTGCATAATGAGACAAAACCAATGTAATTACACTACTCTAGTGCTACTGAATCACATAGCATGTTAAATGTAGAGGCAAGTAGAGAAGTATAGTCAGATTAAATAATGTTGCCATCACACAATGGACAACACAAACATCTAAACAAATCCACTTCAAAGTGGGCATATATCACCAAGCAAACTTCCACATCACTGTGGACATATATCAACAAGTAAACTTCCACATCACAGTGGACATATAATATCAAAAGTCCAAATTGCACCAAGGCAATAAGATAAGATTCCAAGAGAATATCTATGATCACAGGATCAATAACAAGTAAAAGGTAGTTCACACGAACCGCGATATCAAGAAAATAGACATATGTGTAGGCAAAAGTCAAAAGAATGATAAAGTAGTGAATTTCTCAAAATGGATGAACGGGGAATACAACATACATTAAGAGAGGAAATATATTTATTGCTCAATATAGAAATAATGTGGGATGCAATCATACCTCAACTTCAGAGTCAAACAGATCCAAAGCCACTTCTAGGTCCAAGCCTGAGCTTCCAAAGAACCTACTAAGCATATATGTGGAATTAGGGTTAGGTTTTCATTACTTATTCAAACCCTAAAAACACTTTTTTATTATTATATGAATTAGGTTTCCAAAACCATGCCATATTTTATATATATTTTTCTGAGTTCAAAACATATTTTATTATATTTTCTGACTTTTAGATAATTAGTTATGATTTTTACAAGTTAATTCATTATTAATTAGATCCATTGAAAACACCTATTTAAAACATTAGATTTAGCCATCAAAACATGTACCATTACATAGGTATTAGTTTTCTGATTCCAACGAGTATTTATTTGTATTTTTCTGATCAATGTGGAATTAGTTAGCGATTTTACAAAATAGACCAATAGGAAAAATCCACATAAGCAATTCAGAGTGAAAAGAAGAGAGAGTGGGCGCGCGTGAGCTGAGTTGGCCCAATTAAGATTGGCCAACTCAGACACCCCACCTAATACCCAAGTAACTCACCTTAGAAATAAAATAAAACCTCTACCTATGAAAAGACTAAAATAGCCTTGATGCGGAAAACGAAGCAAAACAGAGTCAAGGACATAAAGGGGAAAACACCTTAGGGTTTCTTCAACCCTGTGAGAACCCCGACATAGCCCAGAAGGCAGCACATGTGAGAACAAAAACTTCACAACCTGAGTCTCGGTGGGGAACTCGAGCAGAGGATCCCACACGCGAGTCCATGAGCGATTGACCGACCAACTGAAGTACAAATCGAGCGTAGAGACCAACCAGAGCGATAAAATGCCATTGCATACAAGAATCCTCAGGTACAAAGCTAAAAAGGGGAAAAAGGAGGTACCCACCTAGGGAGCAAATTGATCGGTTTTCCAGCTTCATGAAGGTACCAGCGACCAACACCAGCCCCATCTGGCGAACGCTAAAGCCCCAGGCTCTGGGCCGACCAGCCAGAAACAGAAGAAGACGGTCGAAGTAGGGAAAGGAAGGTCGGGGTCAAATGTCACCAAACCAAGGAGACCGACCACCTCCTGGGACCCCAACGGAGGTAAGCAAACATGTCCCTAGCAGTCCGAAGGTCAGGACAACAGAGGAGAAGAAGAGGAGGAACAGAAACGGGGGAAGAAACAGAGCACAAGGTCGGCGCCAGTGGTTTGGGTAACTCGGGGTATAAATACCCAAGTATATGGGATCAAAGGATGGGGAAACATAAGGAAGGTGTGGGAGAAAGAATCGAAGAAGAAGACAGAGAAATGAGGGAGAAAGCAGAGAAAGAAAATCGGTCAGAACCGGTTTCCCAGTTTGCGTGGAACCCAGCAAAAATGGAGGTAGAAGAAAAAATAGTAACCGCGCGATCTTGATCCAAAGGACACAAAGGCACCCGAAATTGGAAAGGAAAATGTAAACCAGCGTGAAAATCGAGTTTATTTAATAAAGTGACATTGCATTATTATCCTTTTTCTCTTTCCTCTTTTGAGGGCAGAAACGAGACCCAAATTAGATGAAATTTTGCACAGAGGCTAAATTAGGCATGCAGATGTTGATTATAAAATTAGATTTTCCTTTTGGCGTCTTTTAATGTGTCAAATAAATTAATTTCTATTTTCTCTTTCCTCCTTCATTAATGGCATTAGGATTATCCAAATTTGATGAAACTTGACCAAGAAGTTATAATTAATGTGTTGGATACGAATTTGCCATCAATTTTACATATTGGAGTTGTTTGAATATTTATTTAATATTTTGAAGGTTCTACATACTATCTCTCTCCTGATTTTACCTTTTAAGCAAACTTTCTCCAAATTGGATAAAAATTTACCCAAAGGCTATATTTATTATGTAGATTATGAATCTAACATTATTTTCCTCTTTTGGAGTCAATTATTATATTTATTTATTAATTACACTTTTAGGCAATTTCTCTCTCCTAAATTACCATATTATTTTGAGTTTGTCCAAATTAAATGAAAATTGACATGTAAACTTATTTTTATGTATAGATTATGAATTTGGAGTTTGTTTCCACTTTTAAGAATTTCTTACATGGGTTTTGTCATCTGGCCCATTAGAGGCCCATTAACATCATTATGCATCCAATTAAGTTATTTATCATCTTATTATCACCAAATGAATTATTTGACGTATTATATTACATTATTCACGCATTAGATTATTAGGATCACTCTAACCTTAACCTTGTTTGGTCAAACCCAAAAGATCACAGTTCTAAGGTAGGGTCCAAGATCCGGTATGTTACAACACTCCACCCCTTAAAAGGATTTCGTCCTTGAAATCTATAGATCAAAACATCAACGATCAACTACTCTTCACCCCTTAAAAAGGTTCAACTTAACAAGTCAAACTAATCAACTTTTTAGATCTACCCACATCTCTTAGTGGTGAAAGTTTTAGAGATTTATATTTTTCATGTATCCAACTAAAGTCACCATCTAGGGTTGAGATTTAGGTCCACGTATCTCTAACCTATCAACCCTACATGATCATCCAAAAAGTCATTGGGTAGGTCAACTACACCTTTATATCCTTCCTAGTCATAAAACTAGGGTTAGATTCTAATCAAACTATAGTTTTTGTTCATTGTGACTTAGTTCAAGAAAACATCGAAACACCAGAGAAAAGTTTTGTACATATAGTAGTATAGTGAAAATAATTTTGTTGATGAAAACTTTGCGATGTAAACCAACATGCTAGCAAAAATAAATACGAGAACTGAGTCACAATTTATCCATATCAAGGTCTTCTCATAACCTAATCTTATCCTCAAAACAAACCTTATAGCACAAAAGATCATCATTGATCAAATCTAGGGTCAACATCACACTTATAGCTATCTAGAAAAGTCAAGGGTTCTATACGGAGAAAAAAATAAAATAGTCGATTCCGACTACCATGGGCTCTGATACCATGCTGTAAAGAAGTGAAATCACTTCCTTACTAAAAATTTGAACAATAAAACCTCCAGTCCAAACACACTCAGAAGGTATGAAGGAGTGGGTGTAAAATTTTCAAATCTTTATTTAATGGTAACAAAAGACCAAAGTATAGTAGCGGAATAAAAACATGACTATATTCAATTATAAAACAAAGGGTTATAACTTAAACTTACATCACAAGGATCCATGTAGAGGAAATCTGAAACACCACAAGATTGTCTCCAACCTTCATCAGAAACTAAGTCCAGGTCAACATGCCATGCATCCAAGTCTTCCACCTAGGGTTGGAAGCATACCCCAACAAAAGAGAAACAAAAGGAAACATCAGCAAAGGCTGGTATGTGCATACTAAAAAGCAACTTGAGCAATATAAGGATATAAAGGACATCAAATGTAAAGGCTTCCCATGCAAGAGATAAGTATCACCCAAATGGGTATCAAGAGAAAGAATCATAACTAAAGGGATACTTGCCATAACCAACTCATAATAAGAATGTGCTATCAATATAAACATCCACTACCATGGTGGGAAACAAAGCACATATCATCATCAACCTACATGCATGTGAGATAAGAAGAACCCTAGAACAATATAAATAACAATGGCGGTCAATAATCACACATCTTGAAACTGGTGGGACATGGGCCAAGAATCACACATCTTGCCCGGGCATGGGGAATCACACATCCACCATCCAAATATATATATATAACATGGGACATGAATCACACATCCTTCCTGGGTATGGGGAATCACACATCCTCCATCCCAAAGATATCACAATGTTTCCATGTTGCATAATGAGACAAAACCAATGTAATTACACTATTCTAGTGCTACTGAATCATATAGCATGTTAAATGTAGAGGCAAGTAGAGAAGTATAGTCAGATTAAATAATTTTGCCATCACACAATGGACAACACAAACATCTAAACAAATCCACTTCAAAGTGGGCATATATCACCAAGCAAACTTCCACATCACTGTGGACATATATCAACAAGTAAACTTCCACATCACAGTGGGCATATAATATCAAAAGTCCAAATTGCACCAAGGCAATAAGATAAGATTCCAAGAGAATATCTATGATCACAGGATCAATAACAAGTAAAAGGTAGTTCACACAAACCACAATATCAAGAAAATAGACATATGTGTAGGGAAAAGTCAAAAGAATGATAAGGTAGTGAATTGCTCAATATGGATGAACAGGGGATACAACATACATTAAGAGAGGAAATATATTTATTGCTCAATATAGAAATAATGTGGGATGCAATCATACCTCAACTTCATAGACAAACAGAACCAAAGCCACTTCTAGGTCCAAGCCTGAGCTTCCAAAGAACCTACTAAGCATATATGTGGAATTAGGGTTAGGTTTCCATTACTTATTCAAACCCTAAAAACACCTTTTTATTATTATATGAATTAGGTTTCCAAAATCATGCCATATTTTATATTATATTTTTCTGAGTTCAAAACATATTTTATTATATTTTCTGACTTTTAGATAATTAGTTATGATTTTTACAAGTTAATTCATTATTAATTAGATCCATTGAAAACAACAGTTTAAAACATTATATTTAGCCATCAAAACATGTACCATTAGATAGGTATTAGTTTTATGATTCCAACGAGTATTTATTTGTATTTTTCTGATCAATGTGGAATTAGTTAGCGATTTTACAAAACAGACCAATAGGAAAAATCCACATAAGAAATTTAGAGAGAAAAGAAGAGAGAGTGGGCGCGCGCGAGCTGAGTTGGCCCAATTAGGATTGGCCAACTCAGCCACCCCACCAAACACCCAAGCAACTCACCTTAGAAATAAAACAAAACCTCTACCTACGAAAAGACTAAAATAGCCTTGATGCGGAAAACGAAGAAAAACAGAGTCAAGGACATAAAGGGGAAAACACCTCAGGGTTTCTTCAACCCTCTGAGAACCCCGACATAGCCGAGAAGGCAACACCTGCGAGAACAAAAACTTCACAACCCGAGTCTCAGTGGGGAACTCGAGAAGAGGATCCCACACGCGAGTCTGTGAGCGATTGACCGACCAACTGAAGTACAGATCGAGTGCAGAGACCAACCAGAGCGATAAAACGCCATTGCATACAAGAATCCTCAGGTGCGAAGCTAAAAAGGGGAAAAAGGAGGTACCCACCTCGGGAGCAAATTGATCGGTTTTCCAGCTTCATGAAGGTACCATCGACCAACACCAGCCCCATCTGGCGAATGCTAAAGCCCCAGGCTCTGGGCCGACCAGCCGGAAATAGAAGAAGACGGTCGGAGTAGGGAAACGGAGGTCGGGGTCATATGTCACCAAACCAAGGAGACTGGCCACCTCCTGGGACCCCAACAGAGGTAAGGGAACATGTCCCTAGCAGTCAGAAGGTCTGGACAACAGAGGAGAAGAAGAGGAGGAATGGAAACATGGGAAGAAACAGAGCACAAGGTCAGCGCCAGTAGTTTGGGTAACTCGGGGTATAAATACCCAAGTATCTAGGATCAAAGGATGGGGAAAATAGAAAGGAAGGTGTGGGAGAAAGAATCGAAGAAGAAGATAGAGAGATGAGGGAGAAATCAGAGAAAGAAAATCAGTCAGAACTGGTTTCCCAGTTCGCGTGGAACCCAACAAAAATGGAGGTAGAAGAAAAGATAGGAACCGCGCGATCTTGATCCAAAGGACACAAAAGCACCCGAAATTGGAAAGGAAAATCTAAACCAGCGTGACAAAAATCGAGTTTATTTTATAAAGTGACATTGCATTATTATCCTTTTTCTCTTTCCTCTTTTGAGGGCACAAACGAGACCCAAATTATATGAAATTTTGCACAGAGGCTAAATTAGGCATGTAGATGTCGATTATAAAATTAGATTTTCCTTTTGGCGACTTTTAATGTGTTAAATAAATTAATTTCTATTTTCTCTTTCCACCTTCATTAATGGCATTAGGATTATCCAAATTTGATGAAACTTGACCCACAAGTTATAATTAATGTGTTGGATGAGAATTTTCCATCAATTTTACATATTGGAGTTGTTTGAATATTTATTTAATATTTTGAAGGTTCTACATACTTTCTCTCTCCTGATTTTACCTTTTAAGCAAACTTTCTCCAAATTGGATAAAAATTTACCCAAAGGCTATATTTATTATGTAGATATGAATCTAACATTATTTTCCTCTTTTGGAGTCAATTATTATATTTATTTATTAATTACACTTTTTAGGCAATTTCTCTCTCCTAAATTACCGTATTATTTTGAGTTTGTCCAAATTCAATGAAAATTGACATGTAAACTTATTTTTATGTATAGATTACAAATTTGGATTTTATTTCCACTTTTAAGAATTTCTTACATGGGTTTTGTCATCTGGCCCATTAGAGGCCCATTAACATCATTATGCATCCAATTAAGTTATTTATCATCTTATTATCACCAAATGAATTATTTGACGTATTATATTACATTATTCACACATTAGATTATTAGGATCACTCTAACCTTAACCTTGTTTGGTCAAACCCAAAAGATCATAGTTCTAAGGTAGGGTCCAAGATCCGGTATGTTACAGTCGACTTGTTCAGCAACGGGGCTTCACAACCAGACTAGGTATGGGGTGTCATGACTGTGACACAACCCATGTGTTACAAAAGTAACACATCCCAAGGTCTAGGCCTATCATTACCCTAATGACAACTAGAACACCATCAAAACACAACATCCCGAACATGACATAGGAAGACACCAACATGACTTTATGACCGTGACATCATGGCTATGCAACGCTATGTCACAACTACAACAAAGTGTGTCATGAGTGTTTCTTTCTAGGTGCATCGTGATCTATAATCATGGAGTCAAGACCAAGTCATACAGTAGGTCATTTTCTTCTTTACAAACTATGTGTTATGACCCAACTTAAACATCTCTTGACCGCAACTGATTTAACTTCAACCTAGTACAAGCTACACACCAACTAACAAACATAACCACCATCAAACTTAGTCATCTTGACCGCAACACCAGCCAACAACCAAATCTGACCTTGCAACAATGTTATGTCATGACCCAACCAATAGGTGGCTATTAGTTAAGGTTAAGGGGTGTGATGTGACCGAAACCACCCTACCAAGGGGTGTCGACCGCGACAGAAGTCTCGGGGTTGGTCTCGACCACGTACAACACCCATAGAAGATATGAACTATGATCAAAATAGGCTATCATCCCAGAACACCAAGCGTCACAGGGTGAGCATCACTATATTCTTGAGTGTTCAACAAACCCTAGCCATGATGAATAGAGAAAAACCAATATTCTTATACATGTATAATCAGATCAAAATTTTATGTTCATCCAGGATAATGAGTTCATAAAACAAGTAGTAGGATCATATTTAAAGATGCATATAATAGAGATAGGAAAAATTATAAAACCTGCCTGATTTTGGTGAGGAACAACCTCCCAAGACTCAAGCTTTTAAGACCTTCAACTGAGATCCAACACTTCATCCAAGGTAACCACCTCCCAGAAGAAGAAAAATCCATGATCATAAGGAGTTTAGAGAAAGGAAAATAGATCTTGGCTAAAGCAAATGAAAAGACCATCTTTCACTCAAGTTCACCATGATAACCCCAGCTTATGATCTTTGTAAGAAAGAGATATTTAAGAAGAACTACCATGGATGATCCACGGCCAAAGAAGAAGAAGAAGATGAAGTGTCTCAGAAGAAAACATGATACTAGTCGGAAAGATCACTTACTAAGAGACGATTCTCCAAGATTCACCACCAAATGCTAATCCTAGCACAAGATCTTCAATCACGCACCAAAGATCAGCCACCCAAAGATCAAGTTTTTCTTCTTCTTTCTCCTAAAGCTCCAAAGGTGGTCTCAAGGAAGAAGATGAAGTTGTAAACAAAAAAAGATTGCGTGTATGTGAAGTGGATGGTTTATATACCCAAAAGGAAGAGAGAAGTGAAGATCTTTGAGGTGTCAACACCATAGATCACCAAGGGACACATGCCCTCCAAAGAGATAACCTTCCCTTCACTAGCATGCAAATATTCATGGTCATGTGTATCCGGCAATTATGTCATGGCCTACTGGGTAAGTTGGCCTCTTGTTGAGGTCGCAACAGGTCTAGACACATCAAGGTGAAAATCCTAGGTTACATGTGCATGGTCGAGTTGCTAAAAGATAAGGTGTTTCAACCCACCTCTCACAAAGTTGTTTCGGTCACGACCATGTTTCCCAAGCATGTGTCTTGGCCGCGACCCTCACCATAGGTGGTTTTGAGGTCATAACATTAAACCCTAGATCAAACACCAAGTCAACCATGCAAACCCTAGAAATCCTAGAAACCCTAATTTCACATGATGATGTCACACCATCATCGTTGATTCAAACAAAGCACCCCATACCATATTCTTCTCTCTCATGATATCAAAACATAAGATGCCCTCTCTTCATGTAACATTTTTCAAATTAACCCTCACCTATGAGTAAATTGCAAACTAGTCCAAAGCACACACATATATTGAGAAATAGCTCAAACATAATCAAATTTACCAATAATGAAATACAAGTATATCACATGATATTAAAGCATCTCAAGATCTTAGATAAGGGTTAATCATCTCATTATACTAGGTAAACATAATAAAACATCAAACTAGGTCAGGAGTTTCACAACTATAAACCCCTAATAGGGATTTCACCTCTGAAATCCTATGCAAAAAGAGAAAAATACTTATTTTGCATATCATCTTCAAGTTTACATGTGGATCCTTCAATGCCACGATGATGCCACAAAACCTCCACTAAAATAATGGCCTTCTTCTTCAACTTCTTGATCCTTCTATCCAGGATCAACACATGTCCTTCTACGTAAGATATATCATTATCTAAATCCACCTCCACAAGATGAAGAGTCAAATCCATATCAGGGTGACACTTCCTCAACATGTAGATATGAAACACAAGATGTAAATTCTATAACTCAGATGAAAGTTCCAACTTATAAGCCACCTTCCCAATAAGTGCAACTATTGGATAAGGTCACATATATTTGGGAGCTAACTTACCCTTCTTACCAAACCTTAGAACACCCTTCTAAGGAGAGACTTTAAGATACACCATATATCCAACTTGGAACTTTAACGGTCTATGACGGTTATCAACATAAGATTTCTATCGATCCTGAGCTACCTTTAACTATTGCTGAATGACTTTGATCTTTTCTGCTGTCTGGTGGACTAGCTCATGACCTAAAAGGTAATACTCTCATGTCTCATACCAGCACAAAGGAGATCTATAACATCTCCCCTACAAGACTTCATAAGGTGCCATATCAATACTCCTTTGATAACTATTGTTGTAGGTGAACTCTATCAAACTAAGATGGATATCCCAACTACCCAAAAACTATAATACACAGGCTCTCAACAGATCCTCCAACTGAATTGTTCTTTCAGACTGTGCATTAGTCTATGGATGGAAAGAAGTGTTGCACCTCAACAGTGTACCCATCACTGTATGCAAATGCTCCCAGAAGTGATTAGTAAACTGAGGACCTCTATCTGATACTATAGTAGCTGGGATACCATGAAGATGTACTATCTCATCAATATACACCTATGCAAGCTTCGCAGCTATATACATTGTCTTTACTGGTAGAAAGTGTGTTGACTTAGTCAATCTATCCACTATTACCCAAATGGAATCACATCCTTTGGCTGTCCTTGGAAGTCCAACCACGAAGTCCATTGTAATATGATCCCATTTCCACTAAGGTATAGGCATTGGTTGTAAAATCCCTATAGGATTTTGATGTTTGGCTTTAACCTACTAACACACTACACACTTAGCTACAAACTCATCTACATCACATTTCAATATTGGCCACCAATATAGATCGAAACATCTTGGTGCTTCTTAGATGCATAGAATACATAGAGAAGTGAGCTTCTTCTCGGACTAAAGTTCTCAGATTATCTTTATTTGGTACGACTTATCTACCATGATAACATGATATCCCATCATCAGATTCATGGAAGCCATCATGCTTCTCACTACCCAACTCAGCCTGAATCTGTCGTGTCATAGTCTCATTCTATTTTGCATCTTTAATCTGTTGATTCAACATCATCTTTACTTGTAATTGTCCCAACAAACCTACTAACATGGATACTTCCAACTGTACATTGATTTGTCTTAAGGAGACCAACATGTTTGTCTTATGCCACATGAAAGGACTCAAATGTGCTTTATTATAAGTTGATGCTGTAGAAGACTTACTACTTAAGGCATCTTCCACTACATTCACTTTTCCAATATGGTAATCTATTATGCAATTGTAGTCTTTAATTAGCTCCATCCAACGTCGTTGTCTCATGTTCAATTCCTTCTTAGAAAAGATATATTGCAGGTTCCTGTCATCAGTGAAGATCTGACACTTCTCACCGTACAAGTAGTGTCTCCATATCTTCAAAGAATGGACCACGACTGCTAACTCCAGATCATGTGTCAGATAATTCTCCTAGTGTTTCTTAAACTGCCGTGAAGGAAAAGAAATCACATTCTTTTCATGTATCAACACATGGACCAGATCATTTTTAGATGCATCACAAAAGATAATGTAACCTTTTCCTTATTTTGACACACTAACACTGGTACACTGGTCAATTTCTCCTTCAGAATCATAAAAGAACTTTGACATCTATCATTCCAAACAAATGGTACATCATTCTGGGTAAGCTTTGTTAGGGGTAAAGCAACTGCGTTGAACTTCTTTATGAACCTTCTGTAATATCCTACCAAGCCAAGAAAGTTGTGACCTCTGTAGGTTTCTTTGGATGATCCCATTCCAAAACTAATTCTACCTTCTTTGAATCTACACAGACTCCTTTAAAAGATATTACATGTCCTAGGAAAGCTACTTCCTTTAACCAGAACTCACACTTACTAAACTTTGCATGTAACTGGTGTTGCCTCAACAAAATCAAATCCTGAAGTAAGTGTTGATCATGTTGTTGACCATCTTTGGAGTATATAAGGATATCATCTATAAGCACAACTACAAACTGATCTAGATGAGGTCTGAACACTCAGTTCATTAGATCCATAAATGTTGATGGTGCATTGGTTAGCCCCAACGGCATAACCACGAACTCATAATGACCATACCTTTTCCTAAAGGCTGACTTAGGTATGTCATCTACCTTTTCCATAACTGATGCTAACCCGGCCTCAAATCTATCTTAGATAAGATAGTGGCACCTCATAACTAGTCAAGCAGATCATTTACACGTGGCAAAAAATACTTATTCTTAATCATCATCTTATTCAATTGTCGGTAGTCAATACATAGCCTCATTGATTCATCTTTCTTTTTAAAAAATAGAACAAGAGAACCCCAAGGAAATGTGCCCAGCCTAATGAAACCTTTCTCAAGCAGTTCTTGCAACTATTTCTTAAGCTCCTTCATTTCTATTGGTGTCATCCTATATGGCGTATGTGCTATGGGTTGGGCTCCTGGAGCTAGATTGATTTCAAAATCAATCTCTCTAGGAGGAGGTACACCTGGGAACTCATTGGGAAACACATCTCCAAATTCTTGTACAACTGGCACTTCTTGAATACTAGGACCATTTGACTTTGTATCCACCACGTGTGCCAAAAATGCATCACATGCTTGTCTCATCCATTTCTCTGTTGTCATTGCTGAAACCAAACATGTCAGAAGAATCTTCCAATCACCTTGGAAAACCCATGAAACAATACCATATACAAAGGTTTCCATCTTGGCATTGTAGTGTAGGATTACTTTATACTTTTTGAAGGTATCAATCCCAATTATTACATCAAACCCAAGCATATCAAGTGGTAAGAGATTCATTTGTATGTTATGCCCTAAAAAGATAAAATACAAGATAGACATACTTCATGCATCTTGCCGGAACCAACTAGAGGAGTTTCTAGATAAAGATTATCTTGTCTTCGACTGATAGGTAAGAAACATCTAGACATCACTTATCTAGTGATAAGGGAATGTGTTGCACCCATGTCAATGAAAACAGATACAAAACATGAAGAAGACAAATCAGAATAAAATAATTCCATCTGACCTGCCACAACCCTAAACAAATTCTGCAACATTGAGGGAGGCTGCAACTTCAAAAGATATCAAATGTATTAAGTGAGAACTTGTCTCATCCTCACATGGTAATTGTAATACTGGCATTCTTGATGTCATCATGAAAAACACGTCACTATGGGATGTCAATCCCTCATTTACGCACGCATCACTTACTAGGTCATTAGACCAATTTATAAGATCATGCATATTTAATATCACAAAAAGCCTCAATGTTAATCATAATCACTACTTTGTATTTATAGGGCTCACCATATAATTCACTTAGCTATGCCATTCATTTCACCTACAAGTTAATGGTGCACAAGTAGGAGAGAGAAAATAGTATCCATGAATATCAATTCTTCAAATATAGTGAACACACTTATCTTAATATCATCATATTAGGGTTTGGGTTTATAAGTACCCGATTGGGGTTTAGTAGCATCATACCACTTCTCAACCCTAATTTCACTACTTCTCTTTTTGTTGGAGAATCAAGTATCATTGTTGATGGTTAGCCATTTATACTCTCATCCCTTTTTAAATAAACCTTTACTCTAAGTACTAACCATGTTCATACTTACATGTGTACACCTTAACTACCTTCAACACATGAGTGGTGATCATCCTTAACACATGAGTGTCGACTTGTTCATCAACAGGGCATCACAACCTAACCAGGTATGGGGTTTCATGACTATAACACAACCCCTGTGTCACGATCATAACACATCCCAAGGTTTGGACCTATCATTACCCTAGTTGCAACTAGAACACCATCAAAACACAACGCCGCTATCACGACACAAGAAGACACTAGCATGGCGTTATGACTGCGACACCATGTTTATGCAATGCTACGCTGCAACCGCAACAAAGTGCGTCACAACCGTTGCTTCTAGGTGCGTCACGACCATCTCTCATGGTGTCAAGACCAAGTCATACTGCATGTCATTTTCTTCTTTACAGACTATGTGGTATGGCCAAACTTAAACATGTCTCGACTACAACTGATCTAACTTCAACTTGATACAATCTGCACACCAGCTAACAAATTTAACCACCATCAAACTTATTCATATTGGCTACAACACTAGCCAACAACCGAATCTGACCTTGCAACAACGTTGTGTTGTGAACCAACTAGTAGGTGGTGATTAGTCTAAGGTTAAGGGGTGTATTGCGATCGAAACCACTCTACCAAGGGGTGTCAACCGTGACAGAAGTCCTAGGGTTGTTCTTGACCACCTGTAACACCCATAGAGAAACTAGGATCAAAACAAGTGAACAACCCGGAACACTAAGCATCACAACATGAGCATCACTACATTCTTGAGTGTTCAACGAACCCTATCCATGATGATGAAGGTCATCAAAGAGACATGTTTTAAGGGAGAAAAATCAAGATTATTATACACATATAATCAGATCAAAAAAATTTTATTCGTTCATCATAATGAGTTTATAAAATAAGTAGTAGGGTCAAATTTAAAGATGCATATAATAGAGATAGGAGAAGTTATTAAACCTGCCTGATTTTGGTGAGGAAGAACCTCCCAAGACTCAAGCTTTCAAGACCTTCAACCGAACTCCAACACTTTATCAAAGGGAACCACCTCCAAGTAGAAGAGAAATGCATGATCAGAAGGAGGTTCAGAGAAAGGAAAATCGATCTTGGCCAAACCAAAAAGAAAAGATCATCTTTCACTCGAGTTCACCATGATAACCCTAGCTTATGATCTTTGTAACAAAGAGATCTTTAAGAAGAACTATCATGGATGATCCATGACCAAAGAGGAAATAGAAGATGAAAAGTCTCAGAAAAAACTTGATTGTATAAGGAAAGATCACTTACCAAGAGATGATTCTCCAAGATTCATCACCAAATGCTAACCCTAGCACAAGATCTTCAATCATGCACCAAAGATCAACCACCCAAAGATCGAGTTTTGCTTCTTCTTGCTCATGAAGCTCCAAAGGTGGTCTCAAGGAAGAAGATGAAGTTCTAGACCAAAAAAGATTGATTGGTTGTGAAGAGGATGGTTTATATACCTAAAAGGAGGAGAAAAGTGATGATCTTTGAGGTGTCAACACCATAGCTCACTAAGGGACAGATGCCCTCCAAAGAGATAACCTTCCCTTCACTAACATGCAAATATACATGGCCATGTTTATCCAGCAATTATGTCGTGACCTAATAGTTCGGTTGGCTTCTTGTTGCAGTCGTAACACCATCTTCATCAACTTGTCTCAGTTTGAGACACATCAAGGTGAAAACCATAGGTCACATGTGCATGGTCGAGTCACTAAAAGATAAGGTGTTTCGACCCACCTCTCACAAAGTTGTCTCAGTCACGACCATTCTTCCCAAGCATGTGTGTTGGTCGTGACACTCATCATAGGTGGTGTTGAGGTCATAACATCAAACCCTAGATGAAAAACCAAGTCAACCATGCAAACCCTAGAAATCCTAATTTCACATGATGATGTCACACCATCATACATGATTCAAACAAAGTGCCCCCTACTATATTCTTCTATCTCATGATATCAAAACATAATATGTCCTCTCTTCATGTAACATTTTGTAAATTAACCCTCACTTATGAGTAAATTGCAAACTAGTTCAAAGTACACACATATATTGCAAAATAGCTCAAACATTATTCAAATTGGATCAATAATGAAATACAAGTATGTCACATGATATTAAAGAATCTTAAGAGCTTAGATTAAGGTTTAAGCATCTCATTATACAAGGTAAACATAACAAAACATTAAGCTAGGTCAGGGGTCTTACCCATTGTATTTGGAAAGTAAATACATTTTAAGATTTTTCATGACGATAAATTTTCCATAGATTCAACATGGATGTAAACATTGTTTGCCTTTATATTACAACACAATTTTGTTTATTACAACTTCACATAAATTGTATAATCATGCAAGTTGAATTACATTATTCATTTAATATATTAGATGTTTTCTTTAAATAATAAATTTAAGATTTTTGGCCTTATCTTTCATAAGAAATCGAAGGCATATAGGAACACTCAAAAGATGTGAAACTTGACGTACAAGCAAACTAAAACATGATGAATGTGAATTTGTCATAATTTTACACTTTGGGAATGTTACTATTTTATTTTATATTTTGGAGTTGAAGTAATATTCTCTCTTTAAAACAAAAGTAGGATAGATAAGATTTTCTAATTAATAGACTAGTTTTGGTATGTGAAATTTGAATTTGGAATTTATTTCCACTTTTGAAGTCATTAAACATATGATTTAATATTTTGGAGTAAAACTGACATTTTCTTTTCTAAATAAAACTAAGATAGTTATTATAGTTCAAACAATGTGAAACTTGGCACCCATGTTATTCAGAAATCAACAAACACATTTTTATCATTATATTTGGATTTGAAACTTCTTTTTGTGGTTTATATCACCATTATGGTTTAAGTAATTTATCTACATATATATTGATTATATTCAATAAGAGTCTCATTAATTTCACATTGTTACATATAGAGTTATATATTAATATGCATGTAATTCTACATTTTTACACATTTAACATATTTAATCCATTAATTTCATATTAATTTAGATAATAGAATATTATTAATATTTATGGAGATGAAATTACGAATTGTTACTCCAAAGCATATTATACATTTTTATTTAGCCATTATGTGGGTATTAGTTATCAAAGGAAATATATGTAACATATTAGCACATATTTAAGTGATTATGTAAATGTGTGAGGTTGTTTAATTTTAACCTTATTTGGTGAAATCTAGGAAACCGATCTCACAATCTATCTAGTTATAGAATAGGTTAAGATTATAAGTTTTGGTTCATTACATGACATCTGGTTTAAGTTGATGATGATGCATTATAAGATCCAATCTAAGTTTAGGATTTATATGAAGCCAAATTAGGGCTTCTAAACCTTAGAGCCTAATATGTGATGTTTTAGGGTTTGTGACATCTAACATGTAATGACAGTTGCCAAACCAACAGACACATCATTATAATTAAGCGGAATGAACATAATCAGTGGATTAACAAAAATCACTAAAAATTAAAACCATTTTGCAAGGAGATCCTTGTCCAAAAAACTTTTACTGAAAGATCCAAAACTCATACATATCATGATTCACATTGTACAACATTGCATCTCATCTCGAGGATAACATATAAAAATTGCTTTCTCAAAGCATATACATAAAGCAACATCAAACCTCGAGGCATACAAGCCAAAATCTCAGATTGTTCATAAAACCAACACGTACTAAATCCAAGGACCTGAGAGTACAGAGACGACACATAGGACTTCTATCTGCAAGACTTGACAGACATTACACTCAATCTGAGCTATCACTGCTGCCTCAACTGTTGTTCCTCCTTTGTAGAAAGATCTTCGCCACCTTGTGCACGTCCACCTAAAAAAATGTGGATCCCACGGGGTGAGACGATTGTCCCAGCGAGAGATATAATTCTTCGCCGACCATATTATTATCCCAGATTAAGCATTTATAAACTGAGCAGAGGTTCTTTATATACTAATAGGTAGGATAATTCACTATATGAATAGAATGAAGTAATCTCCTTTCTTAAGGAGAACATTGCATCTACCCATGGTAGAGTTATAAATCATCTATATGCTTTGCAAGGAATGTAAAGAGCATAAATAACATCTATCAACTAAGATGTATAACTGAAGTACACATCAATCAATGTTTTCCATATTCGATCCTTAAGCAGATATGCTACACGGCTGATTACATTTTACAATCACACTTATGGCATGAGGAGATGAGATATACCACTCATACTCCAACCGACCATGACGACATAAAGCATCAGTACCATACAAGGTCAATGATAGAGTTGGCTGCCAAGACCTCCCTTGTCTCGGTTAGTACGAGACCACAGGCAAGACATCTTGTGTCACTACTAAATAGCTTTTCAGGGTATACTGGCAACTTCTCTATAGAGTTGCAGGGGCAGCTGCACTCTCTCCAGAATCAAGAGATTTTATGTTTATCTCCACACGAATCTGTCATTCATCATCATCGGGAGATTTGTCATACATCCATACTGACACATATAATAAAGGATTGAGAGATCTCGTGTTTATCTCACGTCAATCCCACATTAGGGTGTAAGGATATTTGCGCCCATCACCCCCACATATTTAAAAATATGCGTTCATCAGGTTATGCTACAGAGCAACCCGTTTCACCATTCAGCAAATCCTAACGCTGATGGATCTATGGTCAGGGCACTACATGATAAGATTACACTTGATTAATTAAGTACATTACCATATTCTCTTAGCATCAGTCAAGTTTTCAAACATGAATTATTATGACAAATGCTACAAAGAAAAGTGTAATACATCTATCAAGTACTTTTCAAAACTTTATATAACATTAGGATCTCAATCCCTTATCTCATTACTGGGAATTCTCATCCCTTAACATTATCATCATCATGATTATATATTTGGGTATTCAAACCCTTATATCATCATTGAATACTGTTACCACTTATTAGGTAACTATTACTTCTAGGTCCTCAGACCAAGGTATTCATTTCACTTGTTGTACAAGTATTCACATGGCTCACAAGACCATTACACATCTTGTCACCTCTCACTTAGGCAACAACTTATTCACATGGCTCACAAGGCCATTACATATCTTGTCACCTCTTACTAGACAACAACTTATACACATGACTCACAAGGCCATTACACACCTTGTCACCTCTCACTAGGCGACAACTTATTCTCATGGCTCACAAGGCCATTAAATATCTTGTCACCTCTCACTAGGCAACAACTTATTCATATGGCTCACAAGGCATATGTAATAAGAGAAATACAACGTTCCCATTATTAGGGTTAGGGTTTCCCTTTATAGCCGAATAGGGTTTCAAGTTCATATTATTAATTCAAACCCTAATTCATTGCTCCACACATCTAGGAGCATACATTGATATCATACGTATTCAATCATACTTATATATTCTCATCATTTATTATTAAATGATTATCAACACAAGGTATGAGTTTCTCACTCCTTCTTACCAGAATATGATTACATCATACTTTATTAACTTGGCTTAATCCTTCTCGAGGCATGTTAGCCTACACTTATCAAAGTGCATTACTTCTCAATGTAACAATTGACATGACACACTTCATGTGTTACTCATCCAAGTATATTGGATTTAAGGTGCATCAAGGTGTATCAACCTTGAGGTGTTGGATGTGATATTTATCATGTCTTGATGTATCACTTCCCTCATCACTTTGAACTTGCTTTAGTTCATCAGTTATCTTGTATTAGGGTATTTCCCATCCTAATACTTTCTGCACTAGTCCATCACATTTATCTTGTAATGTATTGGTCATAAGTCACACACTTGAATTACCCAACTATCATCAAGTGATATGGACTCATCTCAGGTTAAGACATTACTGATATAGGATTAACCATTATCAATCACTTTAGGTGTTTCACCTATCAAGGTATTAGCCACATCATTGCTTGGTATAATACTCATCACTCCAAGGAGTGTTTTTCCCTCACCTTTACAAAGTGTCTCAAGTTGGAGGTGTGCATATATTCACCATATTGGGTTGTATGTGTATAGACACCACCATATCGGGTTGGAGGTGTATGAGCACTCACCATATCGGGCTAGAGGAATATGAACACCATCCATATCGGGTTGGATGTGTTTGTATGTGTTACTCATGTCATGCATGAGGTATTAAACCATCACTATGTCGAGCTAGAGGTGCATTCAATCACCATATCAGGTAGCTCACCATCTAGGGTTGGCCGTGACGGGTTAGGGTTTGCCAAATTGGGCTCAACCCAATATATTCATCTCATTTCCTCCTTCAAGGGTGCCATCCTATCTTAAGGATGAGTAATAGGTTAAACAATTGGTTAAACTCTTCTCAACCCATTACACAAGTCGATAGGAGTAAAAGGTACCAAGCCATATCGGGCTACACCATCCCATGTTGGGTTATAACACCCATGTTGGGTTAGGGTTGGTCGTGACAGACACATGGTACATGTATGTATCGCCCATGATGTTTAAGAGGTATCATCTTATCATCATGTCGGTCTAGACATCAACTAGGTTTGGCCATGATGGGTTACATGTCATCTAGGGTTGTGTATCAGGCTTCCATATCAGGTTACATCTTAATCTTGAATCCATACCTCATATCATGCAAAAGGGTTTACTTAATTATTCCTATCGTGCACCAGATGTGTGTACTTCATGATACCCAGTTCCAATGATATACTATATGATCATATCATGCGATAGAACTTGCTATTCTTTACTCATATCAAGTTACCCAAATTAGGGTTTCATATCAACTTACAAGTATACATTTAACCTTGTATCATGCATGGAGTCTATACTTGACTTCCTATCGTGCAAGCATATCATGCAAGCATCTTGTGCAAGCATATCATGCAAGCATCTTGTGCAAGCATATCGTGCAAACCATACCCATATTGGGTTAGATCTACTTGTATATATAGTTGAACCCGTTATCACTTTTACAAAGTGACACCATCTCCTTCAGGCTCTAGCCCTCTGTTCTAATAGTTATAGTTCATGGAAATAGGTCTAAGCAACTACTAGAACTCATAACTTCATCAACTATTTTAGGAAATTTCGGAATTAAAAGTAATTCATTAAGTATAGCAATTTAGGTGATGAATAATAACATGATAGAGTTCAAGTTATATAACCCACCTTAAGAGAAACTTCAAAGCTCCAAAGCTCCACGTTCCCAAGGTTGAGTATGAACTTCTCAACTCATATAAATACAATAAATCACCATGGATAAGCAATTGGTAAAGAGGAGAAGAAAGGTAGATCATAACCCTAATTCCATGCTTCAATTCAAGCTTGAAGACGACTATAGCTTACCTTAGGGTTAAGATTTTTGGCTCCTTAGCACCTTGGCCGACACCCTACCACTCTTGGGTGGTATGGACTTAATCTTGGATGATTCAACTTTGCTTGTGGCCGATATATCACCCTTATGGCCGATATCACCCTTCTTGGGCGATATGACCTTGTTTGGCCGATATCACTTTGTCTTGGTCGATACCACCTTGTCTTGGCCGATACCCCAAGCTCGATGCACGATACCACTTCACTCCTGTACGATACAGGGATCATATGCATACTACCTTAGGGAAGGAGGGTGGTAAGATCCAAAAAATTCCACTAAGGAGTGAAACTAGGGGTATATATACTTGTCATTCATGAAGGAGTGTAAAAATGAGGTGTCATCAATTTGAGCTAGTAGGTTCCACGTGTCCATGCATGGGTGACACGTGTACGTGTATGCATCAAAATTTGTTTTGACATGCAAAATAGTTGAGGATAACCTGGGGATGAACTTTTGTAACAACCCTCAAAATTCAGTCCCAAATTTGTTTTTGATGTTTAATAAAGGTGAAACTTTAGGTTGCATGAATTTTCTTAAATTTGTTCATTTAAGTGGAGACCATGCTTAAGTAGTATGTCAGAATGAGTTTATACTACATCAAGATACTATGTGAACATTTAATTTGATTCATCAACACTTATACACATCAATGTCAATTAACACACAAAACCTAACCCTAATTATGCAATAGTGACTAGTTAGGGGTTAATTGATAGTTTTGGCACACATACATATAAAATGCATCCCATTGATTTGAATTTGAATAGATAATAGATTAATAGAGATTCCTTTGGATTTGGTAATCAATTTCCTTTTTAATGATTATTAACGTATTAGTTACCCTAAATAGCTAATGGTGCAAAACACATGTTTCCCTAACTCTTATTTGAAATATACTTGGATAATTGAATTCCTCATGGTCGAATTAGCTTACCTACCAAATTTGGCTACTTTTGGATAATACTAAAGGCTCCAAATGGTATTAGGAAGAAAATATGAGACAATTACATTTCATTGATTAATTAACTTGATAATCCTTGCGATTATCATTGGACTTTTCCAAAGTCTCAGATTTAATTGTCACGCACGAATAAGATACAACTGGGCTCCTTGTGAGTCGTTGGATGGGGATCTGAGGGCAGGGACCTCATCCCTAACCTCCCGCAGAATCCACGCGGAAGGGGGAAACAGAGCCCCAACTCCTCGCCCCAGGATAACCCCTCTACCCTCAACGTCTCTGAGTAATTCGCACACCAAAATATTTGGGAGATCCCTATGAACCTAGATTGCCCTAACTTAACCCCTATAAGCACCCCCAGGAAAAACGCCCAAAAACCTCTTTTTCCAGTTCGCACGGCGCCACCCCCTTGGCTGCAAGGGTCCATCGGACCGAGGTCTAGCGACACATAAAGCATCCTCCGTCTATAGTAGAAACTCTTCCGTAACCAATTTGGATCTGGATCAGTCGAGGAACCACTGCGAAGTCAATCTACCCTTCCAGCGACGACGACCTCGAGCACGGAGCTCCGAGCTTCTCAGTTCAATTCAACCTCCAAGTAAGACCACCGAGAGCTAGCCTGGACCCCCGAGAAGCTTCTTCGTCCTTTAATTACACCTGAGAGCAGGTTTCGATCGCTTCCCCCTTTTCTGCCATGTTTTGTGTAGTTTGCGAACTCTGGAGGTGTTCTGGTAAATCGAATGATGTTCCTCGTAGATTTTTCCCTATGAGAATCCGTTGGGTCCCTGTGAAGGAAGTATCGGCAATGTTGTTCTTCATTTTCCTCTGTTTCATGGAGCATTGAGCTCTCCCACTTGGGCAGTCATGGCGGAACCTCCACAAGGGAGTTCCTGCGAGCCAAACAGCCCAAGTCTGGGCTTGTTGTGATCGACATTAACTCAGGTTTTCACTGCTACCTTCGTGCCAGTCATCTATACATAATTACCACCTTTATGTAGGGAGATTTCCATATGTATCCATGGTTTAATCATAGCTTCAAGGAGTCAAGCTTTGTTCTTCGCAGTTTGAGAAATATGAATCGAGCTTAGCGATTTCCAATTCTGCCCTTAACAATCAAATTGCATAATCCCTGTTGCAAGGTTTTTCCGAGTTTTTATGCGTCTGGCTAACGGGCGAGCCGGCCCTTGTGGGTGGCCCTGATTGGCCAAACTAGCCAAGGGCCCCACCATCAACCAGATAATTGCCATGTGGCTTTTCTCTAAACTATGATTGGTCAATTCTTTATAAATTCATAAATAATGCTACAAAGCTCAGATGAAGATGAACTATATATGAATTTTGCTCAGTTTTTTGAGATCTAGATGATGGACAAGGTTTCAGTTCCTGTTTTGTTTTTCTTTTCACGTAACATCAGACTTAGTGTAATTAGGATTTAATAAGCCATGAAACCCTAGAAATGAAGTTATGGATTATTCATTAATAGATGATCATTGAATTAACAGGGCGATTAGGGTTCCATCGGCCCAAGGAAAACAATTAAGATCTCCCCTATGAGAGAGGTAAGCGGATTCATGCACTTTGAGTATTTAATATAAATTTTCAATCGCTTTATGTTTATTAAATCATGATGATCAAGTTAAACTATGTGCGTAGCCATGTACTTCAATTGGGGTACTTCTTGCTATAATGTTATTATATGATTCTTATGCTTTCAAGTTCTGTCTCCAAGAATTCATGTTATGATTATGGAAATCCAATTAAAGTTAATTATGTCAAGTTAATGATGAATCATGTATTAGGTTGTATTATTTGTTCTCATCATGATAATGTTGATCCTACGTGCCTTATGAGCACCATTGGTGCAAATAATATCGAGGATACTATAATCAACCACCAAGATTTAGTTATGTGAATCCAAATCTATTGTTCAATTAGTATCATGTTTTTGTTTTCTTTTTCCCAATTATTAGTTTGTCACAATAATACTCAATGCCTCTTACTCTAACGTTCTTTTATTGCATGCATGGCTGGGGGCGCGATGCCCGCAGGTACAAGGAAACTTCCAAAATAAATCCCTATGAAGGTCAATTGAAGGAATAGATTGAGGTTGATAAGATACTCACATGGTGGGGTGCCATCTGCGATAGGAGATCCTAAAGAGTATAGATAATCTCATGTATGTCTTCAATAATGTCTAATCATGTATGTCTTAGTTAGTTTCAGTTCAAGAACTCACTTATGAACAATGTGTACATTAAGTTTAATATCTATGCATGGTTATTGTTTACTTTATTTGCAATGTCTATCGTTGTTGTGGCATCCCTTTGAGATATAGTAACCCATGTTATGTAAAACATGGGTATTGCTTCCGTTGACACATGTATGCTTAAGGGGGTGTTACAAAATGGTATCAGAGCATATAAGTAGATGGCCACCATGTAGAAATCACATCCACATGTTCTAAGCCATAGGTATATAATATTAAGTTCAATGTATGGGAAACCAAATTAGGGTCTAGTCAGAAGACACAAGTTAGATAAGGGTTAGGGTTATGTGCCTAGATGTTTTAGATTTTGTATTAACTTTGAATTTGTACATAGCATGCTCTGTCTTCTTCCCACGTGTTTGTGGTATGGGACACAGGCTCATGGGGTTTCGTAGAGAGAATGTTATGTGCAAAATCATACTTGTCTCGTCCTCTGAAGTGCATGTGGTCTGGGACATGTACATGAGGGAGGTGCTGAGACAAGAGTTGACAATAAAGTTTGAACCATATAGCTATATAGACATAATTAATTACATAATAAGACTAAATATGCATACAAGGGGTGGATAATTGGACAGGGATACGAAAGAAAAATGATGCACAAGCTACTAAACAATGTTCTCTTCTATTTTATGATTATGTGTTCGGATTAAACATCATGTGTTATTTCTATTCTTATGACTTATGAAATTATGAAAAATCATGTCTATGTATAAGAAATCATGTTATGTTGATAATTGTCCTCGCCATCATGTTATGTGAGCCTTAACCGACCTTATGTGAGCCTTAACCGGCCTTATGTGAGCCTTAACCGACCTTATGTGAGCCTTAACCGGCCTTATGTGAGCCTTAACCGGCCTTATGTGAGCCTTAATCGGCCTTATGTGAGCCTTAACTGGCCTTATGTGAGCCTTAACCGGCCTTATGTGAGCCTTAACCGGCCTTATGTGAGCCTTAATTGGCCTTATGAGCTCTGTGGGAGCATTATGTGAGCCTTAACTGGCCTTTTGTGAGCCTTAACCGACCTTATGAGCACTGTGGGTGCAATCCAGGAGAGTGACTATATCAACTCAAGTAAAATTCATGTCTAATATGAATTCATGTCAAGTTAATTAAGTTTTCATGTAATTATGTTAACTATGAGTAAGTCATGTATTAAGTATGTTATTGAGACTATAAGATAATATTAGATTTTTTACATGCACAAACTAAGTGAAACCCTAAGGTGGGTAGTATCTCATTATGATATGAAAATTTTGGGGACGAAATTTCTATAAGGTGGATAGGTTGTAACGACCCTCAAAATTCAGTCCCAATTTTTTTTTGATGTTTAATAAAGGTGAAACCCTAGGTTGAATGAATTTTCTTACATTTGTTCATTTAAGTGGAGACCATGCTTAAGTAGTATGTCAGAACGAGTTTAGACTACATTAAGATACAATGTGAACATTTAATTTGATTCATCAACACTTATACACATCAATGCCAATTAACACACAAAACCTAACCCTAATTATGCAATAGTGACTAGTTAGGGGTTAATTGATAGTTTTGGCACACATACATATAAAATGCATCCCATTGATTTGTATATGAATAGATAATAGATTAATAGAGATTCCTTCGGATTTTGGTAATCAATTTCCTTTTTAATGATTATTAACATATTAGTTACCCTAAATAGGTAATGGTGCAAAACACATGTTTCCCTAACTCTTATCCAAAATCTAATTGGATAATTGAATTCCTCATGGTCGAATTAGCTTACCTACCAAATTTGTCTACTTTTGGATAATCCAAAAGGCTCCAAATGGTATTAGGAAGAAAATATGAGACAATTACATTTCATTGATTAATTAACTTGATAATCCTTGTGATTATCATTGCACTTTTCCAAAGTCTCGGATTTAATTGTCACGCACAAATAAGATATAGTTGGGCTCCTTGTGAGCCATAGGATGGGGATCTGAGGGCAGGGACCTCATCCCTAACCTCCCACAGAATCCACACGGAAGGGGGAAACAGAGCCCCAACTCCTCGCCCCAGGATAACCCCTCTACCCTCAACATCTCTGAGTAACTCACACACCAACAGATTTGGGAGATCCCTACGAACCTAGAGAGCCCTAACTTAACCCCTATAAGCACCCCCAGGAAAAACGCCCAAAAACCTCTTTTTCCAGTTCGCACGGTGCCACCCCCTTGGCCGCAAGGGTCCATCGGACCGAGGTCTAGCGACACAAAAAGCATCCTCCGGCTATAGCAGAAACTCCTCCGTAACCAATTTGGATCTAGATCAGTCGAGGAACCACTGTGAAGTCAATCTACCCTTCCAGCGATGAGGAGCTCAAGCACCGAGCTTCGAGCTTCTCAGTTCAATTCAACCTCCAAGTAAGACCACCGAGAGCTAGCCTGGACCCCTGAGAAGCTTCTCCGTCCTTAAATTCACCTGAGAGCAGGTATCGATCACTTCCCCCTTTTTTGCCTTGTTTTGTGTAGTTTGCAAACTCTGGAGGTGTTCTGGTAAATCGAATGATGTTCCTCGCAGATTTTTCCCTATGCGAATCCGTTGGGTCCCTGTGAAGGCAGTACCGGCAATGTTGTTCTTCATTTTTCTCTGTTTCATGGAGCATTGAGCTCTCCCACTTGGGCAGTCATGGCGGAACCTCCACAAGGGAGTTCCTGTGAGCCAAACAGCCCAAGTCTGGGCTTGTTGTGATCGACAGTAACTCAGGTTTTCACTGCTACCTTTGTGCCAGTCATCTATACATAATTACCACCTTTATGTAGGGAGATTTCCATATGTATCCATGGTTTAATCATAGCTTCAAGGAGTCAAGCTTTGTTCTTCACAGTTTGAGAAATATGAATCGAGCTTAGCGATTTCCAATTCTGCCCTTAGCAATCAAATTGCCTAATCCATGTTGCAAGGTTTTTCCGAGTTTTTGTGCTTCTGGCTGACGGGTATGAAATCCAAGAATTCATGTTATGATTATGGAAATCCAATTAAAGTTAATTATGTCAAGTTAATGAAGAATCATGTATTAGGTTGTATTATTTGTTCTCATCATGATAATGTTGATCCTACATGCCTTATGAGCACCATTGGTGCAAATAATATCGAGGATACTATAATCAACCACCAAGATTTAGTTATGTGAATCCAAATCTATTGTTCAATTAGTATCATGTTTTTGTTTTCTTTTTCCCAATTATTAGTTTGTCACAATAATACTCAATGTCGCTTACTCTAACGTTCTTTTATTGCATGCATGGCTGGGGGCGCGATGCCCGCATGTACAAGGCAACTTCCAGAATAAATCCCTATGAAGGTCAACTAAAGGAATAGATTGAGGTTGATAAGATACTCATATGGTGGGGTGCCATCTGTGATAGGAGATCCTAAAGAGTATAGATAATCTCATGTATGACTTCAATAATGTCTAATCATGTATGTCTTAGTTAGTTTCAGTTCAAGAACTCACTTATGAACAATGTGTACATTAAGTTTAATATCTATGCATGGTTATTGTTTACTTTATTTGCAATGTCTATCGTTGTTGTGGCATCCCTTTGAGCTATAGTAACCCATGTTATGGAAAACATGGGTATTTCTTCCGTTGACACATGTATGCTTAAGGGGGTGTTACAACTTTCGTCCATTACTTATCCCTTTGAATAAAATATATCAACTAAATCATCACTTTATTCACAACCCGATACAACTTTACTAAGGAAGTTGTAACCCAACACACCTCACCTCCTTGAGGTGCTTTGCACGACATGGCCTTTAACAAGAGTCCACAAAACGATATGAGACTACTCCTTTGGATCCTTGGTTGATAGGCACTCATATATAAGCTTTTCAACTTGATACAACTCAAGTTAGGGTTTCATATTCAACCCCTTTTCTTGATCATTTTAGCACCAAGAGTACCATCACTCTTAATTGATTCAAAAATGGTGTCTCACTCATTATCTCTTCTCTAAATGATACATAGAGGAAGTAGGGACACTCTAGAGGTGGTAATTTGCATATCCACCCTACATTTTGGGTAAATTATAATTTGTACCAAAATTGGTGCACAAGTCGCCAATATTATTCAAACATGTTCAAACTTGGAATTTAGGCTTTCCACAAGCCACCATCTTGAATATTTATCTCTATAATGGTGGTAAAACACATGAGGCATGTTCAACATGTGACGTTTTGCAATATAGCCCCTCATCTTGGGTAAATTGCACTTTGGGCCAAAACAAAGGAACATTCCTCAAACAACATTCAATCATGACCAAAATTGGAATATAAGTGTGTCACATGATAACAAAATACCTTAGAGGATTATATTAAAGTTCTAAGCAATTTACTTAGCCAAAACAAATAGGGTTACCTCATAACACAATTCAGGGTCCTTACATAACTGTAGTGAAATCCCAATTAGACAATAAACTCTAACCTAGGACCCAATTCAGATCTAAGTAAAATCTTGAGAACTTATAAGTAACACCTTGGTATTAAAATGTAACTACAGGTTGATTGGTTGTACCTATTTTGTTGGATCTTAAGGAACCTTTGACGAAAGGTACGTTATTAATTATGATTATCCACTCATCAAATTCTGAAGTTTGTTGATTTTTTCCAATGTGTAGAAAATTAGACCGTTAGATGTTTATTTACTTTTTATTCATTATAAAGCCTATGTGTATCATCTTTATAAAGAATAATTTTCTAAACCCACTATGTAATATTTAAGGGTAGCTAAAGGGGGTAATACTCTCATAAAACAAAGGGTATATCATTGAGAAAGTGACTAACATCATTGAATGCATACGTGACCAAGTCCAATGATGGGTAGGTACTCTTAGTCCAATATTGAACCGAACCCTCGAATATAATGATGGAGCGCGTGATTAATGTATCCAGAAAGATAGGGCAATTACGGGTTAGAAAATTATAAAAAATGCAATGTTTAGTTATGGTTATTAACTATTGATTATGCTAGTTATATTGTTACACCTACTTGCACATATTTTGATTTCACCATGTACAGTTTATATCAATATATTTATCTTTGCCATTTATTTTTGGCGTTTTAGATTAAATTACTTATATTATCTGAAAACATGGATATTTAAAAACTGGCACCAAAAGTACACATGGCTAAAGGACACTGGAGGATTGAATAAATAGTGGCATTTTGATTTATAATTTATACAGTGATATTTCCTTTCAGTATTAGTATTTTCATTTCTTTTCACATCCATGTAATTCCTTAGAAGAGGCTTATCTTCATTCTATATTCAAAATATTTTTATTCAATAAAATTATGGATTGTTATTGGTTATTTGCTAAATCTGGATTCTGAAAAGTAGCTAATAGTCCTTGTTCTCTCGATCTACCTTAAGTGGGGATAACAGGGGAAGAAAATTGTTACACTAACTATCTTCCTCTTAAAGCGCAAGGAAAACTTCAACGCTCCATGAGACGCGGCATGTTTATATAAAGACTTTGACTTATAAGGATTAAAGGAACAATAGGACAACGATGTAGACGTCCATGAGAAATTAAAATTTCTCCGGCCTTCTCTTGTGGAATGAATAAATATGGTCCCTTGATGTCTTTCTTAGTCCCAGAAAAGACACATCCGGCTCTTGGAAATATACACATTGTTTCCCATATTATAAAGAAAAACCTTACAGACACAAATATCGAACTGGAAAGTGGATCCTTTCTGGAACCAGCCTCGCATCGCAACTCCTGTATCTCAATGACAAAACGATAATGGCATCATGGCGTCATTCTCATTTGTCTTGTCACCTAGAAAAAACAACAAGCTAGTGGTGGTCCATCGGAGGCTATACATGAAAGGGGTGGGAATAGGGTCGGATCACTTCGGGTTTTGACAAGTTCATTCCTAAGTCTAGTTTTAACTGGTTTCCGTCCGGGTTTAGAGCCGGGTAATATTTGAAAAGCTAACTCCTACCTGACCCACATAATAGAACTAGGTTTTGGGTCAGATTCGGGCCAGACATAATATATAAAATTATTTCAACATATACATAAGACAAAATATTGATACATTTTTTTTAAATGTGTACTAGGTACGCATAATCTATATAAATCATCAAATGAACTTATACACTTGAAACTTGTTATATATATATCCATGGATGAAACACATAGAATTCATATTTATGTAATATATCAAAAGCATCCAACCACTAACGAATTGAACAGTAAATGCACATTTTTATTTCAATTAATGGTATGGTAATGTTCCGACTAAGGTGATTTGTGAAATGTGTGCAAGTATTATAAATCAAATCACTTAATCTATAGTTTATTATAATTATATAAAAATGTTAAACAAAAATGAAGGTACATATCCTAGATTTATTTACTATATCCAAGTGGATTGCTCTTTTAGTTTTATCATTGTAAATTAGATAATATTGTATTGTAATTGATATCCAAGTATGACCAAAATAATGTAATTTATATCCAAGTTCAATGCTCCTTTAGTCATAATCTATATTGAAGAAATTTTCAAAATTTGTAGTCAAATGTATCTTACAAAAGATACACGTCATATATAAATATTTGATTATGTATACACATGTATATAATTAATAAGAGTATTTGGATTTTTGAGTCTGAGTTTACCTTAGTCTTGACCTGGACTTTATAAAAATATGGATCAAAATCTTAAGCTCAATCTACCCATGTAAATAACATAAATCGGACCTAGATCGGACTGTGCGGGTCGAGACGTTGGTCGACTTGGCCAGCCCAATCCGATACTCATCCCTATTAGCATGAGATGCATCATAACTGTTCCCTACCATCATAAGGAAAAATGGTTGATTCTCGTCCCTGCTATAGCATGGTTACAGATTTCAGATCTGAAACATATGTAAGGTATTTATGCCTCATGTAATGTAATTTTGAGGACGGTGATGGACAATCCTGTCAGCCAATGCCAAGATGCAGACGGCTAATGGCATGTTATGTTAATTTATTCAGTCTTCAATGTGTTTTATAATAAATCATCAACAAAGTCTGACAAATTAATTGGGGTCAGTTTTTTCATAATTAACACAGTCAGACTACTTTGTTAATCGACTAGTAACAATTTTAGTTCAAAAAAAAAAAATCTTCGAAAAGCATCTCCAAATGTTGACGACATATGTGGTGCTGTATGTAAATACCAATCTTCAAAATTACATTACAAAGTAAATATTTGGCCTTACGTTGGACGCAACTGGGATGAGATTAAACGAATACCACAACTATATGTGTAGGTCAATTGATTAAACCCATATTTGAATTAATCGGACAAATACAAAATTATTCCAAGCTGTTTACCAAAGAAACAAAATTTTCAGAATACATCAACAAACTTACCCGAACCTGTAAAACCGGAAATGAACCGTTTCGTTAATGGCATTTAACCCAGACTTCCAGGAGCTCACCATGACAGACTTTCGTGCATACTTGTGTTAGATAGAGACTTTCAAAACCTCTTTTATTTCAGATGCTCAGGGGGTTTAAGCTTTGTATTGGAAGCTGACTTCATTGTAGAACATTACATAGTAAATAACATTACAAAAAAATTGTAATGGAAAAGACAAAAACTGAAAGGGCACGTCATTATCCCACAAAAAATCACGTTTATTGTCTACTCGAAACTGGAGACGCTGGCGGCACACGGTTTCTGTCGACTTCACAAAAAGTAGTAGGAAAGCGATGCATGATTTGGGCAAACCCAAGATCTCGGCCTTAGATTTGGGATCCAAAAGCGACAGTTTCCATAGAAAACAAAAGGTCCCACTGTTTTGCTGTTGGGACAGATATAAATAAAACCGGAGCTGAAAATGAATAGCAAGTTGTTGGAGACGACACTGCAACCTAGAAACAGCACGCGAGTTCATATTAAGAAAATTATTCAAGGCGTAGTCTTGATTTCAAAGGACTCAACAAGCTAGTGCTATCTACCGGCTCTACCCACCAAGGCCCACCCAAAACTACAAAAACGTCAAAGCTAGAGTTTCACAAGTAATTATCTGGTTGTCTTTTGCCGCTGTTGTCTTCTTTCACTCCGAACATGCCATCCGTGTTGCTTTGTATTAAGGGTTTACTTCAGAACGTCCCAATAACCACGGTATCCACATGGTGGCTCCATTCGAATACATTAGTCGATAGCACTGGTTGGTATAATTTTTTTTCCATGACTCGGTGATTTAGGATTGTACACTGGTCCAAACCCGGACTGGACCGGCTTAAACCGGACCGGATCGAGACCCGGTTAACAAAAAATATATGGACCGAGAACCGACTTGAATAAGAACCGGCCGGAAAAAGCATAGACCGGACCGGATAACTTATATTTATATAATCTTGACTATAAAATATAAAATAACTATGATATAAAAATTATAAAATGCCATCTGAGTTTGGTAACAACTATATATATTATATTAATTAACATATATAAGAAGTTTTTTATATTATACTCTAATATCCTTTATAATTATTAGATTTAATTAACATGTATAAGAAGTTTTTTATATTATTCGGTCCAACAGTCCAAATATTTTTTTGCCGGTTTTGGACCGGACCGGACCGAAGACCGGAATTCTGACAAATTAAAAATCGAGGACCGGATCAAAAGTCAAGTCGGTCCAAGACTGGACCGGTAACCGGTCTGATCCGCTGGTCTGGACCGAAAAATGTACAACCCTATGGTGATTTAGGTTCATCTCGCCATCCTCTGGCGTCATAATGCATGCAATAAGAATTTTTTTTTTTTTATGGAAAATAACTTCGAACCATCAAATACTAAAAGCAACAATCAAACCTCTATACGATACCGAGAAACCTCCTAAAATAGCCACCACCACCGCCTTCTATACAATCATATTCCTACACCCTACTACAGCCTCTACCACCTCTAGCATTGTTGTCTCTGGATCCAGCTCTAACTCGACTATCTAGTCGTGACAACTTGACTTTACTCATTCCTCTCTGACTTTTCTCACTCCTCTCGTGTACTCTCTTTTTACGGCGACTCATATTATTCAATGGGATATCAATTTTGTAACTGGAGTGTGGTAATGTTCCAATTTTGTCAAATCAACGATCAATTTTACACGTGTAACACTAACTTGTATTTTTGATCTAACTTTCATTCTTTATTGAATCGTCATCTTGCAACTAATATTGAACATCTTTTATATGATCTTCCCACTCTCAAAAGTATATCAAGTCATAGATCTTTCAAATATAAAATCAAACAGAACAAAAATCTCCTAAATCAGACCTTCCTAACCCAAGTTATGGATTACAACGACGTGTGGAGTTTATATTGATTTTAAGCTCAATTTATCCTTTTTGACCGGGTTTGGGATGCCCGCCCTTAGGCCCAACAAGGGGATGTGGTCCAAAAACCACCCATACCTTGTGAAACCCTAATGCACCCCGGTTGTTACATCTGGAATCAAGGATCCAACAGTGTGGCATTTTCTCCTACCTTGGTCCATACATGGGTGTCCTACTACTATAGCAATATTTTGCAACGATCAATCCCTTATTTATTGATGTATTCGGTCAAATTAAACACCCATTTGCCTTGTTTTTATTCCCATCATTTTCACTCATTTTTGCTTCTTTTCTTACCCAACAACTTCCTCTCTTGCTTCTTCTTCTTCTTCTTGTTGTGGTCTCATGGTGTCGGTTGCGCCCTGTGGATAGGATGTGGTGCCTTAGACCCTCCTCGACTTGAGATAGGGGATGGGACCTCTCTTGCCCCTATGACTTTGGGTGGTCGGTTGCCATCTGTTAAGAGGGCTCAACGTCAATTCCAGCACCTACTCAGGCAAGTTGTATGTTTTACGCCACCATAGGTGGGGTGGTTTCCTCTAGAGGGTCAGAGGCTTGAAGATGACACACTCTGAGCATCCATTTAGAGGACACTCTGGTCCCAGGAGCGATGATGAGGACTGCATGCAGTACACTAATGCTAGAATGGACTCGATCATCATGTTGACTAGTTAACATAGGCATAGAGCAAATAGATACCCCTATACGATCTTGCCTATTTTCACCCCTTTGTGTTGGGGGCGTAAGCAGGGCTGTCGACCGACACAACAAAGGCCCTAATTGGTTGCATCATTTAATGAAACTAAATGGTAACACTCACTTGTCTATAAAAATCTTGATGCAAACTTTCAAATATCTATAACTCACTCATCCTAAGGCCAAAATGGACTCAATCATATATCAATTTGATCATCTTGAAGAGACATGTGACATGCGCATATTTGCAGACCTTGAATCTTCTTCTAGTTCCCCTGTTTTGCTAAAGATGTGATCTTTAAATTCTTGCCCATGTTAATGTGGCAACACAACCCACTATCACACAGACAACGAGGTGTTACGCGAAAACGTGCGGAAATCACCATAACCACAGATTATCAAAACACGGTTTAATTAAAACTGATTGCGGAAAGCAGATTAACTGAGAAAAACTATTATATATAAGTCCACATTCTGCAAGGAAACAGGTTATACGAACATTTACAAGCCTTGATACATGTCCATATCTTAGAGGAACAACTGTCTATCCATCATATGAGTTCATCACCTGTTTATACATACATAACGGACCACATCCGGCCAACAACAGGATATACAATACATCAACAGTGATACATCGCGAAACAACGTCAAAACGCTCCCAAGGACCTGAGAGTACATGGATGACTCTAGACTCTACTACAAAACAGCAGCATATCCATCGCTTGCCTTCTACTGCTCGTCTTGCTGCTCGGCCGCAACTCCGCGACCACCACCACGTCGAGCTCGTACACCTAAAAAGGTTATAAACTAGCGGCGTGAGACACATAGTCCCAGCGAGAAACATAACTACCCGCCGAAACTGCAAAACCTCTGAAGGATAAAACAGATAACTGATAAGAGGTATAATAAGAGTAGTTATAAAGTAAAGTTGTTCATACTAGAAAGCTTACCAGATGTATAAAAAGGCATATACCCAAGCATTTCTTTATGGAACATGATTAACAAGATAAGATTTATGAGGTCTTACTTCATAACATAAGGAACGTACAAGTACTACAAGTATATCGAGATTAACTACACAAGCAAGACCTCAACCAATGTTTCGTGTTTGCCTTAAACAGTAAATACTATACGGCTGGATTACGTATTATTATGCCCTGAGGAAGTGAGTTGTACCGCTCAGATCCAACCGACGGCTGCGAAACCTGGAGTCGGTGCCATACAAGGTCAATGGAAGAGCCGGACTCCACGACCTCCCACCTCGTGGTCAGTGCACGAGAACCAAAGCAGGACCGTAGTCTCATGCTGAAGTGGCCTTAGCCACAAGGTTAACTCCATAGGCTACCCTTTCCTCTATCCCGCCTCAGTACAGGTCTCAGCGTTAGTATATCTGAGCCACGAGCCAGTTCACCATGCTCTGAGCCATGAACGTGTTCATGTTCTCATATCACATATCCTGAGCCATGGGCCTGTTCACCATGCTCATACACATATCCCGAGTCTGCAACCGTAGCTGCACTCTTACCTCCTCACTTTAGGCTAGGAGAAACCTCGCATACTCAATAATATGCGCTCCGAGTTAACCCGTAGGAGAACCCGTTTTACCATCACCAGCTCCTGACGATGATGGATCTATGTCCATGGCAACTACATGATATATTGTACTGTGATTAATTAATATCTTTTATGTGGATTGCAAGATTCAACCAAGTCATATAACATGTAAACTATAACAAAATAAACAGTATGAAATTCAACAGTATGCTTTTATTGTAATCAACATCATCCTGATCCATCACAAAGATCCAATATTACATGTTATCACTTGGCCTCTTGCCAATCATCCGATCCATCCCAAGGATCATCACATTGCCATGGGATGTCAATCCCTCATCACATAGTGCCATTGCCTCTCAAGGCTTACATCATCAACATGGGATAGAAATCCCAAGCACTTTAGTCAAATGCATCATAAAGGTTATCTCATTATCAAGAGTAACCATCACATCAGAGTTACTCAACATATATACCTCATAGCCCTTTTGCCTGGCTCTACATCTGTATGAGACCTGCATGGTTAGTATACATAATCATTATGAATAGCTTAGAAGTTCATATTATCAGCATAGGGTGACATTGATGCTTTATCAATCATGTCTCAACCTGTGACCACAGACATTGATCATATCATCAAGCAAAGCATCTTACATGCTTACCATTTTCCCAACATTATTCATAATATCAAAATGATCACATACTTAGGCAAAGTCATGCTAAGTTACATGGACATGCTCTACCATAACAAATACCATCAAGCATAGTAAGGATCACCATCATGACTAAACGTGATAGTGGAACAACATCCAACATACTGGTTTCTATAAGGGACATGACCCTTACTAAAAATACCCACTACCCTCACCATAGGTAGTATCAGGCAGGGCTCAACCCATATCGTCCAACCAAAACAACCACCTATCGGCCAAGCAACCAGCTGGGGTGTTGGGCTACCACATGAATCAGGCAACAGGGAACCAAACCATCTCGTGCACTAATGTGCGTGCAACGCGTGTCGTGCACTTCTGTATCATGCAACAGGTGTAACGTGCACCATGACCATCACACAGCTAACCATTGAGCTCCATGTCGTCCAAAGGAGTAACGGGCTCTTGAGCCAGGCATGTCATGCACTAACTGATAATGGGCAGCCAACAGGGGTTTCGCTCAGCCTAAGAGGCATATCGCACAATGGCGCGTCGCGCACCTATGTGCCGCACAGGGTGTAACGTGCGACAGGGTGTCGTCCAAGGGTGTATCGGGCACCCAACTGATAAAGACAACCAAGGTGCGCAGCAAAGAAAGTGTAATGCCCAGCAACACATGCTATTGGACAACACACACATAAGGTTAGGGCCAAGGGGTGGCGCCCACCACATAACTGACTAACAACACATCCACAACGTCAAGGTATAACAAGGGTAAACGTGTTGAGTAGGGTACTCAGCATAGTGTGACGCCCGACACACCAAAAGTCAGGGTCCAGGGTGTATCTCCCATCAAAGCGACTACAACATGTCGTACAAGGCTCTAGGTCAAGAGCTATCGGGTAGCACCACCATTAACACCATATCGGGCAAGGTGCACCCCGATAGGGTCACCACCAACCTCAAGCTCAAGGGCACCAAAACCCTAAAGGATCAAGAAGATGGCTCACCTCTCAACTTAAACGAGAGAGGGGTCTTGCACATCTCTTATCACCAATCGGGCAGCACAAAGAACAACCCTAAACGAGGTCCACAACTACCACCAAGCTCACCCTTCAAGTCCATGGTGAGAGGAGGGTGTTGCTCAAGCTACTAGAACACAAGCTCACCTCTCAACTTAAATGAGAGAGGAGTGTTGCTCATGATACTAGAACTCAAGCTCACTCCTCAAGACCTAGGAGAGAAGGGAGTATCGCTCACCAAGAAACCCTAGAACACATGGTTCGGCCAACAAGAACAACTTAAGCAAGGAACTAACTAGCAACTCATATAGCCGACATGATCATAGAAACATATAAGAACATAGAAAGAAGGTAGTGTAGTTAGGGTTAGGAGTTATGTAACCCGCCTTAAGCAAGATCCAAGCTCCTAGCTCCAAGCTCCATGCACCACCAAGGAAGAAGGAGAGCAAGGCACTCTAGGGTTCAACCACCACTAGAGGAAGAAGAAGACTCCAAGGCAAGGATCGACCACCAAGCTTGCAAGAGAAGAGAGTGTGTAAAGAAGTGAAACCACTTCCTTACTAAAAATTTGAACAATAAAACCTCCAGTCCAAACACACTCAGAAGGTATGTTGGAGTGGGTGTCTTTATATAATGGTAACAAAAGACCAATGTATAGCAGCGGAAGAAAATATTTGACTATTCAATTATAAAACAAGTTACAAACTTACATCATAAGGATCCATGTAGAGGAAATCTAAACCACCTCAAGATTGTCTCCAAGCTTCATCATCACAAACTAAGTCCAGGTCAACATTTCAAGCCATCCATGTCCTCCATCTAGGGTTGGAAGCATACCCCAGCAAAAGAGAAACAAAAGGAGACATCGGCAAAGGCTGGTATGTGCATACTAAAAGAAATCTTTGAGTAATATAAGGAAATAGGGACATCAAAATATACAAGGCTTCCCATGCAAGAGATAAGTACCACCCAAACGGTTATCAAGAGAAAAGTAACATGACAAAAGGGATACTTGCCATAACCAATAAATAATAAGAATGTGCTATCAATATAAACATCCACTACCATGGTGGGAAACAAAGCACATATCATCATCAACCTGCATGCATGTGAGATAAGCATAACACTAGAAAAATATAAACACAATTGGCGGCCAAGCACAAACTTGAACCTGATAGAGAAAGGAATACTGCCAATCACCCAAATATATAAAGTTTGAGCATGGATTACTGCCACACTCGATTACAGAGGAATAGTATACGGCCATCCTCCAAATAAACAATAGGGGAATATTGCTCCAAAACCAATGTAATTACACTACTCTTGTGCTACTGAATCACATTGCATGTGTAATGTAGGGGCAAGTAGAAAAGTATAGTCAGAATTATCAAGGTTGCCATCACACAATGGACAACACAAACATATAAACAAATCCACTTCAAAGAGGGCTTATATCAACAAGTAAAATCCACATCACAGTGGGCATATAATATCAAAAGTCCAAATTGCACCAAGGCCTATGAAACAAATTCAAGAGAATATCCATGATCATAAGATCACTAATAAATAAAAGATAGTTCACATGAACCATGATATCAAAAGAAAAGAGCAATGTGTATAGGCTATTGTCCATAGGACCAAGAGAATGATAAAGATAGGCTATTGCTCAATATAGAAATAATATGGGATGCAAGAATACCTCAACTTTAGAGTCAAACGATCTAAAGTCACTTCTAGGTCCAAGCTTAGGTTTCTAAAGCACCTATTAGCATATATGTGGGATTAGGGTTACATTTATATTAATTTCAGAAACCCTAAAAACAACCTTTTTATTAATATATGAATTAGGTTTCCAAAACCATGCCATATTTTATATTATATTTTCCTGAGTTCAAAACATATTTTATTACATTTTTTCTGACTTTTATATATTTAGTTATGATTTTTACAAGTTATTACTTATTTAATTAGATCCATAAAAATCACATCTTTAGAACATCAGATTCAGGCGACAAAATGAATACCAAAAGAAAGCTTGCATTTTTCTGAATCCAACGACTATTTATTTATATTTTTCTGATAAGTAAATAATTAGTTATTGATTTTATAAAATCGACCAATCAGATAATCAGATAAAGCCATGTAGGCGAGAAAATCCACAAAAAGTAGGTCGGGCCTGCATGACTTGGCCCAATGAACGTCGGCCAAGTCAGCGAGTCAATGGCTCGCTTGACTCGCGCCAAAGCAAGACAAGAACGTGAAATGACCAAAATGCCCCTGGGCGATAAAACAAACAAAGAAAGAAGAACGAGGGGTAGAACAGTCAAACCATGCTGATGATTCTTCCTCTCCAGGCCATGCCATGGTTGTCACCTCTGCAAACTGTAGGTTGCGGAGAATTGGGTGAAATCACACGTCACAACGATTTGACGATTTGAAGCAAAAGAAACGAAGATCAACATGCCTCGAACTTACTGGAACCATCAAATTGGATGTGGGTGCCGCCGAGAGAAGGGGGGAGAGCCGCAAACCCAAAGGGAAAAACTCGTTCGGCCACCAAGAGGCAAGAGCAAGCAGATGAATTGAGGGCAGAGGCAAGTTGGGTATGGAGCGGCGGAACCAGGAACCTACTCCCCTATATATATGGTTGAGTCCATGGGCAAAACAACTTTGGTCGTGAGAGCTTGGGACCCAAGGTTTGGGCGTTTCTTGGATCCAAAGAAAAAGATCATGTGTGAGGGATCGTTGGGTGTGAAACTTTCAGACAAAATCATAGCAAGAAAAACCGTGAGAAAAGACTGAGAATCGACTGAGATATGTGCAAAATACTAGGCTGCGAGTCTGTATTCCGTCCGCGTCTCCTACACAAGGTAGGAGACGACCCGTACACCGCCCGATTGAAATCCAAGGGCCAGAAATCCTCGCTAAATTAGGAAAACTAAGAAATAAAGAAACTTCGATGGGTGACACACAATTCGGGATATTTTTTTGATATTCAGGATATTTATCAAAGTGAAATTGATATTTAATTTCATTTTTCTCTTTCTTCTTTTGAGGGCACAAACAAACCCCAAATTGGATAAGATTTTTACACAGAGGCTTATCAAAGTATGTAGATTCCAATTATGGAATTAGTTTTGCCTTTTGGAAACATTTAATGTGTCAAATGATTCAATTACTATTTTCTCTTTCCTCGTTCATTAATGGCATTAGGATTATCCAAATTTTATGAGACTTGACCCACAAGTCATATTTAATGTGTTGAACACGAATTTTCCATCAATGTTACATATTTGAGTGGTTTGAATATTTATTTAATATTTTAAAGGTTCTACATACTTTCTCTCTCCTGATTTTACCTTTTAAGAAAACTTTCTCCAAATTGGATAAAAATTTACCCAAAGGCTATATTTATTATGTAGATCACGAATCTAAGATTATTTTCCTCTTTTGGAATCAATTATTATATTTTATTTATTAATTACACTTTTTAGGCAATTTCTCTCTCCTAAATTACCATATTATTTCAAGGTGGTCCAAATTAAATGAAAATTGACATGTAGTCTTATTTTAATGTGTAGATTACGAATTTGGAGTTTATTTCCACTTTTAAGAATTTCTTACATGGTTTTTGTCATCTGGCCCATTAGAGGCCCATTGACATCATTATGCATCCAATTAAGGTATTTATCATCTTGTTATCACCAAATGAATTATTTGATGTATTATATTACCTTATTCATGCATCAGATTATTAGGATCACTCAAAACTTAACCTTGTTTGGCTAAACCCAAAAGATCAAAGCTCTAGGGTAGGGTTCTAGATTTGGTATGTTACAGAGTGTGTCGGGCACCTAGGAGAGGAAGACTAAGGAACTAAAGGGATCCTTAGCAAGGGAAAGGAAACACATATATAGAAGGGAATGGAGGAGAAAACAAGGCAAAGAAAAGAAAGGTGTCACCCACCTAGGGACACTTGTCCATGTGCAAAAACCACCACTCTAGCATGACCTAAACACATGTCCAAGGTCATTGCCACATGCAAGCATCAAGCACCAAGTGTCCACTAGTGGTGACACAAACGAGGTCAAATGTGGTCAAAGGTCCATGGGAGACACAAGCATCCTCTTAACCGACACAAGGTTCAACCAAGCAAAGGCAAGGCACCACAAGGCCCAACAAGCTCAACCAAGCCCAAAAGAACTCAAGCAACGGGCCCAAACCTTCCTCTCAACACTAGAGGAAGTAAGGAGAGGGAGGAACACTACACAAGGTGACAAACTTGCCTACAAACACTAGACTTGGGTTATTTGCAAGTAGCACCTCCAACTCTCAACAAGGCACCAACAAACCCTAATCACCACAAAAGGTGATTAGCAAGCAACAAAGCATCAGGGTTAAGCAAAGCAAATAGGGTAAACCCTAAACGGAGGTCAGGGTCCTTACAAGGTAACCCCCTACAAAGGGATTTCATCCCCGAAATCCAAAGAGAAAAGAAAGGGATACTTCCTCCTCATCTCTTCCTCAAGCTCCCACGTGGCTTCCTTAACGCCACGATGATGCCAAAGAACCTTCACAAGAACCAGATCCTTCCTCTTCAGCTTCTTAACCCTTCTGTCAAGGATAGCCACATGACCTTCCTCGTAGGTCACGTCTTCATCAAGCTCAACTTCATTTGGCTGTATCACTGTTCCTGAATCTGGATGACTTTTCTTCAGCATACTGACATGGAAAACTAGATGTAACCTATGCAACTCTGGAGGCAGCTCTAACTCGTAAGCTACCTTGACAACACGTGCTATGACTGGGTAAGGCCCCATATACCTGGGAGCTAGCTTACCCTTCTGAACAAACCTTAGCACACCTTTCCACGGCGAGACTTTAAGATACACTTTGTCTCCTACCTGGAACTCCAAAGGTCGTCGACGATTGTTTGCATAAGACTTCTGCCTGTCTTGTGCCGCTTTCAACTGTTGCTGTATCACTTTGATATTTTCTGTTGTCTGCTGCACTAACTCAGGACTGAAAAGCTGATATTCGCCAGACTCGTACCAACACAAAGGAGATCTACACTTCCTGCCATACAAGGCCTCATAAGGAGCCATGTCAACGCTCTGCTGATAACTATTGTTGTAAGCAAACTCTATCAGACTGAGATGCATGTCCCAACTACCTAGGAACTGTAAAACACAAGCTCAAAGGAGATCCTCCAAAGTCTGAATAGTCCTCTCAGATTGTCCATCTGTCTGCGGGTGGAAAGCAGTACTGAACCTCAACTGTGTTCCCAACGCTTTGTGCAACTGTTCCCAGAAACGACTTGTAAACTAAGGACCTCTGTCAGAAACTATCATCGCTGGCACACCGTGCAAACGTACTATCTCATCTACATATACTCGAGCGAGCTTCTCAGCTGTATACTTTGTCTTTACTGGTATGAAATAGGCAGACTTCGTTAATCTGTCCACTATAACCCAAATGGAATCATGATTCCTAGTTTTCCTGGGTAGACCAACTATGAAACGCATGGTTATATATCCCATTTCCACTACGGTATTGGCAGAGGTTGTAACGTACCTGCCGACTTTTAATGCTCAGCCTTGACTTGCTGACAAACCGCACACCTCACCACGAACTCAGCTACATCTTTCTTCAAACCGGGCCACCAATACAAGTCCTTCAGACTATGATACATCTTGGTGACACCTGGATGCATAGCATACATCGACATGTGTGCTTCCTCGAGCACTAACTTCCTCAGATCATCAGCATCGGGAACCACCATCATATCACGATAGCAAACTAGTCCATCCTCAGACTCATGGAACCCATCACGTTTTTCGCTACCCAACTCTGATATGATCAACTGTATCGCATTATCTGTTTGTTGTGCATCTTTGATCTACTGCCTCAGCGTAGGCCTGACTTGAATCTATGCTAAAAGTCCAGCTAACAAGGAAACTTCCATCTGTACATTCATCTGCCGCAAGGAAACAAACATATCCCGCCTGGCATACCAGAGAACTCAACTGTGCCTTCTTTGAAGGAAAAGAAGAAGACTTTTAGCTAAGCGCATCAGCTACCACATTTGCCTTACCAGGATGATACTCGATGGTGCAGTCGTAGTCATTGATTGACTCCATCCATCGATGATGTCGTATGTTTAACTCATATTGCGAAAAGATGTACTTCAGATTCTTATGATCTGTAAAGATCTGACACACTTCTCCGTAAAGATAGTGTCTCCAAATCTTTAGTGCATGAACCACTGCTGCCAACTCCAAATCATGAGTCAGATAGTTCTCCTCATGTTTCTTAAGTTGTCATGAAGAAAAAGAAACCACATGATCTTCCTGCATCAGCACACAACCTAAACCTTTCTTGGAAGCATTGCAGAAAACAACATAGCCCTTTCCAGGCTCTGGCAGCACTAAAACTGGAGCACTGGTCAGCTTCTCCTTTAAACTTAGGAAATATCGCTGAGAATGATTATCCCAGACAAAAGGTATATCCTTTCTAGTCAACTTTGTCATTGGCAACACAATCGTACTGAAGTCCTTGATAGACCTCCTGTAGTATCCTCCTAAACCCAGGAAACTACAAACTTCTGTCGGCGTCTTCAGCTGTTCCTATTCTGCAACAGACTCCACCTTCTTCAGATCTACTTTGACTCCTTCTGCAGATATCACATGACCCAAGAAATTTACTTCTTCTAACTAGAACTCACACTTACTAAACTTGGCATATAGCTGATGTTGGCGAAGAAGTGTCAATGCTCGTCGAAGATGTTGCTCATGCTCTTGCCTGTCCCGACTGTAGATCAAAATGTCATCTATAAAGACTACAACAAACTGATCTAGGAACGGACGGAACACTATGTTCATCAAGTCCATAAAATCAGCAGGTGCATTGGTTATCCTAAATGGCATAACCACAAACTCGAAGTGACCGTACCTCATCCTAAAAGCTGACTTGAGTATGTCATCCGCCTTAATCCTCAACTGATGATATCCGGACCGTAGATCGATCTTCGAAAACACTATGGCACCACACAACTAATCGAACAGATCATCTATCCTCGACAACGGGTACTTGTTCTTGATCGTAACCTTATTCAACTGTCGGTAATCTATACACAACGGCATCGATCCATCCTTCTTCTTGACGAACAACACTGGAGCACCCCAAGGCGGTGTGCTCGGTCAGATGAAACCTTTCTCCAACAACTCTTGCAACTACTTCTTAAGCTCTGCCATCTCTACCGGAGCCATCATGTACGGTGTCTGTGCAACTGGTTGCATTCCTGGAACCAGATTGATCTCAAAATCAATCTCTCGGGGTGGAGGAACACCAGGGAACTCATCAGGAAACACATCCACAAACTCTCAGACAACCGACACCTCCTCAAGACTAGGACCTTTTGCCTTGGTAGCCATCATGGTATCCACAACGTGAGCTAGGAACGCCTCACATCCTTATTGTAACAACTTCTCAGTCACCATAGCTGATACCAGACACGTCGGAAGAATCTTCCTATCTCCCTGGAAGATCCACTTCTCTCCATCATCATCAAACACTACCTGTTTGGAACCACAGTCCAAAACCACCTTATACTTCTCTAAGGTATCCATCCCAAGGATAACATCGAAACCATGCATATCAAGTGGTATAAGGTCCACTTGTATACTGTGTCCCGAAAAAGATAAGAAACAAGATGGACACTCTTCTCGGAGCATCCAAGAACCATCAAGAGGGGTTTCTAACAACAAGTTATCCTTCTTACAGCTAACAGGTAAACGACAATTTTCAAGCATACTATAGGCGATAAAAGAGTGTCTAGCACCCGGGTCAACCAGAACAGATATAAAGCAAGAAGAAGACATACCAGAATGAAATAACTCCATCTGACATGTCACTACTCGCGGGTTGACTATCGCCTCCTACTGACTCATAGCATAGAATCGAGCCGTTGCTTGCTGTCCACGTCCTGTGCTTCCTTGGGCAGACGATCCTGCTTGCGACGCTTGACCGCGTCCTCGTCCTCTGCTACCACTGGGTTGCTGTCTATCCGACCCTTGATAATTCTGCCTCGGTTGTTGTGTCACTTCAACATCTCTATTCGGGCAGTTTGACCTCTGATGCCCGATCTGACCACAATGATAGCATGTCCTATCTTCAAACTGTGGCCTAGATGGCCCTGTCACTGCCACAGAAGTTGTACTATGAGCCTTTGACGGTGAAGAAACATAACCTCTTCCTTTACTCGGGGACCATTGCGACGGTGCACTGGAACCTCTCATCACTGACGGTGCTGCAAACCTTAGCTTCTTGAAGCCACCAAATCTCTATCCCTGAAACTGAGCAGGCCTCTTCTTGGACATAGATTCTCTTTTCTCCCTTACTGGTCGTTTGATCCTTCAGACGGATTCCACAAACATAGCAAACCGCTCTCAATTCTCCAACGTAGAAACAGGTGTTGTTAGCTTAGAACTCAGACCTTTCTCAAAATGTCTGATTTGCTCTCCATCTGTCGTTGCCATGTGAGGACAAAACCTCAACAGATCCATGAACTTGGCCTCGTACTCGGTGATGTTCATCGCTCCTCGGAGCAAGTGCTCAAACTGACTGATCTTCTCATCCAGATACATCTTCGGAAAGTATCTGCTGATGAACTTGCGCCGGAAACCTTCCAACCGATCACCTCACCAGGTCGCTTCTCCTCCTCGATGGTCCACCAGTGACCAGCACTACCCTTCAGAAGGTAGACAACGTGCTTTACTTTGTCTGCTTCGGGGATGTCAAGGATCCGGAAAGCCTTCTCAAGACTTGTCAGCCACAGATCTTCATCCGCTGGATCAGCCATTCCAGCATAGTCCAAATCTCCGACTCGGCGAAACCGCTAAAAGGTCTTCCCAAGACCCGATGTTTCACCATGGGGAGCCTGTGCTCTCGGAGGAGGCAGTGGCAATCTTTCTACCATGAGATTCATCGTAGCCATTATCTGCCCCATTATCTGTTGATAGGTAGGGTGTTTGAGAATGGCTGGGTTAGGTTGGGGGACCTCAGGCACCCGATTGTCATGTGCCTGTCCTACAGCTCCATCAACTGATGCAACATCGTTGTGCTCAGCAGCATGTTCTTCATGGTTTCCAAACATCTTGGCTTTTCTTCCGCTAAGGGTAGAAGATGATCGTGAGAAAATCTGGAAAATTCACAAGAACAGACACAACCTAGTCCTAAATCCCTGTAGACTCAGCGAACCTAAAGCTCTGATACCAAAACTTGTCTCAACACAACCCACTATCACACAGACAACGAGGTGTTATGCGAAAATGTGCGGAAATCACCATAACCACAGATTATCAAAACACAAGTTAATTAAAACCGATTGCGGAAAGCAGGTAAACTAAGAAAAACTATTACATATAAGTCCACATTCTGCAAGGAAATAGGTTATACAAACATTTACAAGCCTTGATACGTGTCCATAGCTTAGAGGAACAGCTGTCTAGCCATCACATGAGTTCATCACACTGGTACGGTAATGGTCTCTTGGATCGGTTTTTTGAAGCCTGCAGCATCACTTTTTAAGCGACGCCTAGGTGGGCATCGCTACAGAAAAAGCGACGCTATAGAGGTAGAAAAACCGACCCTAGAGAGGCACAAAAACTGACCCTAGAGGGAACAAAAACCAACCCAAAAGAGGTAAAAAAACCGACCCAAAAGAGGTATAAAACCGACCCAAAAGAGATGAAACACCGACCCAAAAGAGCAACAAAACTGACCCTAGAAGTCTTCAAATAGCTTTAGAATTTTGGGATGAACCTACTGGGTTGGTTTTTTTTGTATAACCAACCCAAGAAGGGTCTATTGGGTCGGTTTTTCTCCATAAGTGACCCTATAAGTCTTCAAATAGCTGTAGAATTTTGGGATAGAACCTACTGGGTCGGTTTTTTTAATAACCGACCCAAGAAGTGTCTATTGGGTCGGTTTTCCTGTATAAACAACCCTAGAAGTCTTCAAATTGCTGTAGATTTTGGGATACAACCTACTAGGTCGGTTTTCTTAATAACTGGCCCAAGAAGTATCTATTGGGTCAGTTTTTCTGTATAAACGACCCTAGAAGTCTTCAAAATGTTGTAGATTTTGGGATAGAACCTACTGGGTCAGTTTTGTGAATAACCAACCCAAGAAGTATCTATAGGGACGATTTTTTAAATAACCGACCCGAGAAGTTACATTTTTTTAAAGAAAAATTCTGCAGAACCAGAAATCTTCAGTACAACAACCTGCAAAACATAATTGCTTTACGCAATTCAAAACCTACAATAGAAATAGACTTGCAAATGCAATGATGCAAGCCAAAAATGCATTCCAAAGCCGTCTGCAAACTTTTAAATGTCCAATCCTTTTTGAATTGATGTTTCATAAGAAATTTATTCACATATATTGAGTAGAGTCTTCATACACAACACTTATTAACATTCTTGCAAGTATAAGATAGATTCATTCAAATGAGAAATATAGCACATACTAACATTCATACACATAGCACATACTAACAACAATGATAGATTGCAAGTTTAAAAGTGATATTAAATTTTTAATGTCATACTACAAAAAGTAAATTTTGATAGAGTTTCAAATCTACATACACAAATGAAGTTATGATTTTCAATCCAATGCTATCGTGACTTCATTAATAAAAGCATATGACCATTCTTCTCAGAATTCATTTAACCCATCAAGTGTGTAAGGATGAGTTGTAAAGATCTGCAAAAAAAAGCACATGCTCATATATATTTTATAAAATGATGCAAATCTCACTTGGAAATTTATGATGTTATTCTTTATGAATTACCTTATCTATACTCTGAATGTCTACTGATGATTCTTTCAAAATAGTTTGCATATACTTCATTACGTAGTTTCCACAAGCCCAGTCATTATTTTGTATATGACACTACAAATAAAGAATTATAAATTAATATTAGTAAACTGCTACAAATAGAGTTGTACAAATAAAGAAATAAGACTATAAGAGAGTTAACATATAAAATTTGACATTAATACATTACTGTAAGAGTTGTACATATATACGACTAATCAGTCAAAGTAGTTACCTTGACATTTTTCAAAGTCAGTGTCTTTAATTTTGGGGTATTATTCCTCCACCTTCAAGATAAGCCTTTATTCCCCTATCAATCAATTTGATTACGATAGTTGTCAAAATAGAAATTCTAAGTATAAATATCATGTTGAAGCATAACAATTGATGTTATAGAAACTAAAATTTATGCTTACTCCATAGCTGGCAATCTCAGTTTGTGACCCCTTGTTGTTTTTCCCATTGGGTCAAGATAATAGAAAGTCATCAATTTTGGGACAACCACCACTAGTTCCCAATGTCTAGATCTAAGTAAATTTATATTGAAAACAAAAAGTAGAATTATAATTTAGTCAATATTAGAATTCTATTAAATTATAATACTTACTCGACGTTAAAAGGAATTAGAATAATTTCCTTTCCAACACTACCAAAATATTTGAATGCAGTACTGAAGTACTCATTCACATCATCCATTTGTGTCTGCACTTGACTAGTGACTGAAGGAACTAAGAATGCAACATTCTTTATATCAAAGTTTGTCATCTCAGTATATAAATGGCTGTAAAACATTTGTAAAAATTTGATATGTTACAAGTAAGCTAAAAATGTATATATTCGAGCAATCTATATTGATTAATTCTTACCTTATCCATACTTCTAATATCGAAGTATTTAGCCAATCATACCGGAACAACTCTATAATATCCTCAATAAAAATAAAATTCTCAAAGTCCCTCCCAACTGCATCTTCTATTAAATTTACCACCATATGTGATCCTGGGCTTTGGTTGGCTAAGTATCGAGCCAAACATTTACTTTTATTTCCCAATTCATCGAATGTGGCTTCTGGAATGAAAGAAGGTTTGGGCATAGGAGGACGACTACTAGAATTTTTACTTTTTGGTTTACAAACTTGTTAATTAAATACATACTTATATTAAACGGGTTCATACATGTAGCTAGTCAAATATAAAAACAATGTAGATATACCTTGTCAATGATAACCAAGTGTTTAGGCCATCCCACCATAACACCCTCTGTTTCATCAACTGTACCATATTCAGAAGAAGGTATGGGTAGTGATTTGTCCCCCATTCCGTCATACACAAGATGGATGGACACACGACAAATGTCATCAGAAACTGATTGACAATGCAATGTACCACCGATGTTGTATACCTTACCCGCTGCCACAACATTGTACTCTGGAACCTCCACTGCAAGTTTACAGTTCATACCAACCTAGTTGAAATAATATAAGTTATATATACAAAGTGGTAAACCAGATACCTGCATATATACTCATATATATACAAACTTACTGTAGATTGTTGTGGTAGTTCATTGGGAGTGCTCCCATGACCTTCTACAATTAGAGTACGAGCTTGTACCTCATCATCTGAGAGACGCACAGTTTGACGAGGTTGAGAAGGTTGAATAGGTTGATATGAAGACAATATTTGTTGCACTTTCTGTGATACTAATGCTTCAAACTCCTCATGTGTAACTGTACGACCTCTTCTAGCATCTGAAGGCCCATAATAAGTCTTGAATCCTATGCCATCTCCTAATCCTCTAACACGGCTAGGATGCTCTTTTGTACCAAGAGCAACTGATAGTTCATCCATGCGTCCAATTTGTATGAACTTTCCTTGTTTTCTTTGCTCATAGAGATCATCCTATTCATATTTAATGAAAATATTAAATCACAAACAATTAGAGATCATCCTATTCATATTTAATGAAAATATTAAATCACAAACAATTAGAGATAATCCTATTCATATTTAATGAAAATATTAAATCACAAACAATTAGAGATTATTAAATCCTATTCTATAATTACTTAATTGTGATGAACATACCATCTTTTGTGCCACCTCCTTAGTTGCAGGGTTGGTAATTTCACCTGCTTTATTTTTTCTAGCATCAAGCCAAATTTTATAACGGGGTGGACACTCAACTTGAGTTGTGCTGGACCCTTCTCCAGAAGAGATTTGCTTCTCCAGTTGTTCTCGGCGCTGGGCATAACTAAGGGATCCCATGTGATGGTTATGCACATTTTTGGCCCGTCTTTCCTTTTGGGTCTCGTGAATAGACTGATCATTTAAAATGAGGTATTGCAATTTACAACTTGGAAAACATATACATATATAAAACATTAATTGTATACCTGAAACTCTTCTGAATTCATTTGTGCAACAAATCTGTCCCACACCTCAGGATCTATGAAAATATATACGTCTGTTGCTTTCTTCTTTTGATTAGGATTATCTATATAATCCCTTTTGAGATAGGTCTTAAATTCCCTCCATCGTACACCACAACGCTGCAACACTCTTTTCCTATGGTCTTTTTCATTTAAATGAAAAACACCCTATGTAACGCCCGGGCCCACCGCCCAAGGCTCTAGTAGAGTTTCAGGAATGACGACTGGCCCCACAGACCACCACTATCCTCAACTGCGCGCTTTAATCTCACTCACGCGCAAGCCAGGATCAACTTCCCGACTGGTCACCCATCCTAGTACTACTCCAAGCTGAGCACGCTTAACTATGGAGTTCTTTAGAGATGGGCTCCCTGAAAAGGAGATGCACCTTGGTGATATGGGCAGTCCAATCATTCCTTTCAAGATCATGTTATCCAAGCCTCAAATCCTGGGATGTTACAATCTCCCCCACTTAGGCTCTTGACATCCTCGTCAAGGCTCAACTATATGGCCTCATAATCTGACCCCATTTCAGTGCAGACCCACAATGGCCCATGGACACCCAACTCCCATCCACGGCTACCAGCGCAAGGGCGGCTCCATCTCGTCTCTACGGATGGCCCTTTCCAACTTGTCTGGACCGCACGACTCAAGACTGGCATGCCACATGCCCATGTGGGCCCCACCTACTAGAGGGGAATTGGCTCTGATACCATTTGTAACGCCCAGGCCCACTGCCCAAGGCTCTAGTAGAGTTTCAGGAATGACGACTGGCCCCAAAGACCACCACTAGCCTCAACTGCGCGCTTTAATCTCACTCACGCGCAAGCCAGGATCAACTTCCCGACTGGTCACCCATCCTAGTACTACTCCAAGCTGAGCACGCTTAACTATGGAGTTCTTTAGAGATGGGCTCCCTGAAAAGGAGATGCACCTTGGTGATATGGGTAGTCTAATCATTCCTTTCAAGATCATGTTATCCAAGCCTCAAATCCTGGGATATTACACCCTATATACAAATGAAGCAATAATCTTATTTCAAAAAGTATATGTCAAAACAAAAAACAAGATAATATAGTATCAAAATTCAACTCACATATATATCATTCCAAAGGAGGTCTTTCAAGCCAATAGGAACATCATGCCAGTTTTCTATATCTATTGGCACCTTACTGCGTGCGGTTGCCCCTACATAATGCTTAAAAGTACTAGCGTGTTCCCCAATAGGTGCTCCTCCCCTTTCAAACTGGATTGGCAAGTTCTCCCCTTTTGCCCTAAGCTCTTGCAGCCGACACATCACTGTGGGACCTCTACTCTTCTTAGCATCACCACTAGCATCCTCATGCTCATGATCAGAATGTTCATCTTCACTTTCCATTTTAGAACAACCTGCAAGTATACATGATAAAAGAAAACATAAGTGATAATAAAAGAACAAGTGGTGATATATAATAAAATGTATACATGATAAAATAAAATGTGTGCTTGAATGATAATACATGCCTCTAGTTTTGGTTGAGTTGTTAGTCAACTAAATTTCCTTCAGCATGGTCTTGACGTGTATATAAGTCATCGGTGTTAACTTCAACATTGACACTTGGAAAACCAACTGAAAATGGGATGGAATCATCATACTTTTTGTAGTATTCTTCTTCATTTATAGGATCCACATTAAATCATCTTTTTCCATGAAGAACGACAAACCAATTTTTATTTGCTGGGTCATCAATATAGAATACTTGTTTTGCTTGGTCTGCCATTATGAATGGTTCATCTTTCTCTCCAATTTTTTCAAAATTCACCAATGTGAAACCCAACTCATCTACTAAAAAGCCTTTGTTGTTATCAACCCAATTACATCTAAAGATAGGAACTCTGAAATTTGTATAGTCTATTTCCCATATGTCCTCAATGATTCTGAAATACGACATCTCAGTTTCGCATGGTCTTTTATCTTTGGCACTAGCAAAATACAACGAACAAGATTTAACAGTGACCCCACTATTTTGGACTACACTACTTTCATCTTGACGTTTAGTGTAATATAAAAATCCATTTATGTCATAACCTTCATATGACATGACATCCATTTTTGTCTTAAAGGCGAGCCATTTTATGTTCTCAGCAACATTATTTGGTGATTCAAATAGCTGCTTAAAGACTTTCTCTTCAAACCACCTAATAAATGTTCGATTATTCTCTCTTGCTAGCCAAATTGAACTGGATCGCGGATGATTTTTCTTGATAAGATCATTGTGTTCTGTGATGTAGCTACTAACTTCATCGATGTTGTGTAAAATATACAAATGTGCTTGTTCCCACAACTCACAACTAATTCCTTTCACTCGTGCTCCCAGAGTTCCTTTGCCACAATAAGACTCAGTAACAAGATCATTTTTTAGATCGCTAGAAGTTTCATTGGAATTTAAAAAATCGTTGCAAAAGTCCATCACTTCCCTAGCTACATAACCCTCAATAATACTCCCTTCAGGACGATAACGATTATGAACATCACCTTTAAAAACACTCATGTAGCGTTCAAATGGATACATCCAATGTAAAAAAATTGGACCCAACATCTTCACCTCCCTTGTAATATGTACTACAAGATGAACCATGATATCAAAAAATGAAGTAGGAAAGTACATTTCAAGCTGACACATGGTAACAATTACATCATTTTGTAATTTATCGAGAGTATCTGGATGTATCTCTTTGTTGCATATTTCATTGAAGAAGAAACAGGGTCTTGTGATTGCAAACCTTACATGCTTCGGCAATATAGATCGAATAGCCACAGGTAAAATTTGTTGCATTAAGGTGTGACAATCATGAGATTTGAGACCTATCAACTTCAGATCCTTCTTTGATACCAATCTACGAATATTAGAAGAGTGTCTTTGTGGAACCTTAATATTATACAAGCACTCACAGAATGTCTTTTTCTCCTTCTTGGACAAAGTGTAACAAGCTGGTGGTAAATATGTGCGATGATCCCTGATCTCAACTGATAATTCTTTTTTTATACCCATTAATTCTAAATCTTTTCTAGAGTTGATGTTGTCTTTAGTCTTTCCTGGTATGTTCAATAACGTACCAATGATGCTATCACAAACATTTTTTTCAACATGCATGACATCAATGCAATGTCTAATTGTCAAAAATCTCCAATAAGGAAGATCCCAGAATATTGAACTCTTCTTGTATAGAGATTTATCACATGCGAGCGTACGGCTACTTGAACTCTTTCCAAATTCATTAACAATATGTTTCACCCTATCATATATAACATTTCGTGGTATAGGTTTAGGAGCACTTCGTTCCTCAGTTGACCCATTAAAGGTTTTGCGTTTCTTTTGATAAGGATGCACTGCTGGGAGAAACCTCCGATGACCAAGATATACGATTTTACCACCATGTTTCAGTCAAATTGAATCAGTATTTTCCTCACAAATAGGACATGCTTTGTATCCTTTTATGCTATATCTAGACAAATTTCCATAAGTTGGGAAGTCACTAATCGTGCAAAACAACATAGCACGCAAAGTAAACATCTCTTTACGTGCAGCATCATATGTCATAACACCTTCTTCCCATAATTTTGTTAGGTCATCAATTAGAGGTTGAAGGTAAACATCAATATCATTTCTAGGTTGCTTGGGCCCTGATATCAATATTGACAACATGACATACTTATTTTTCATACACAACCAAGGAGGAAGATTGTATATAACAATCATAACAGGCCACGTGCTATGTTGGCTGCTTAATGTACCATATGGATTCATTCCATCTGTACAGAGTCCAAGTCTTAAGTTCCTTGTTTCTTTACGAAATTGAGGGTATAATAAATCAATTTTCTTCCATTGTGATGAATAAGATGCATGTCGTAGGATGCCATCATCATTGACCTTTAACTCCCCATGCCAAGACAAATTTTGCACATCTTCTGTATTAGCAAATAAGCATTGAAATCGTGGTATTATTGGTAGATACCACATCACCTTGGCAGGAGAGTCATTATTAGCCTTAGCTAGATTTGTAGTCTTATACCTTGATGCACCACATTTTGGACAATTTATCAAATCACTATAGTCCTTATGAAATAACACACAATCATTTGGACATGCATGAATCTTCTTAGCCTCCATTCCCATTGGGCACATTATTTTCTTTGCTTGATATGTAGAAATTGGAAGCTCGTTTCCTTCAGGAAGAATTTCCTTTAACAAAGACAACAATGAAGTGAAACTCTTATCGCTCCGCCGGTTTTGAGCTTTAAGAGTATATAATTGAATCACAACACTCAACCTTGTGAACTTAGTACAACCCTTATATAATGGTTTTTCAGCATCATGGACAATGTTTGCAAATAAAGAAGGTGGAACAATGACATTGTCCTGACAGCTACGTAGCATCTCATCAGCCATATCATCCTGAATCGGGTCATCCTAAATTGGTTCATCATTGTTAACATCATTATCTATATCTTCTATGTCACCACTATTAATATCGACATTTTCTGATCCATAATTAGGTTTCTCTCCATGCCAATACCATTCATTATAACCTTGTATGATCCCATTGCATATGACATGATTCTTAATTTCCTCAACAGTATCAACTTTCAAATTGTTACCACAATTTCTACATAGACAATAGAACCTATATGTAGGTAGTTTCCTATGTTCCTCAGCAAATCTGATAAATTCATCAACACCTTTGGTAAACTTTGGACTACAACGGTTCTTGAGAGACATCCAACTTCGATCCATTTTCTAGATCACATTAAAATTAATCATCAAACTGGGCATTTAATATTGATACTATAAGTTGTAAGGTTTTTTTGATAGGAAATTCATTACTTTTATACTAAAGTGTACCACCTATCCCATTTTTGAATATTTAACCTCACTAGTAATTGTATAATGTATCGTTTAGTTTTCAATAAAATTTCAGCTACATTTCCCCTTAGTTCTCCAAGTACATCAATGTAAATGGCAAATAACCACTCACATATGTACCCAGAGAACAAATGAGGAAATACTACTAAAATTTTATTCAAAACTAAACATACATTACACAGTTACATCATAAGTGAGATTAAATATCCAAAAATAGTCCCATATCGGGGACTATCCAAAATTTACTCCTAATGAATAAATTTTGAACGGGTTTCTAATTTTATATATAAATGTAATATTGTCATATTTATGCATCGATGGTCTCATCTATAAACCCTAAAGTGTCAATCTGAAACTACACAATGTCTACCCGCATATTTCTAGATTGTATACAATGATAACATATGTGATTGATAATAAAATGTAGATATAAAAGATTACATGTTTTTATTATTGATTGGTTTACTAGTCAAATAAAATGAATTATGTGTTCTTGACAAATCAAGAGTTCCATAGATAAACATTCATTATATGTACTAAATTGAATAATCAAGTAGGTACTCTTGACAAATATAAACAGAAGGGAGTAAGTTAAACATCATGCATGCTCTTTCATAATAGATAACAGTAAATCAAAAGTTTGACCATTTCATACTCAAAATGGTCATGGTCCTTCATGACAGTCATGGTGAACGTAACAAACTAAAATTTTTGGCCAAAGTGGTCGTGGCACCAAGCATGGTCGTGCAAACAGGCCGTGGCACCAAGCACGGATGTGGCACCAAGCATGGTCGTGCAAACAGGCCGTGGCACCAAGCATGGCCGTAGCAAGACCATGGTACTCCAACATTAGGTTAAAAGAAGAGTCTGAAACGGAAAATGAACTTATCGGAAAGGTGGTGGCGTCGAAAGCCTTGGCGGCGGCGAAATCATTCGGAGAGAGTAGGTGGTGGCGGCGAAACTTGGCTGCGTCGGGGGCGTCCTCGGAGAATCAGTTGAGATGGCGGCAACGACAACTTTGAAGTGACAGCGGCAAAGCTTTGGAGCATCGGCGAGACCTTGCTTCGTCGGAGAGACCCTTGGTGGCAGTGGGGGCGTCTTTGGAGAGAGGGCCGACACCTTGCCGGTGACGGCAAATGTTGGAGGTAGCGCGCAACACGGTGTGGCAACACGGAGTGCGACGGAGTGACGGGCGGCGAGGTGAGAGCTCCGGAAGGTCGGGTGACGAAAGAGTTGTGGGAGAGAGGGTTGTGCGAGTGCGGCTGGTTTGTGACGATGTGGGAGACTAGGGCAATGTTTTGTTTTTGTGTTGACTTCTCCAGACGGTTAACTAAAAAACTGATCCAACAGGTCCCTTATAGGGATGATTTTTAGTAAATAAGCGACCTGAGAAATATCCGGTGCCCGAACAACCTAACCTATGGGGACGGTTATTATAAAAACTGACCCGAGAAGTCCAGGGCTATGCAGATGGTTATCCAGTAAAACCAACCAAAAAAGTCGGCCTAGCGGTAGAGCTATGCGGACGGTTATTTAAAAACCGACCGGAGAAGTCGACAAGCGGTACCCGAATAATTACTAGGGTTGTTTATTTAGAAAACCGACCCCATAGCTCAGCGCGCGAAGGTAGAAAAACCAATTTTCTCCGCGGGAAGCATGTTGGGTCAGTTTTCTATTTTCTCGGGTCTTTTCTAGTGTCGATTATTTTAACATAACCAACCCAATAGCTGTAAGCGGTACCCGGATTTTTTTCTAATGACTTCTTGCTTCGGTTTTGGTTTATTAGGTCGGTTTTTCGAATATAAGTGACGCTAACGGAAGCGATGTTAGAGGCCAAAAATGTACTAGTGTGTGTATTGTGGATGAAGAATGGAAAAAGGAGTGTGCTTCCTAAGAACATAGGAAGATTGGTGATTGACAAGAAATCTAGAGGTGAGGACCGCATCAGACCAAAAATGCTTAGGCAAGTTGGAATGAGTGAGGATATAGCATGTAATGTCAAGTCGATGATGATTTTTTACACTCAGTGATGCCATTTTGTTGTGGAGAATATGTGCACAAGTGTTAATGAATCATCCCTACATCATGGCAAAAGAGGTGACAACCTTTTGGGTATATTTAAGGGAATTGTTTTTTCAAAGAATCTTAATAGAAGTGGAAAATTGAACATAAAATAACTTGTGAAGCTTGTGAATTAGTCTAAAAAATATCACAAGTAAAAATTGAATAAATACATGTCATTGTAGAAAATTCATCCACAAGCGTAAGAAAATATTTATAGTCATTGTAGCTAGTAGTCATGTTTGGACCACATATGTCACTATGAACCAAGTCAAACATATGGAATGATTTTTTACATGTACGGGATGAGAAGGACACATGATGGTGTTTCCTTATATGACACACATTAGAAGAACTAGAAGAGCAGGAAGATACATAAATTTCTAGTAGTTTAATCCTATCCAAAGGTAGATGGCCATGACATAGGTTCAACTGATTGGCATCGAGGTAAGAAGGCCATGTGGTGGGTTAGAAGATGGGGTAGAGAATAGAAGAGATCACTAGAGCATATTCCTTATCTAATCATCATCAAATTTCTCCTCATGTAAAATAAAACCAAATGGACCAAAGATTATGAAACATTAGAGGGAATCAACAAGTTTTCTATATAAATCATATTATATGGAAATTTCATAACAAAGTGGACAATAGTTTACTTAATTTTAGAAGAAATAGTAACAATGCCACACCAAGTTACTCACTTAACCAATCCATCTTCCATGGTAATAGAGGAGTGAGGAATATACAATTCAGATGTGGTTAGAAGATGAGGCATACTGGTCATATGATGTGATGTACTTGAATTCACAATCCATTTAGAACTGGTAGAAAGCATGATGCCCAAAGTTACATTGAGGAGCGGTGGCTAGGTAGGTAGAGGAACTAACTGTAGGTAAATCCATGACTTGCCAATTAGAGGAGGAAGGAGATGTCATGTTGTTGTTGAGGGAAGAATCTTCATAATAGTGTGCAGCTTGGAGAATACATTCATACTCATCTTTTAAGAATGAGACATGAGAAGTTTGATAAGATGCATATGGTGGAGGAGATGCATGATCTGTTGACGGGGCAGATGCTTGACTGATGTGAGCAGGTGCTTGGGAAACATGAACAGAGCCCCTAAGATCCTCTCATGTGGTGTTCTAGGTGGCCTTGCTTTGAGTGTAAGGCATCTTTATTTTGGCCCAACTTTCCACAATAAGTTCACTTTGGGTGTTGGTCTCTTCCACTACCATAGCCTCTATTAGCCACAACCATTATGGGTGGAACTTCATATACAAAAAATGGGAGAGATGTGAGGAACAAGCATCTCAGATAGGGCCATGAGTGCATATGACTAGTCTATAGATGGAAGGGTTGCACCAACCCAGAGGAGTTTTCAAATGACAACAAAATGAGGATGGATCTCATTGAGGAAGTGCCCTATATTTAGTATTTTGTTCTCTGGTAACCGCAACAAAGGTTGTTGGAGAGAAGAAGTTCAGATGGTGCGATAAACCCTTCATTGCATCATAGTACCTTGAAAAGGGATGGTCCCCATGCTACTTGGCAAATATCTTGTCCATGGCATTTTAGATTTGCAAGTAGTTGTCCTCTTGAGTGAAGAACTGCCTCATTTTTGTCCCACATTGTCTTTGCACACTTGTTCCACACGTACTTGACTGCAACGTCAAGCTCGACACACCCCCAGAGCCATGATTGAACCTAGTTGTTTCTTATAGTCCAAGGGGTATCATGCTCTACAAGGGTCATTGATAAACTTGAGTCTAGCCCATGATTCTAGAAATGCCTAAAAAATATTCATTCATAGAAAAATATTGTCATCATTATGTTTGATAATAGTAAAAACAAGTTGTACCATTATAGATAATGATAGGTAGTGTCTTGGCGGAGTCACCCATGCAAGAGAATAATAGTACCTGAATAAGAAGTACGACACAAATCGAGAGTAAAGGTATCAGGATGTCGCATGATACAAAGAATTAAATAGAAATAAAAAAAGTATTGGAATGTATCACAATACAAAGAATAGAATAGAAATACTATCAAAATAGAAACTTGGTAAAAAGAGGAGTGTCACTGTCAGAATGGATCTCAGTATGAATGAAACAATACTTCTAGAATAAAAACTCGATAGAAAGAGGAGTGGAACTACGCAATGGATCTCAGTAGGAAAAAAAATCACTACTAGATAAATTGAATGATAGGTTAGATGAACACAAATCCCCAATTTTTAAGGAAAAACACTAGCCATGTGGATTAAGAAAAGCATGGAGAGGAAGAATTAATAATGATTTTCCCCTTTTTCTTTTTGATTCTTTATAGATCATCATATGTTCTTTTGATTCCTCTCTTTTATATATATATATTGAACTTTGCTTGAATTAGAATATACAAAAGAAGGAAGGAGAAGAAGATAGGAGTCTTATAGAAAGCCCTACAAATAGACACCATGTAAGACCCCTGACCTGTATTTTGGGTTAACCCTATTTGTTTTGTGTGATTAAGTGCTTAGAACCTTGCTCTAATCCTTTCAGATTTTTTAAGAGCTTGTGGAGAGCTTAGGATTCAAGTTTGAGGTTGTTTGGATGTTGTTTGTGCTTATTTTGGGTTAAATTTTAATTTACCCATTTATGAGGGTTATCTTGCAATTTTCCACATCTAGTGTGTACCTTCTCTTTCTTGTCTTCATGAGAGAGAGTTTGATTCTTTTGGGCACTTTCATTGAGCCTTGGATGAGTGGTGACACCCTTAGAGGTGATTAGGGTTCATAGGATTTTGATGTGTGGTGACACCCTTAGAGGTGATTAGGGTTCATGGTTGAGAGTAGTGACCCTTATCTCGACCTTGAGGATGTGCCTTGTGAGTGTCTCGACCAAGACACCCTCTCTAGATGGTTTGTCTCAACCATGATGGTTTTTGATTGGTTTGGTTGAGACAGTTGTCCTTTTATGAAGTGTCTTAACCTTGGTGGTCTTTTATCTCGACCATGTTGTGTATGATTCTCTTTGTCTCGACCCCTTTGTGTGTCTCAATCGAGACCAATGTGTTGGGGACCTATGTGGTCAAGACCTAACATTGGTTGTATCACCATCTTGTGCATTCATGGTTAAAGTGGTTGCATGTGTGTTTCTTGGGTGCACAAGTATCCCTTTGAAGCCCTCTCATGTTGACACTTCATATTCACCCTACTTCTCTCCTCCTCAAATATATAAACCCTCTTCTCTCCATGCAAGTGAACCTTTCACCCCTCCTTCTTCCTCCCTCTATTTTTCTCATCCTTGGAGCTTAATGGAGCAAGGAGATATGATCCTTGGATATTTGGTGACCAAGATCCCTTGCATGTGGTGACTTTTGATCATCTTCAACCTTGGTAAGTGTTTGCCTTTCTTTGGTGATGTTTTCCTTTGATGTTCTACCCCATATTCTTCTCTTTTCTTTCCCCTATACCCTGGATCATCCATGGTGGTTGTTTTGGAGGGAAACTCCTCATCACAAGCATCATAGGCTATATTTTGACAAGGTTGTACCCAAGTGTGTAGAAGTTTCCTCTCTCTTTCTCCCTTCTTCTTTTGGTTCAACTTAGGGATTCTTACCCTCTTTTCTTGAGATATCCTTGACCTTAGTATCTTCTTCTTCTTATTGAGGTGATCTTGTGGCCAAAAGTGGAGCTCTTAGTGGAGATTCATCACCCTTAGTGCCCGTGTGCTTGGGGTTTGTGATCCTTGGAGTTGATCTTCCTTAATGCGGGTTATATAACACTCTACCCTCTCTATTATTGCACTTTTCATTACATGCATATTGTTATTTCTCTCTCTAAAATGTATCTTTAAAATTCTTGTTACGACCCTACCTCCCAGTTACCCCCAATTAAGGGAGACCAAGAGTTCAGAGCCGTTATCCCAATTTCCATATCAAAGGTTCGATAAATAATCAATAATAATTATCAAATTCTACTAAACTAAACTGAAAGGCTGTAATAAAAATTAACTTTGCATACATTTAAAAAAAAATGGGATATCTACTTTTATCTGCATCTGGGGTCTATTCTAACTAATCCTCCTTTGTACTTTAATTCTTATTTAATTCCACATATGCCACTTTACTGTTTGTTCCTTTCACTTGAACCTAAAACGCTGACAAACAAAACATTGGTCAGCATAAATGAATTATGCTGGTATGTGGGGAAAACAATAATTATGCAATTAACTGTAACAATATATTATAGTCAAATATGATTTAACAAACAACTTTACGTTTTCAACATAACTGCTCAATCCATACATACCCTAACCTCTGCGTTGTCCATGCAGTGGACCTAGATGCTACCTTCCTTATGGTAGATCCCATTTAACCCCTCATGATCCTACCTAATAGGTGAATCTGTTTCTAGGGTTGAGTCACATGGCACTACATGTAGGTAGCCCACTCCTTAACTCATGGTGCGCTAAAGAGTTGCATGGCACTACACATAGGTACCCCAATCCCTAACTCTTGATAACCTAGACCTTGCTCTAGGTTACCCTTTTTTAGCCTTTGCAAAGCCACAAAGGAGGACCAAGATCTGAGCTAATCATGTATGCATACTTATGGTGATAGTCATTGTTACTTTATAGTTGTATGAAATAAAAGTCATCCAAATAGTTATTTTCAAGCAGCTGATAAAACAACCGGGAATCGCTGTGAAACTAAAGTGATTAACCATAAGTGTAACCACATACCTGTCAGGATGATTTGAGATAGAATAATCCAATCAAGAAATCTAAATAGGAAAGCAAGCACATTATGATATCCTGAAATATGCATACAATTTCTTATTATTAAGCATACCATCAAGATCTATTAAACTTAGCTCGCTTCCTAGGGTTTCTAATCCACTTTTAGGGTTTCCATTGCAATTAGGGTTTCACTTCATTCTTACAATTTTAAACCCTAATTTTATACAATTATTCTCAAACCCTAATTATCTCATCTATTCTTCACAAAAGATATTAAGGTTATCCTTTAACAACATATAACCTTATTTTCATATTAAAGGCACAATTAGCCATCAATTAAGTCCATTAAGCCTCTTTTACATCAAAGCATTTTTATCCTTTTAATCCATGACAAAATCATTATGCTCATTTATCATCAATTCATAGTTTATTGTGGTCCAGTTCACCTATGAACTCCATTTATTACTAATTCCTCATTTTATCCATTAGAAAACCCTAATTACCATATTAAGGGTAATTATTCACAATTAGAACCTTTATACTCAAAATAGCTTACAATCTTCATATCTTAGCTCTATTCACGATTTTGAATAATTAAAACCATTAAGAGTCACATTTACTAATATTAAGGTTTCAAGGCCCATTAAAGCATATTTATGCACATGAACTTTTAAATTAAACCAATTACATGCAAAGTTCACCCTTTTTTATCTTAATGTATCTTTTCATGATTAACAAATTAATATCAACTTTAATCATCCATTGAACTCTACTAGTTACATTAATCATCTCAAAATAGGGTTTCTTAATCATTAAAGCATTAAAGTTGATAACTTACACTACTTTTCGAATTGCAAGAAGAATTAGCCTCTAAAACCATTTTTAATGAATTCCTCTCATTTTTCTGAGAAAAATACATAATTATATGTACCACTCTGAGCTACCATTATTTAGTTATGAATTTTGCAAGGATTACCTTTTTGGACCAATCAGAGGATGCCACGTCTCCTCTATTCATGCAACATTGCTGGTTTTTGGAAATATAACGAAATGATGATTTCACCCTTGGTTAAGTTGTTGGCGCTCTAGCCCGCGAAGGGGCAAACACATCCAACGACCCAAAGGGTCATCTTCCTCCTCACGTAAACTAGCAGAGCCACAATCTGCAGCATGTTGCGGGCGTGCTCTCACTCCTCCAGGGCCCCGATGGCTGCCGTTGACCCCTACCCTAGCTCTGTTTCCCTCCACTGCCCTTAGGGTGCCACTTAGATCACGACTAGCACGGATGGTCTGAGCTGGGCCGATCTGCAACTCACCGCCCAAGTGCAGCCCTCCCACAGGTGTAGCTCCTTCGTGAGAGTCTAGAGATGATGGTTAATCATCCTCGATCATTGTGAAGACGTCCTTCCACCATCCAGACCACTCCATGATCCTTCGTCTACTTTAGGGTTTCTCTACCTTCTCGGTTAGGGTTTGCACAAAAAAGAAGAAAAAGAAGAGAGGGGACTACATGGAATCTCTCTGGACTCAACCAAGGGCTCTGCCCCTTATATAGGGGAGTGTAGTAATGCCCTAGGATGGCTATCCCCGAGATCTAAGTCTCTTTCCTACTAGGAAACCATATTCCTTCATGAAGAAGAAATCTTCTCTCTCTAAAAATAAAACTATGTATTCTTTCGATATTAGGATTTTGAAATTTACCTCTTTCATTCTCTTTGTACTTACCTTTTAATCCATTGGCCACGAAATTATATTTTCTTTTAGTAGAAAATACCACCTTTTTAACAATACTACAAAATTCATTCATTATGCATCATATTATCCTTTTATTTTGTTATTATTTGTATTTTCTCTTTCTTTTCTCCATTGGGGCTCCTTGGACCCCAATAAACTCTAATATTGCGAAATTCCTTTTTAAGGATACTTATTATCCTTCTAGATGCATCTATGTCCATTATTTCTCATTATCTTGCTCATTTCTTTATTAAAATATCTCTTTTCAAGGATTTCTCTTTATCTTTCTTTTTATTTTCCTCATTGGCATTCTTTTTAACATTAGGAATCCTTTGGATATGAAAATCCACCAAGGGTAACTCAATTATACCTCTTTTCACTTATTTCCCACATTTATCATTGTTTTTAATTTCTTTCTTAATAAAGAAATATTTAATTGATCTTTCTTTTCTTTTTGCATTATCTTTGTAACCTTGGACTCCTCAGAACCCAAGGAACCCAAGAGGAACAAAATCCACCTTTGGATTAAATACTTTTGCCTTCTAGAGGTTTCTACATTTTTCTTTTCTCCATTTCTTATTAATAATGGAGTTCCTTTTGTCTTTTCCTTGTTATTGGGCCCAATAGCCAATAAAGCCCACAAAACAACTAACAAGACTATTGTAAACAAAACTCATTTATTCAAAACAAATTATATTATTATTTGTTCCAATATCTTTAATATGAGAAATTACATTTCTCACCAAATGAACCCAAAAGTTGGGGTTGCAACAATTCTAGTATATGAGACCATGCTCTAAAACTTGAGTGATGGTGTTTAACATACTTGGTTTGCTTAGAATCTGAAACCCTAATGTAAGGTACCCAATTTTAAAGATGGTTGTGTGTTGGTGGTTTTGTTTCTATCTTTAGACCTTGGTTTTTATCACAACATGAAGTTCGTGTGTATTGATTTATCTTGAAGTTTAGATTCTATTTTGGATGTGTTAAACATGGCTTTATCTCTCTTGTGCATGAGGTTCTTTCATGGTGGTTTCATGACACATGTTTTAGGGTTTTTGGTGACCGATTTTAGTGTGAAGTTTCTTCCCTTGAGGATGGTGGCTTTCCTTGCTGTTATCATCTATTTTAGCCATGGAATACTTAAGTTTGATCTTGGTTAATCCCTATTTTGACAAAGGTCTTTTTCCTTGATGGTATCTTGACCTTAGTTGTCACTACACCTTGATTTCTTCTTGGGTCAAGACAAGTGATTTAGTTTTAGTCAAGACACATGCCTTATGTTGGTCATGATCTTTCTTTGGTATGCCTAACTAATAGCAATAATGATAATGCTTAACCCTAACACACTCCAACTATGTGGGAGGTGAGGAATCTAAGGTTTGGTGATTGCATGGTGTAATGAAACCCTAGTCGGTAATAGGTGTGAAACCCTAGCCCTAGTTTTGGGGCATATGATGTATTTCTTATCATACTTGGATTGATTATCATATCTCTCTCTTTTTTATGATCCCCTAACCATGCGAGTGAAATGAATGACATAGCTTGTGTATGTTGTGGTGATAATTATGTGATACAACATGATGGCTATAAGCCTTGATGAGATATGATGAAATCATATTGATGTGATAGGTCCTATGACCTGGTGGAGGCTTGATGCCTATCATGAGGTGATATCCTCTAGTGATATGATTGAGGGATTGATATTGCCCAACGATGTGATATTGGTGATAGCCTTGTGAATGGCAGGCTACAAGTGTCATATGGTGATGATGTAAGCTCACACCTTATACAATTTTTATCTTCTAGAGTTGCACCATTTCCTTATCTTTGTAGAGTTTGTTTTGGATTTGTACATTGTAACTTTATTGATGCTAAAGATACCCAATTGGCTTAATTAATCAAGTTAAACTCTAATCATGTATGTATGAAGTTCCATAGATCCATTCCAGTGTTAGTCTTAGTGCTAGATGGTGAAATGAGTTATTCCTACGAGAAACTCAGAGAACATATTTTTGAACATGCAGAGTTCAAGCCGAGTGTAAAGAGTGGGACCTGATAGGAGATCCACTCAAATGTTATAATAAAAGAGTCATATAATAATAAAGTAGCGGAAACAAAACTATTGCAAAGTTACATAAAGATTCATTTACAATTGTTCAACACCATAAAGGTGATATTGCAAGGTAAAAATATATACATCTAATAAACCTAATCACATACAAGACTTATTGCAGAGGGCAACCTGGCCATTCCAAGCTATCCTTAGGTCCAATACCATGTATATGATCATCATGCATCCTTGTCTTCTAATGTACCTACACCTGGGTGGAAGGGAATATCACCCAGAATATAGGAATCAAGTATAGGTCAGTAAACTCTGAGTATGTACATATAATAAACGCTTTGGGAATTATATTGGGTTGGAAGTTAAAAAATAGATGTTCCCACAAGAAAGGGGTATTTGTAGTTAGGTAAGTTCGAGAGAATTAAAACAAGAGAAATGAGGCACATGAAAATTCAGATTACAAGCATAAGAATAAAATGTCTTGTAATATCAAGTAATCACAATCTCAATATAAAACAATAACCTTTGCATGCATAACAATGTAGACTAAATATACCTAAAATACGGCCATAACACAATAAGATCATGGCCTAAAAGATATAAGGGTGGAAACGCACACCCCTGGCGGAATACGCACGCCCTTTATAAGTATAGTTGTACATAAGTACCACTATTCTAGATATTCTAGTCAAACATGTAGCATGCATAAATAGAGAAGCAAGACTAGCATTTTAGTCAATTTCACATAAAAAGGCAATCACAGCAAGAGAGGTCGAAAGACCCATTATAAAGAATGATTCAACAACCATAAGTATTTATATGAATCCAAATCAAGAATGACCAATAATTTAATTTTAAGTAGAGTTGATATTCAAGAGATGCCTCATTTAATGAATGTAGGTTAAGTCAAACAACGCCCCAAATAAAATAGAGGATGTACATACCTGATCTTCAAGACTAATGGTTAACTCAATAGATATAGTTAGTCCACGAAGTCAAGCTTTCACCCTAAGAATACATTAGGTATGTTAGTCAAACTAAAGTAAACATGTGTATGCATCCCTAGTATACATTTTCATATTGTTCTTATTCTAGTCCCAATAGCCTGATGACATATTAGGTTTTCACCCTTATTAAGTGAACATATGATCTAGTACATATTTATGTTAGTTTTAATTTTCATCGTTAATCAGATAAGTATATATATATATATATATATATATATATATGTGTGTGTGTGTGTGTGTGTGTGTGTGTATCTATAAATTGTTTGTGTGTTTGGAAATCATACACATTCCTCTACTTAGGTTTTGTCATGTTATTTGCTTTATATTTATCGTATGGCTCAGATTTAGTCAACTAGGAGTCAAGTATATTTACTGAGATGCTCTTATTGAAGAAAATTAGACTTCAAGTCTTTCATGCACTTATATCTAAATGCATAAACACCTCCTATTATGGGCAAACTGAAAATATACATCACCATGATACATTTTGATACTAGAATCAAACATATTTTTACATAACCTTTCTCTCATATGATATTATTTTTCAAGTAAATCAATCTAGATAGATAAACTTCTAAGTACCATATAAAGTATATGTATACAACATATCTCCATATTGTATTCCTTAATACCATCAAATATGTGTACACATATTTATACTAGTATAACCAACATTACGGTGATAGGCCACTAGTCTAGGCTATCATTATACTTACGTTGACATATATAACATTATCTAATCTTCTACCTTTCGCGTATGTACTAACAAATTCTCTAGAACTAGGAACGATTTAAAATTTACAGATTTGTTATATTGCTTTACGAGTGCTAATACCCTATAGTATATACTAATAAGATGGTTGGATGGATACTCTATTATGTACTCTAATGACATATATATTAATCTTTTCTCTTGTCTAATTGGGTGCATACTCCGCATAATCCTATAAACTGAATTTTAAATTCTGAAATAAGGTAAAAAGGAAACTTACCAACGGAACTGATACATCTTCTTGGAGATAATTTAGAGCTATCCCACTAACTCCTGGATGCAGTGTGAAGGAAATGGAGGTAGTGTGTGTGCTGTTGCGGCTGCCCAGCGCTACCCCGCCAACCAAGATCGGGTCAGAGTCTAGAATAGTTGATTTCACTGCCGAGTGAGTCATATCGAAGCTATCGGTACGGAAGTCAAATGGTGGAGCAATGCCTGAAAACTACATGTACCGATGGCCGAACAAGTTCCCTCGACCCTCATCAGATTTGGCAGTTGTAGCGGGTACAGATGGTATTACCGATGGGGGTATGGATTCATGATGTAGTTGAGAGAAGGAATGGCGAGAGAGATGAGTGGCTAGCAACTAGTTTTTAATGGACGATATAGGAGGAAGAGGTGATTCGATGGAGAAGGAGGTGTCAGTTGTAGAAGAGCCAGAAATTCATCATGGGGAAGCTGGAGGAGACAATGTGATGGCAGTGACTACGGTAGTGGGCTACATTGTCAGCAGATCCATTCTCGGAGGAGGATGACGTCGGCGGCGCTGCCTAGCGCTGGTCAGCACTACTTGGTGACGCTTGGAGTTTCAGGGCATTGCTTGACGCTGCTGGGTGCAGGGATGTGGGGTTTGTGGCGTCGCCAGGGTTGAAGGGTCAGCGAGCTCGCTGAAGCAGATGACCTGCAGGTCCATTGCTCCCTTCTGAAGCAAGTTGCGACATCTTCTATGCATACGTGACCAGTGCGTGGGCAAGGTGACCGTGGTGAGGGAGCATGCCATGGACTACAACACCAAGGCTACCATGGGTTTGTCAGAGAGGAGGAAGTGAAGAGCCCAGTGAAAAGGAAGAGAAGAAGAGGAGGAGGCGGCGGTGCCTGGAGATTCTGGGCTCTGCCTGGCGTTGTTGGGCACATGTGGAGGACGATAAAATGGAGGAAGGGTGAGAGAGAAGAGGGAGATGAAACAGAAGAAGAGTGGGGTCTTCTAGGGTTTTCGAACAAGGAGGGAAGGGAGAAGAGGAGGAGGAATGGAGGTGTTATACTGGAGAGAAGAGATAGGTAGGATCCATTGGCCGTGTCATCCGTTACGAGGAGGAAGAAGTCATAGGGGTATAAGCCTCGTGACGGGGTCCAAGGGGTGGACAAATTAATGGCAATCAAATGTAATTAACTTATTTGATTAGAAACTTAGTTTATTTGATTAATTTATTTCCTATATCAAATTGAGAGGGCAAACACTATCCAAATGACTTGAAAATATTTAGGTAGGCTAATTAGGAGGTGAACGGTTTAATTTTTGTATAAATTGTCACTTTTGAAAACACTTGCCATAACATTGCACTACCTATATGTTAAGTATTCACTTAATTCGCTTAATGTCTTTCTAAATCTATTTGATAATTTGTATACATTACCTATCTTTTTAGAAAATGACTTAGAGTGACTCTAGAGTGCAAGTTTAGGGTCAAAATAATTAACTAGTGAATTTTTATAATTAACTTGGAGTCTCAAATTATTAATATATCATAACCCAATTTAAATGGTTATTTTTTTTGTCTATACCGGTAGAATTGGTTACATCAGTTAGCTAATCCTGAATAATATTTTTTCGTCTCTAGTTTTCCAAAATTTAAGAAAATAAAGATCATTATTAATCCAACTGAATAGACATAACAAAAGGGAGTGTTTAGGTGGGTGCCCAATTTCGGGTATGTTACAACACTCCACCCCTTAAAAGAGATTTTGTCCCCAAAATCCACCTTGTTGTGACATATAGTATACTAATCTATACTTTCTAGTTGGATAAGAGATTTGTAGTTCACTTAGTGTAGTGGATTATTGTATATCACTTGATACCACACTTATAGTAATGGTGAAACTATACCACCCTATACATCACGTCTTCTTTAGTCTTCTCCAATAAGATGATGAGATTGGGAAGTTTCACCAAAGCCTAGTGTTATCTAGTATTGTATTTATTATTAAGGTGAATTTACCTTCCACTAATCATAATCTTTTTTACCTACCTTACTTATATCCAACATCTTAAATAAGCAGAGATAAATTTAAAACTAATTTTATTTATGTAACCAATATCCATGATGGTAAAATTTTGAAGTCTTACCCATCTATCCTGAATATGAGGGAGCTACATACCAAAATGACCTCTGTATCGGATGTTACTCATATATTACTTATTACAACTTTTATTTACTCCTAATTATTCCTTAAGTTAAGTTACACTACTAAATGTATAAGACTTTATCTCTTAAAAGGGTTAATCTACAACTTATCTAATCACCTAGAGGGGCAAAAAGGGTGAATCTAAGTCTTACATATCCAAAGCTTCTTTGTACTCTCTACACCACACTTAGTCCTAGGGTACCAGGTCGGCCATTCTAGTCAAGTGCTTCTTCATTAAAGGGTTTCTCTACAATTCACAATTTCTTGCGGTGGTAACTTGGTTCGAAAACCATCGATAAAATCTAAAAACTTTTCTTTTATATATATAAATTAATAATGAAACTAAGTTTGACGATGAAAATCTTGCGACGAAAAATCCAAAATTGGTGCCAAAAATCCACCCGAGAACAAAGTCAACCACTTTCCAATATAATACACACTTGGTATTACACTACCATCACTTCATTCTAATAAAAGAGTCTATTCGCTAATGCAAATAAAAGGTCATGCGAACATATCCTAACCTACAAAATAGGAGGGAAATGTTTTACTATTAAACATTGTCTACTTCCACCAGACCTAGTAGAACACATTGTACATTATTCTTCACTTTACCCTTATCATGATCTACACATCTTCATTTAAGACATAAATGGGGTATATGGTTGTCTAGCTAATATAGGTATAACTAGGGTTTTCCTTCAAATGTTGGTTTACAACCATGTATTTTTCACAAGACAAGGGAACTATATAGTTAGATTACCCATCACCTCGTTCACTAGGTAATCTAATTACACAAAGGAGGTAGAAACTTATAGCTTTCATCTCCTTAAAGAGGACTATCAAGTTCAATGGTAATGGTATAAATCCCCTTTGATAGATGGATTGTGGTAGAGCTATGTGGATATACTCCATTCTAAAGCAGGACTAACCATGGAAAAGCTAATTCGGGACATCACCTAGTATCAAGGACATCACCACCATTTAACAACTTATGCCAAAGTTCTATGTTGATAATCCATGCCTGCTTAGCCCTCTCAGTGGCTATATTTGAAGCATGTTAGAAAAACAACACGGAAAGGGTCAAGGAAAGAATTTGGGTTAGTCTAATATATGCTTGTTCAATCAACCTACCTTTTAGTCATGAACTATCCACCCATAAGGCTGGGAAATAGAACCTATTGACCAAGATGGTCAACTCTTATGTAGGGAATTTCTATACTCCATAAAGAGAGTAGGGTTAACTAGGGTTCCTAAGAATAAGTCTCGAACACATAGTGGTTTGGGAAGTGGAAATCACCAAGTTAGATAGGAATGGAAACCATATTTGGTATTCCACTACTAAGAAGTGGATATACTAAAAACCTCTAAGGGTCACCTTCCTAATTAAAACTCAACCTAGGATAACTTGAAATAGTCAAGTTACTGACTTCTTAGGCTCTGACACCATTTTGTAAAGAGTGGGACCCGATAGGAGATCCACTCAAATGATATAATAAAAGAGTCATATAATAATAAAGCAGCGGAAACAAAACTATTGCAAAGTTACATAAAGATTCATTTACAATTGTTCAACACCATAAATGTGATATAGCAAGGTAAAAAGATATACATCTAATAAACCTAATCACATACAAGACATGTTGCAGAGGGCATCCCAGCCATTCCAAGCTATCCTTAGGTCCAATACCATGTATATGATCTTCATGCATCCTTGTCTTTTAATGTACCTACACCTGGGTGGAAGGGAACATCACCCAGAACATAGGAATCAAGTATAGGTCAGCAAAATCTGAGTATGTACGTATAATAAATGCTTTGGCAATTATATTGGGTTGGAAGTTCAAAAAGAGATATTCCCACAAGAAAGAGGTATTTGCAGTTAGGTAAGTTTAAAAGAATTATAACAAGAGAAATGAAGCATATGAAAATTCAGATTACAAGCATAAGAATAAAATGTCTTGCCATATCAAGTAATCACAATCTCAATATAAAATAATAACTTTTGCATGCCTAACAATGTAGACTAAATATACCTAAAACAGGGCCATAATACAATAAGATCATGGCCTAAAAGATATAAGGGTGGAAACGCACACCCCGGGTGGAATACACACACCCTTTATAAGTATGGTTGTCCATAAGTACCACTATTCTAGATATTCTAGTCAAACATGTAGCATGCATAAATAGAGAAGCAAGACTAGCATTTTTGTCAATTCCACATAAAAAGGCAATCACAGCAAGAGAGGTCGAAAGACCCATTATAAAAGAATGATTCAACAACCATAAGAATTTATATGAATCCAAATCAAGAATGTCCAATAATTGAATTTCAAGTAGAGTTTATATTCAAGAGATGCCTCATTTCATGAATGTAGGTTTAAGTCAAACAATGCCCAAAATAAAATAGAGGATGTACATATCTGATCTTCAAAACTAATGGTTAACTCAATAGATATACTTAGTCCACGAAGTCAAGCTTTCACCCTAAGAATACATTTGGTATGGTTGTCAAACTAAAGTAAACTTGTGTATGCATCCCTAGTATAGATTTTCATATTGTTCTTATCCTAGTCCCTATAACCTAATGAAATATTAGGTTTTAACCCTTACTAAGTGAACATATGATCTAGTACATATTTATATTAGTTTTAATTTTCATCATTAATCAGATAAGTATATATATGTGTGTGTGTGTGTGTGTGTGTTTGTTTGTGTGTATCTATAAATTGTTTGTGTGTTTGGGAATCATATACATTCCTCTGACTTAGGTTTTGTCATGTTATTTGTTCTATATTTATCATATGGCTTAGATTTAGTCAACTAGGAGTCAAGTATATTTACTGAGATGCTCTTATTGAAGAAAATTAGACTTCAAGTCTCTCATGCACTTATATCTAAATGCATAAACACCTCCTATTATGTGAAAACTAAAAATATACATCACCATGATACATTTTGATACTAGAATCAAACATATTTTTACATAGCCTTTCTCTCATATGATATTTTTTTTCAAGTAAATCAATCTAGATAGATAAACTTCTAAGTACCATATAAAGTATATGTATACAACATATCTCCATATTGTATTCCTAAATACCATCAAATATGCATACACATATTTATACTAGTATAACAAACATTACGGTGATCGGTCACTAGTCTAGGCTATCATTATACTTACGTTGACATATATAACATTATCTAATCTTCTACCTTTCGCGTATGTACTAACAAATTCTCTAGAACTAGGAACGGTTTAAAATTTGCAGATTTGTTATATTGATATATGAGTGCTAATACCCTACAGCATATACTAATAAGATGGTTGGATGGATACTCTATCATATACTCTAATGACATATATATTAATCTTTTATCTTGTCTAATTGGGTGCGTACTCCTCATAATCCTATAAACTGAATTTTAAATTGTGAAATAAGGTAAAGGGAAACTTACCAACGGAACTGATACATCTTCCTGGAGATAATTTGGAGCTATCCCACTAATACCTGGACGCAGTGTGAAGGAAATGGAGGTAGTGTGTGTGCTGCTGTGGCTGCCCAGCCCTACCCCCCAACCAAGATCGGGTCAAAATCTTGAATAGTTGATTTCACTGTCGAGTGAGTCATATGGAAGTTGTTGGTGCAGAAGTCAAATGCTGGAGCAATGCCTAAAAACTACATGTGGCGATGGCCAAACAAGTTCCCTCGACCCTTGTCAGATTTGGTAGTTGCAGCAGGTACATATGGTATTACCGATGGGGGTATGGATTTATGGTGGAGTTGAGAGAAGGAATGGCGAGAGAGATGAGTGGCTAGCAACTAGTTTTTAATGGAGGATATAGGAGGAAGAGGGGAGTCGATGGAGAAGGAGGTGTCAGTTGTAGAAGAGACAGAAATTCATCATGGGGAAGCTGGAGGAGACTATGTGATGGCAATGACTACGGTAGTGGGCCACATTGTCAGCAGATCCATTCTCAGAGGAGGAAGACGCCGACAGTGCTGCCTAGCGCTGGTCAGCACTACATGGTGGTGCTTGGTGTTTCAGGGCGTTGCTTGATGATGTTGGCTGTAGGGATGTGGGGTTTGTGGCGCCGCCAGGGTTGAAGGGTCAGTGAGCTCGCTGAAGTAGGTGACCTGCAGGTCCATTTCTCCCTTCTGAAGAAGGTTGCGACATCTGCTATGCATACGTGACCGGCGCGTGGGTAGGGTGACCACGGTGAGGGAGAATGCCATGGACTACAACTCCAAGGCTACCATGGGTTTGTCAGAGAGGAGGAAGTGAAGAGCCGAGTGAAAAGGAAGAGAAGAAGAGGAGGCGGAGGCGGTGCCTAGAGATTCTGGGCTGTGCCTGGTGTTGTTGCGCATGTGGAGATTGAGCAAATGGAGGAAGGGCGGGGGAGAAGAGGGAGATGAAACAAAAGAAGAGTGGGGTCATCTAGAATTTTCGAACAAGGAGGGAAGGGAGAAGAGGAGGAGGAATGGAGATGTTGTACTGGAGAGAAGAGATAGGAAGGATCCACTGGCCTCGTCATCCGTTGCAAGGAGGAAGAAGTCAGAGGGGTATAAGCCGCATGACAGGGTCCAAGGGGTGGACAAATTAACGACAATCAAATGTAATTAACTTATTTGATTAGAAACTTAGTTCATTTGATTAATTTCTTTACTATATCAAATTGAGAGGGAAAACACTATCCAAATGACTTGAAAATCTTTAGGTAGGCTAATTAGGGGGTGAACGATTTAATTTTGGTATCAATTATCACTTTTGGAAAACACTAGCCATAACATTTCACTATCCATATGTTAAGAATTCACTTAATTCACTTAATGTCTTTCTAAATCTATTTGATAATTTGTATCCATTACCTGTCTTTTTAGAAAATGGTTTAGAGTGACTCTAGAGTGCAAGTTTAGGGTCAAAATAATTAACTAGTGAATTTTTATAATTAACTTGGAGTCTCAAATTATTGATATATCATAACCTAATTTAAATGGTTATTCGCTAAAATCATAACCTTTTTTTGGCTCTAGTTTTCCAATTTTAAGAAAATAAAGATCATTATTAATCCAACTGAATAGGAATAACAGAAGGGAGTGTTTAGGTGGGTTCACAAATTCAGGTATGTTACACTGAGTATCTCCTTGCGTCCATAATAACAGATTGTGTGAGACGGTCATGTGTGAGCTGCTCTCCTTATGGTATGGATGGCCATGCGTGAGACAATCCTTTCTCTTTAGAATGGCCATGTTTGAGCTTGTTTTTATAGCATTGTACGTGTACCAAGGTGGCTAGATGTTGTTATATATGGATGGCCATGCATGAGCCAACCCTTCAACTTGACTATATGTCATTGTTGTAGTTGATTGATATGTCTCTACGGTGTTTCTCTTGTTTTGACCAAGAGGTGTAGGGCAAGTTGTAGATTTCGGGTTCTTTCATTGACCTTGTCTAGCATTGATTTCAATTTAGAAGTGGTTGGTTGGATTTTGGTGGTACGACTCAAATCCCCAGGGCAATAATAAAAGATGTAACATGGTCGTGTAGTGTGCTTTCTTATAGTCAAATATGAATAACATTGGTGGAAACCCTTACTTTATCTTTGAAATGATATTTTGAATTATAAGGCGGTAAGAGAAATCAATTGTCATACACGTTCCTCATATTCCTTCTTAAAATATTAATTGTTGTACTGCTCAGTGGTAACTACCTAGTTTGCTTAATCTCCTTTATTTGTTGGATACATATCATTTAGTTGAATCTGCTCACCCTACTGAGTATTTTATCTACATGCCTAGTTATTTAAGCTTTAATAGACATTGGTAGAGAGTTATATCTCTCGTTGGGATGTTTGGTCTTATCTTATGGGTTTCCACATCTTTTAGGTGGTCGTGCATGAAGAGGTAGAGATCATGCAATTGAGGAAGAGCAGCAAAAGGAGCAGTAGTTGATAAGGTTGGATGTGTTGCTCGTCTTTTGGTGATAGAATCCAGATGTCATCCTTATACACTCAGGTCTTTGGGGTTGTTCTTGATGTGTTTTGTGGATACATTATAGATACAAGGTTTTTGGGCTTGTGATCCATGCATGTAAGATATGGCATGTGTATATGTATATATGTGGAGCAAAGATCTCATGTAACAAGTTGATGACAAGAATGATAGTGTACGATGATGTAAGCACCTTATGATATGATATGTAATGCATGTGACAGGCTTGTGGACCTATATGTGATAAGTTTTTTGGCATATGGTGCTTTTGTGAAATCAATTTTAATTTCCTATGTTTTGCGATAGTCCACATGTTTGGTTTCAATTCCGCATTTGGTTTTGAGTTATCACATCTAGGTATGAGGTTCCTTTCCATCCCAAAAGAGCAAGAAATATCACATCTGCTCGACAGGAAAAAACACATCTGCCATAAAAACCAATGCAATTATACTACTCGAGTGCTACTAAAACACATAGCATGTTAAATGTAGGGACAATTAGAAAGTATAGTCAGAATATATAAACTAGTCACCATATAAGTGACCAACATATACATCCACCTCAAAAGTGGACAAAAGAAATCACATGTCATCTTTTAGAGTTCCATCATGAACAAAGCATAAGATAAGAGTTAAAAAGAATATCTATGATAACATGATCAATATCAAATAAGGTAGTTCACATGAACCATGATTTTCAAAAGAAAAGACATTGTGTATAGGCAAATGTCCATAGGATAAAGAGAATGAATAAGCATAGGTGAATTGCTCAACATAGAAGAATAGGGGATACAACATACCTCAACTTCCAAGTCTAAACAGTCCAAGTTAGTCCTAGATCCAAGAATAGGCCTCCAAAGAACCTCTAGGAAGGTGGACAGGTCCAATAACTAAGGTTCCCAACCTAAGATAGGCTGGTTTCTCCAACAAAGTTCCTATCTCAAGCAAAAAGTACCTTCTCCACTTTGGAGGTGAAAAACCCTAACAAAAGAACATGGAGATGGGGTGTTTAAGGGCTTTAGGTGGGATTTCACCGTGGAAGACCATGATTCCGACTTGGAGGAAGGTGGAAGGAAGACTAAAAATATGAAAATAGGGAAGGAAAGGAGGATACTGACTAGTTTTGGTTGAAATCACCAAGGAGGGGCTTAAGAAATCCTAAATAGAGAAATTTGGAACCCTAGGAGCCTTCTTCACCAAGGTAAGCACCTCCTGTTACCTTGGGACAGCACCTTCATGGAACAAAGGAGTAGGAATGATGATATAAGCTAGGGGAAATAAAGGAGAGAAAGAGTTTTCGAATGGGGAGTTGGGAAGGGGTAGATATGGCTATATAAAAAAGAGGTCAAGTATGAGGTGTCTATGAGACTTTTCATGTGTCATGTATAAGGCTATCCATGGACATGTAAGTATTTATGGATAAAGAAGAAGTCAAGCATGAGGTTTCAAGTTACTTTCCATGTGTCCAATGTTAAGGGTTCCTATGGACATGCAAACCTTTATGGATAAGGAAGAAGTCAAGTATGAGGTGTCCATGGAGCTTTCCATGCATCCTTAGCCTAGGGATTTCATGGCCATGTAAGAGGGCAACTGACGGCCCTTTTGTTTTGCTCCAAAAGTGGAGGCGGATTAGGGGTGGTCGAGCTTTAATATTTATAAACCCGAATCCTTCTTGGCCCCCAAAACTTTGTTTACGGGGTCGAAGTAGTCATACAGGGTCGAACACAGGGACAAGGGGGCTGTGTTGAGAACCCAGAATCGTCACGCTACACTCCAGCAGGTATTAAAAGAGGATAAAGTTCCCGAAAGGGAATTAAGGTGTCAAAAATAAAATAGGAAAAACTATCTCCAACTGGAGTTACAAGAAAGAATTTAGATTTTATCAATTAGCAAATTTTAGGGGTTTTCATGCAACAGAAATGGCAAGATAAAACAAGAGCTAGAGCAGAGTACGAAGGATAAGACTGCAGTAAAACAAGCGGTAGCAATAACATCATGTACCCCTCCTCTCAGAGCGGGTACCTCTATCCCAGTACCAACACCCCTCTCGAGGTTGCTGGCCTTAAGCTAGAGTGGAGTGCTACTGAAAACAGCTCCGTTCCAGGCACTCTCGTACTCCATAATCGGACCAAATGCTAGAGCCACAACACGACTCTCGAAGTTGTTGCGACGGGAAAACACGGTTCGGTAGTTAATCGAAACGCGATCCAAATCATGCAAGCTAGCGCTCAGATATTAAACATAGCAATCATCCAATCAAAAGTACCAAGCATAGAGCAACAGGTAATCAAATCTTTCCATTTCCATAAACATTAAAGGCTCTTAATACATTTCATGCTATAAAGAAATAAATAACATAATTAAATAACAGAATTAAAACTATGTCGCCTTCTTGATGTAGAAGGTCGACAGACTAAGCGACTCTCCCTGCCCGATATCGGTCAGAGGCCCACCCCGATACAGCTATGTCGGGTGGCACACCCTCTCGGGCGGCACGCACTACACGGGACTGTATTGTTCGAGGACCCTGGCCAATACGCTCAAGTCGGGCGGCACACCCTCTCAGGCGACACGCATGACGGGCAGAGCGTATCGGGTTCGATATTGTGCCGGGCGAGGAGCGACGCGCTCTACCGTCGGGCGCCCGTGTTGCTCATCTACAGTGGTCGATATCGGCCTTCAGTGTCGCCCGGGACAATCCTAAGTGAACCATCCCCTCCCTCTCGGGATGAGGAAAAGCTCACCTAGTGTCGCCCGACACAAACACTGGGGCACGATATGCTTGCTCTCGCAGCTTCCTCCGAAGGTGGATCTGGTTCCCAACCGTCCGAACTAAGCTCTCACTTTGTACGAACTTCCAAGAGTTCTCTCTTTGTCTTCCTGTAGCTGCTATTTATAGTCAGCTGGTTGGTGAGAAGACATGGTGCTCGAAGTGCCACGTGGCCACCTTAAGCACCAGTCATAGGACGGGCCGATACAGAGATGTTGCTCGACGTCGATGGTGTCGGCTATCGGTCTTGACGGGCGACGTGCCTGCTGGTGGGTGGTCGTGTCGCCCGACAAAGTTGGTTGTCGAGGCGAGCTGGGCTCCCTGTCGGGTAGAGGGCGTGTCATCCGATAGCTTCTTCTTGCATGACATCACTCCGTCGTGCGTCGTTAGGTCATTTTGCCCTGTCGAGCAGGGGTCGTATCGGTCGTCAGGAAGGCCGAAAGCAGACTTAGATTTATTCATGGGCCGGGAAGGCCTTATTGCACCAAAACGAGGGAAAACTCTGTAAAAGATAAGAAAATTAGCATAAGAGTATTGCTTGGCCAATTATTGTGAAAATGCTAATAAAAGAGAGGAAAATAGCAGAAAAGGGCAGTTTTGATAACAGAAAACAAGGCAGAAACATCACAAAATTGGGTGTTATCAACTCCCCCAAACTTAGCGTTTTGATTGTCCTCAATCAATATTTAAGCTTTATTTAGGAATGCTTCTTCTTGTTTGGCGCAGTTTTCTGTACAAAAGGAGAAACAAGAATCGTAATGCCTTAATGATAATGCTGGCTCATAACAAACGAAAGATCTTGTGTTCCTTGCCTTATTTGCTTCAATGGAGTTTTTCTCTACAGCTTCAGCGAGACTTGTTGTATGATTCCGAAGTTAGCTTACACACTAAATAGCTTTATTTTTCAGGGCAAAAAGTTGTGTAGGGGTAGGCTAAGGCTTCTTGGGTTTTCTCTCATTTTCCATCAGTCCATCCAGGTAAGGGTCTGTTAGCGGGCAAGTGGTCCTTGCAGTCCAAGCCAGTTGGCTTTAGAGCAGTGATTTCACATCCTACGTACCACTGCCCCAGATCTACCATGCCTAAAGATGGGTAATGTTGGAAAAACGAGTGTGTATATGTAATTTTTTTTTCTTTCTTTTCAATAAGGCACAACTCTCATGCTTTTATTCTCACTCATAAGGCTTCTTTCTCTTTTTGGGGTTTTTATTGGATAAGGGAAAACAAAGAGATTTCTTGCTGTTTGGGCAGCTTTTTCCTTCTCCATACTCGTCTCTTAGCTGTTTGCGAGATTATTTTATTATTTTTAATTTTTGGCAAGTCAAGACATAATCTTTGGTTTGTTTGGGGCAGCATTATCAAAAAGATATAACAACAACTTGTATCGCAATAAGCACAAAGAAAAATGAACTTTGCAAGAAGTCACAATAGATCTTTTTTTATTATTATAACAACAACTTTGTACGTATACAATATTTGGTATGAACAATATGTATACAGAGAGTAACGAAAACATATGAACATGTATTAAAACATATGAACATGTATATGTACATAAAAGAATAAAGGATATGTATACAAAAGAACAAAGAAATAGAGTTAACATAGTATGAAGAAAATTTGTACCTCCCTCACTGGTACATGGTACCCCCCCAAACTTACTCCACACTCTATCCCAGAGTTGTGAAATAGATAGGGTGAAGTAATGTATTTATTCCAGTGAGGCAGCGCCTACATCTACCAGAAGCTCCCACACATATTCTCCTCTTCTACTGTGGTAGTAGCTGTGGTGGAGCTGGTCAGGCTTTTCGTTGTTCGCCATCCATTCCAGGACGTAGATGCCGCAGTCGTTAGACAGAGGGATCTGATGTGGACTATGGTGGCAAAATTGGAGCTCGTGCCACATTCTTGTTTGCGTATCCAGGAATGGCTCTATCATCTTTGCCACCTCGTTGTAGTATTTTCGTACTAAGTGCTCAACGGATGACAATGGTTCAGAAGTACACGGTACATGATGATTCTTGTTGTCGTCTGAGCTGTTGTAGAAGACTCCTGCTCATTCTCGTGTGTACATTATCAGGAGCGTCCAATGTTGGTAGTGCAGAATCGGGAGGTAGATTGTGCTCGGAACGTCTTCTTCCAATGTCTGTAGAAATATTTTCTTTGCTCCAGTTTCGTCTGCAAGGCAGGTGTCGTTGAACAGCATGGGGTGGGCAATGTGTGCTTGTTCTAGCTTTGGTTGTATGTACTGGATATAAGCTGTTGCAACTGTTACAGCCAAGCACCCTCCTTCCTTTACCATGTCCCTAAGATCATCGACTGGGACTAAGACATCGCCTGCCTGGAAAGCCACTACTCTTGAGGTTGAATCAGCTAGCTTTCTCTGGATAATATTGACCTGCTCCTGCGTGAGAATAGCACACACAAAGCGGTCGAAGTTTGATATCAGTCCTTCTGAAGCCTCGAGCAAAGCGGTTTCTTCCCTCCCATGTACTTCTTTTAGGATCGCCAGCTGCTTGCCCGCCCCGTGAACTTCGGCGACTACTTCTTCTTCTTCTTTTGCAGGGCTGCTGGATTGAGAAGAGTCGTCGTCTAGATCGCTATCCAGCAGCTGCTCCGGTACTCCTGCGTCCCGAAAATAGTGCTTGTCCTTGATCAAAAGCATGGCGTAGACGACCCTGAGTTGATAGAAGTCTGTTCCTCTGAGCAGTCCTAAGTTTCCAAAGGTGTTGAACACCTCGATTGATCTTAGGACTGCCAAAGTGTTGTTTCCGCTCCCCTCTTCTACTTGGTTGGGGAGGTCTCTGAAGCAGAAGAAATGTCAAGGTCCTTTGTGCCATTGGCTCCCTTCCCTTATTTCTCATTGCAGACGCAGCGGTAGGACTCTCAATCTTCCGTCCTCTGGGCGGGAGAATATGCCCCTGGACCGTGGTACTTCAGCGTTGCTGCAGCACAACAACTGGACGTGGTGGTTTTTGAGGTCGGCGATGCAGAGAAACCACACGTTTCGGTGCTTATGTGGGGCCAAGACTAGGTTTGGCCTATATTCGTCAACGTGCCATAGCATGTCAGCTTCTGCCTGGGAGTTTGGCTCTCCCTTCATCAATCTTCTCTCCAAGGTCGGGGTGGCTGTGTAGACTGCTCTGTGACTTGCCCTGCTGTAGATATTTTCAATAATGGCATTCTCCAGGACCCTGAAGAGTCTTTTGCCAACCGTGGCTGGCGTTCTGAACATTCCGCGGAGGGTCTTCCGCCGCATTGAGAGATAGCCATCGGTCCAAAATACATCTCCTTCATCTGCCTGTGATCGTAGGACCTTGTTCAGAAGCTTCTGGTCTCTGATCGAAAGGTATCCGATGGCTCGCCTATCGAAGTCGGCCATCTCAAAGGACGCGATCTCTGATGGTTCGCGGAATCTGTCCGCCATCGACCGCTTTCCTCGGGGCTGATGTCTTTCATTGATGACGTAGACATCCCCCTTCTCTCCTTCAGACTCTTCGGAAGAGTCTCCCCCGATGCTGATATCAGCACCATCGTCTTTGACATCCTCCAGGGGAAAAGAGACGTTTGTCTGTCCCACGCCTAAGGATTTTTCTTGTCTGCTGGGGGATCCTTCTGCAGATCCGGGTGTCGTCCCATCTCCGGGCGTTGAAGACTGGCCAATGGAGGACGAGGACTCCGTACCTGACGGGGAACGCAATGAGGATGGAGAGCCCCGGCTGGGAGGTGACGGCGACCGTCTCAGCTGCCTACGGCGTGGATGGTCGTCTCTCTTGTCGAACCTCTCCTCGAGCCGGTTGAGTCTCTGGAGGACCTACTGCATTGTGGCGTTCAACAACTCTAGCCCGCCAGGCAGGCCTGTTAAAGTCAGCAGCTCCTTCTCTTGGTCATCCAACCTATTTTGAAAAGACGCCAACTTGTGCGTGAGGGAAATGCATGTCGCAGAGCTTGTTTCTGTTACCTCCCGCAAGTTATCGAGCTCGTGCCCGAGCATCTTTCCAAGTGACGGGGGAGCTACAGGGGGTCTCCCTTCCGTCCTTGCGGCGTCCTGACTGCCGGATGGCCTGCTCGGTGAAGCGGAGTCGATGAAGATTGTCCGCGACCCCGATGCTACCAGTCGAGGCGACGTCGCTACCGCTACCGCTACCGCCTTGCCTTTGTTTTTGGATGAGGATGGCTGTTGCATGGGCGAAGTGGGCTCCACCTCTGCGCTGTCAGCTGTCCATTCTGCTTCCACTGGAGGAGTCTTTGGTGGCAGAGTCGTCGATATCCCAAGTTCCCTTAGGAGTTCGTCAAACGTTCTGTTGTCGTTGTCGGGTGGAAGCTCCTCCTCTGCTCCGGCAGGTATTGAGGCGACGTCGAGATCTGTGGTCGTTCCTCCCGCGGCAGATCCCGAGGTTTCTGTTCCGGTGACATCTATGATCACCAGCTCTTGTTCAACCATCACCGTCCTTGCTGCGACGGTGGCAGTTATTGTTGGGGTGATGACAACTTGATAGGAAGTTGACGTTGATTGCTCTGGGGTTGGCCTTTCTGGGGCCCTTGTTTCAGCTACAACTGTTGTGTTGTTTGCTATAGCTTCTGCCTTGGCGGTTGTGAAGACCATCTTTTCTGCGTCGTAGTCGGCGCAGCGAGGGAGAGGGAGAAGTATGTTCATTCTGGAGAACTTGTAGAAGAAGTTCCTCCCCTCCTTCTTGATGATACTAGTTCTAATCAGGTACTTGGTGTCAAACACGTCATCGCTCGTCATCCTCGAGTGACTGCGGGGCTCGGCTGGGTACCCGAGTCCTACTGCTATGAGGTTGATGATGCCGCCCATGCAGTAGTCCTTTGTGGCCTCCTTCATCGGATGGAACCTGTGTTAGGTTTTAGGGGAGACGGAGAAGGCAGCGGAAACAAAAATTTTCTCCCCCAACCCATACCGAGGAAACACGTCAACGTCTATATAATAGGAAAGGATGGTTTGTGGAATCATACCTTGTCCCGAGGCTTGCTTGGCGACAATACCTCGTGCAATGCGCGGTCTTCAACTCCGGTCTTGGACGATATCTGTACAGCTCCTGGTCGCACCGGGACTGACTCCTCCTCCTCCTACCGGATTGTCGGATGACAGTTGTCCTCCTAAGCGGCAGTGTCCTCCCGCCTCTGTAGTAGTCCACACAGACCACCTGGAACTCCACTCTCCTTGTCCCACAAGGAAGTGGAAGGAGTCGCACCCTCCTGTTGACATACTAGTCGCCAACACACTCTCCTGCTAGCAGTTGCAACTACAGTTGTCCTTCCCTTGCTGCACCTCCCTTTTTGCGGGAAGCACTTGCTCGGGATCTCTCACGGTTACCAAAACCAGAAAGAACGACAACTTCGCAAAGCAACCGACTTGCATTGAGTTGTTCTATGAGAAGCCCCCAATACCCCTATATATATAGGCAGGTCATGGGACATGGTTCTCTGTGCCCGACAATATGGGACTAAAGCAGGAGTAGAAGGGTTTGAGATTTTCCACAAAAAGAAACCAACTCGCAACCTGAACCGATCGGTTCACAAGTGAACCGGTCGGTTGGGGACCTGAACCGGTCGGTTGGAGCACCAACCGATCGGTTGGGACCCATGAGCCGATCGATTCACTTCTGAACCGGTCGGTTCGTGGTCCTGGTCAGTTCCCGATTGACTTTCATTCTTTCATTTCTAATTGGTATCGAATACCAATCCTTGTTCCAATCAAATTGGGCAAGTGAAACGCAAGGAAAATTCTCACCGACCTGACTTTCCCAACTTGCTTGGTTGCACCAGTTGAACCGATCGTTTCAACACTTGAACCGATTGTTTCACTCTGACCATGAGCCGATCGACTCAACACTTGAGCCGACTGGTTCAGCAACCTCAGCCGACCGGTTCAACACTTGAACCAATCGGTTGGGAGTACAGGTTGTGCAGAATCAGTCAAATGCGATTTCAATCAATCTGATACTCCAATCAATGCGTCCAACACCTTGAACCATATGATATTGAGCTATCAACTAATTGAGTGTTTAATTGAACTACTAAACTCCTTTAGTAATCAATCTAAACATTGCTTTGTGGACAAAACTCCTCTTCCAAGTTAAATCCTATGTGTGTGACCCTGCAGGTCCATTTCACGTTGGCAGTGAAAGTCCATAACACTTATGACTTCACAAGAAAAGAGCGGTGCCTAGTCACACATCAGTGCTACCCAAGTGAAAGTAGAAAGTTGGAGAACAACTTTCATCCTAAAATCCATGAATGGTGTTACAGTGAATGTATAATTCCTTTGTCACTGATATCCCGAATGAACTCGAGGCATGGAACAGTCATCCTGTCAACGTTCATTCACTTTCTTGATCTCAGAGTAGATTGAAGGAGATATGTATGACATCAATATCGCATACTAATTCACACATGTGTGCGCACGCCTATCTCAATCCTACTCATCAAGTGGCCTTGGATATCAAACTCCCTCAGGAGGGACAAATCCCATATCTATCACTCACCCCTCAAAAGCCCCATGTGTCAAAGCCACCCAATCATCACCTTTATAACAACCCATGTTTCAGGACTGCGTTTGATGATGTCAAAGTGTGCCCAACAACATGTGTTGAGTGTAGTGATTTCAGGTCTAAGAATCACACTCACCACCATCACTGTGAGTACTGACTGTGACTACCATATCATGGTTCCATGTGTCAAACTCACGGTGGGTCTGTCCGGTACACTTGTTCTCTAACAAGTACCTATGTGTTTGGTTTGATATCTCTATATCATGACTAATGAGATTCTGTCATCAACCAACACCACAATCTAGTCTTGTGTGTCATTGCTGTCTATCTACCTTCCACAATGACATCCGACTAGGGACATAACAAGAATGTACAAACTCTTAGCATCCGTATGATCTCATCGTCCAGGTCATGAACCTGAAGGCATACGCCATTGAGTACTGTCATTCTCTAGACATTCAATCTGTTCTATCACTATCTCATATGACTGAACCAGAAAGAATTGGAAGCTTGCCTTTGATGTTTATCAAATCAATCTTAATGTATCCCACCAATCATCCATGATTGGCTCTCAGGGCATACATACCAACAGACTCCCACTTGCACTGTGATCCAATCACCCTTGAATCATATTCATAGTGATTTTCAAACATGTCCCACATGTCACTATGCTCTAGTGCCAACATAGTGAGTAATGGCAACACCTTGCGAAAGTCAGTATAAATTGCATGTCTCTTATCTCTTCGCTGTACGTCGCACGTATGAGATGGAGTTGTCGTAATATGCGATCTAGTATTCCTTTTCTAACCTTTAGCAACATTGCATGATCAAGGATTCCAGACTTGTCATCAATGAGTGGAATATCTATAAGTTCATCTCATGAACTTCCAGATCCATATAGTATCCACTGTTGTTCTCTAACACACAGATAATCGGCATTTCCCTTTTAAATGGTTTTATTGGAACACTTCCAATTATCAACAAACTTTTACTTTTATACATCCTATGTATATTTTGTGATTAATTTTCTGTCCTTTCGGAAGTTCGCATCAATGTTACTCTTTACATCGAACTCTTCCTTATCTCCATAGAACTAGTACTTCCCAAGTACTTATCAAGTTCTTATGGTATTCCAGTAACCCTTACTGGAAGTAGACAGACATCCACTCGTCATGTCCTACATACGAGTTATCAGGATGAGCACATCATATTGCCATGTCCTACATACAAGATGATGAATGCATTTTATTCTTGCGATGTCATACATGCAAGACAATGGGATGATTACATACATGATAGATCCATATCTATTCTTAGTGTTCCCATTCTTCATAAGAATTGGACACTTGGCCTTGGGATACTAATATCCATATAACATGGACAAGTTTTCTCCCACTGAATCTGTGCATACTGAACCCTTCAGTACAGATTGCCAATGTATGCTCTCTCTTTTCCAGGTCAAGAGATTTGTCGAGAACTATCTCTATAGATCTCTATTCCTATCATATAGGAAACATCTCTATCTTCCTTAAATATAATTTCCACTTTTGGATTTCCATTCTAGAACAATTCCATTTCACATCAATATGTGGAATGTGAATACGCTCCCACTAAATCACAGATCTCTTCTTTATCTTTGACATATCAGTCAAACCCTTTGACTATATCATCAAAGTAAAGATCCAATTTTGAGTTTCTTGTACTCAATCAATCACATTGATTAGTCCATTGTAACTTATAGACTACATTTGCATTAGTGGATTCATAAACCTTATAGGCTGTGTCACGTACACATCCTGGTTTTATTCCTCATAGGAATCGGTTTTAGTATCCATATGCCAAATGTCTTAGTCATTAAGTTTCAATCAACAAGCATCATCCTTCTCAAAATGTTATCCATGTGTCTTAACACTTAAGACTCATTTGCACTTATCGATATGATCCAATGAGTGCTACCATCAAGGTCATACCTTATGGTTCACATGGATGTCATTTAGGATGTAATGGTCATAAACCATAACTCAAGATCCGGTTCCTCATATTCATCTTGATAGTTGACTCATCACATGAACAACTGATCACATAGATAATTGAGGTGTATCTGTTAAAGATATAAGAACTCACAACCCTTGTGATTCTTGATTTCTTTTATTAGTGTGGGGTATTCATTTATTAAGAAGAATTCAGTTATTTGATAATCATTCTCTAACTCCTTAGAGTATGATTCCTTCTTGATTCAGACATCACCATGCCTTAATCATGAGTTCACTATGATACACTATCATAATCACTCATAAGGATCTCAAACATTTGGTCCAAGTATTTTATTCATTGATCTCATCAAGAATTAATACTTTACCAAATTTGTACTTCATTTATGATAATCTTGAACACTTCAAGATATTCATTTTGGTATTTCTATAAACACCATTTGAAGTATTAGCATTCGCTCCAATAGGTATGTAAATACATCACATGTATTATACCTAATAGGACAATCATTCTCCCACTACCATTAGTGAAGATTGATTAATCATGTACAAGAGATTCATGTCTCTTACTGGTTCTCTAACCAAAAGAGTCTAGATTTATCCATCATATGGAAACTAGAAATGAATTTCTCATGATTGATGCTAATTTGATTGTTTGAGTTATCAATAATTTTAGGTATCATTTTATCTTATGCATACCATGTATCACAAGATAAACAAGGCATTGCAACAAAGATCATATCTTTAAAATTGAAACATCAACTTTATTAATTGTCATCATTGTCATACAATATGCAATAATAAAGTGTCTCTATCTATTAGCAATATATGAAATAGCAGTTCTCAACTCTATTTCATGCCCTTTAGGCTGAAATAAAATGAAAGATACTCCTATCTATGGCAGCAACACTTTCTCCAATGATGGGTATTTCTTTCTTGGTCCTTTCACAAAGGCCATCACTTCTTTGTGGATATTGCATATGACATATCCATATCTTGATATCATATACCTCAGAATAAGAAGCGGTTCATTTCATGATACCTTAGGTGGAGATCTCCATCCCCTCCTTCATCTTCTTTTGTTCTTCCAGATATAGAGGGCAATTCCCTCATACACCCTTTCCCCATGTGCCTTGAGGCTGAAGACGGCTTGGATTGTCGGCTAGCAATAGAACACTTCTTTGCTTTTCCCTTATCCTTGCCCTTAAGACTTACCTTTCTCTTTGATCACATCAAAGATTATGGTTTGTATTTCTTCATCTTTGCCTCAACTATCCTCAACATGTCCAATAACTCTGTCAACGCTTGTCAAAGTTGTTCATGTTGTAGCTTATCATGAATTGTATGATTCTTGCAACATTTGCAGTATCATACCAATAGCCAACTCTTGGCTCAGATGGAATCCTTCTTAGTCAGGTCTTTCCACATACCCAATCACATTGAGTGTGTGAATACCTTACTGGATCTCCTTCTATCATGACATACTAGGACAGTGTCTTGGAGACATCATATGTCTCATGTTGTCTCTACAACTCATAGTTCAGAGAACACAACATCAAGCACTCCTCATCAATGTATTTCTCAGTATGCTTCCATAAGCATACTTTCAGCCATTGATGTGGTGGGATCGAGTTCATCTAGTTCTGGTATAACTAGGACTTGGAGCTTTCACTCTTTGAGAACACTTCTCACCATCCTAACCAGTCGTGGAATTATTCCCATTTAATTTGTTGGTCTCAAAGACCGATCGCAAATAAAGTAATTTGCTGATTAACCATTTATATTAACAAAAAGGAAATATATGCAATTTTAGTCCAAAACTCTTTTGACTTGTTTGATTGATTTGAAAAGTTGACGATAAAATTAGGCCTTTAATTAATTATCTCTCCCACTATTTTAGTTCAAATTGATAGCCCTCACCATCAATTCGGAAGATTACAGCATACAACCTTCTAGTGGGCAAGATCCTGAAATCCTCTAAGCCATGGACCAGCTAGGGATGTCACCCACAACATAGATCTCTCAGGTAGGCAACTCTTGCCAATTGCATCATATGCAACTCTTGATAAGATGTCATATGCAACTCCTTGCCATGATCATCTCCATGCCTCAAGGCGCTAGATCCTATCTAGGTCACCTTGTTAAGTCCGACCCAAAGAAAACACGATGAACATGCACCCTGCTAGGGCAGACCCACACATTCATCCTTCATGCTTCCACAAGATAGACGGTGCACCACGCTAGGGCATGCCCACACTTGGTCGATCAAGCTTTTCACGTGTGTCGCATTTGGAAGGCATCTAAAACTTAATGTTTTAATGAGGGATTTGGTTTATATACATATACATATCCAATCACCACAATACATAGTACGTATCATATACATGCTATATCCCACAGAAAACATGCACAAAACAATAAAAGCGATGATTATGGCCATCCTAATGTGATTCCTCGAGCCAAGAGGAATCACGGTCATCTAGGTCTACATCACATGCAACCTGTACAAGATGAACTTATGTGCCTTGCCATCCGAGTTGATCAACTCATCTTATGAATGATCTGCTCTCTCTGGCCGGTCGTCTAGGTGCCACCAGCCGATCGGTTGGCTCCTCCAACCGATCGGTTCGCCTGGTCGTCGTGCATCTCGTCATGTCCGCCACCCGCTCGTCTCGCTCCTCGAACCGGTCATCTACCGATCGGTTAACTCCTTGAACCGACTGTCTGCAAGGTCAATCGATTGGTTCACGCCTTGAACCGATCGTCTGAGCAGTCGTATTGATGTCTGCCGATCTTCGACATAGCAGGAAATAAAATCTATCCTAATTATTACATTGCTTTAAAAGGGAAACCCCGAGTTACATTCGGGGGGAGCAAAGGTAGGAAAGAATCTCGAATTATTTCGAGTTACATCAGGAATAAGAGAGGGAAGATCGGTGTGCAGACCGAGATGCAAGAAACCACAAACAACCACACATAGATAGGGGTTTATAGGCCATAATCATGCTACACACATCCACCACAAAACTTGTTTAAGGGCGACGCGTATCGAGTGCATTAATAATACATATCATATATGTAATTTGGGATTTGTGGATTTAGGATTGGACATGCATAAAGCCAATATTATTCGCACTGCATGCAATAAATAAAGGCGACAAACCAAAATCGATCATATCGATATTCCTAAAATATAGAGCAGTTGACCTGGCTCTGATACCACTGTTGGGTTTTAGGGGAGACGGAGAAGGCAGAGGAAACAAAAATTTTCTCCCCCAACCCATTACCTGGCCATGAAATTCCTTTGCTAAGGACACATGGAAAGCTCCATGGACACCCCATGCTTGACTTCTTCCTTATCCATAGGCACCCTTAGCATTGGTCACATGGAAAGTAACTTGACACCTCATGCTTGACTTCTTCCTTATCCATAAAGGCTTGCATGTCCAAGGACATCCTTATACATGACACATGGAAAGTCTCATAGACACCTCATACTTGACCTCTTTCTTTATATAGTCACATCTACCTCTTCCCAATTCCCAATTTGAAAACTCTTGCTCTCCTTTATTTCATCTAGCTTAGAGCATCATTCCTACTCTATTTTTTCACAAAGTTTTTGTCCCAAGGTAAATGGAGGTGCCTGCCTTGGTGAAGAAGGCTCTAGGGTTCCAAATTTCTCTATTTAGGATTTCTTAAGCTCCTCCATGGTGATTTTCACCAAAACTAGTAAGTATCCTACTTTTCTTCCCTATTTTCATGTTTTTAGTCTTCCTTCCACCTTCCTCCAGGTCAGAATCATGGAATTCCATGGTGAAACCCCACCTAGAACCCATAAACACCTCATCTGCATGTTCTTTTGTTATGGTCTTTCACCTCTAATGTGGAGAACTCGAGATAGGAGCTTTGTAAGAGAAACCAGCCTCTGTAAGCTTGGGAAACTTATTTATTGGACCTGTATACCTTCCTTAGAGGTTCTTTGGATGCCTAGGCTTGACTTTGACTGTTTAGACTCTGAAGTTCAGGTATGATGTATCCCCTATTCTTCAATGTAGAGCAATTCACCTATGCTTATTCATTCTCTTTGTCCTATGGACATTAGCCCATACACAATGTCTTTTCTTTTGAAAAGCATGGTTCATGTGAACTACCTTATTTGATACTGATCATGGATATTCTTATAAACTCTTATCTTATGCTTTGTTCATGATGGAACTCTAAAATATGACATGTGATGTTCTTTTTTCCACTAATGAGGTGGATGTATATGTTGGTCACTTATGTGGTGACCAGTTTATATATTATGATTATACATACTACTTGGCTCTACATTTAACATGTTATGTGATTTAGTAGAACTGGAGTAGTGTAATTGCATTGGTTTTTATGGAAGACGTTTTATTTCCTGCCGAGCAGATGTGATATTTCCTACTTTTTTGGGATTGAAAGGAACCTCATACCCAGGGCAAGATGTGTGATTCTTGGCCCATGTTTATATATTTGGGAGATTGGTAGTATTCCTGTCTCTATCAGGTTTCAAGTTTATGAGACTTGGCTGCCTTTGTGTTTATATTGTTCTAGGGCTATGTTTATCTCACATGCATGCAGGTTGATGATATGGGGTGTGTGCCCTAATTCTTTACATGTGCTTGTGTGGCACAATATTTATGTTTTATTAATGGCAAGTATTCTTTTGTTATCATATGATTTTAATTCCTTTTCTCATGATACCCATTTGGGTGGTCCTTATCCTTTCTATGGGAAGCATTTTATATATGATGTTCCTTATTCCATATATTTTTCAATTTCCTATTTAGTATGCACATATCAGCCTTTGTTGATGTCATCTATTTTCTCTTCTTGATGGGGTATGCTTCCAACCCTAGGTGAAGGACTTAGACAATAAGGCATGAAGTTTTGGACTAACTTAAGGAATTAAAGCTTGGAGACAAAGTTGTTATGGTTTATATTTCCCTCTACTTAGATCCATATGGTGTATCATAAATGTAAACCCTTATGGGACATGATGATGTACTTTTGTAATAACCTTGTGATAAATTGAATATAGTCAATATTTTTATTCCGCTGCTATACTTTGGTTGTTTTGAATACCATTTATTGAAATTTGAAAATGTTACACCTATTCCAGCATACCTTTGAGTGTGTTTGGAAGGGATGTTTTATTCTTCAAATTTTTTAAATTTTTAATAAAAGGGTGATCTTGTCCTCTTTATAGCATGGTATTAGAGCCCATAGTAGTCGGAATTTGACTATTTCAATCTTGTCTCCCTAGTTAGAATACTCGCCCTACCATTAAGTGACATGTTTGCCCTAGAGTTGATCAATACATGATGAAGGGTTGATTTAGGATCCTATAGTTTCACATTAGAATAATGATGAATAGATCCCTAAAATACATACAACTAAAAGATGCATAAGTAACCATAGTAACTTGAGCTTGTTTAGTTTGGCCTTTAGCCATAATACTAAGACATGAATTTGAAAGCAAAGCTGTCTAGAAAGGATCAAGGTTCGGGGGCTGGCAAGATTTTCCTCTGCACCACTAATTTGGTTTACAAGGACTCACGAATCCATATGATACTGGTCTGCCCTGAGCTGATATGAATTGTTCAAAATAGCATGCTTTTAGGCAATAGTAGCCTTAGCAATCTATATGATTTATCTTTAGGGACCCTAATGTAAAGACTTGTTTGAGGATGGACAAGACCAAGTTAACCCATAGTTCATAGTTAGTCTTTACAAGTTATGTTTCTTTTTTTTTGCATGATGCTTATGTAGTTGGATGTAAGTGTAGTTGAACCTTTTTTACCTAGAGAATAGTTTTGACTTAATAAGATGAATCCTTTAAGGGGCGGTGATTAAGTTGTTTTCTTATATATGGATGTTTTGATTTCGAGGACGAAATCCCTTTAAGGGGTGGTGTGTTGTAACATATTAGCTCTCGGACCCTACCCTAGAAGTTGACATTTTGGACTTAGCCAAACAAGGTTGAAGGTTATACCTAAACAGATGTTTAGTATAACCCCAATGAGCTAATTCATGCATAGATCACCTTAATGTAACATAATGTTCTAACATTAATCTTGGGTTTATAATGGATACATAAAATATGCCACACAACTCATTTTGGTGGTAATATGAAGATAAGAAACTTAATCAGATGAATAATTTAGATAATGGGCAGTTAATGGGCCATATTACATATCTCATAAAAAGAAGACTCAAAAGTGGAAACAAACTTCAAAGTTCAAAATCTACATATCATAATTAGCTTACATGTCAAATTTCATCTAATTTTGACAGTCTTGAAATATTAGGATAAGTTTAGGAGAGAGAAAATGAGTAAAAGGTATAAGTAATGAATAAAATATGGAAATAATGGCAAATTCATATTCAACACATCAAAGATAACTTGTGTATGAAGTTTGGTCCAATTTGGATGTTTTTTCTGCAAGTTATGCAATTTTAGGTACATCCTGGACTTTTCTACAATTTACCCAATTGGGAGATTTTCTTTACAAATTGTCACATGCATTATAATCCTTATATATTCCCTTACCATTATCGAGTTTTTGACCATAGGGAACCTAGTTGCACCTTTGTTTGAAGGTGTTTCTTTCCAAGGGCATTTTAGGGATTACTCTCTTTATAAATGAGCTTATCTTTAGAAGCTATCAACCAATGGGGTTATTTATTTGATTGTAGGTCGGTTGGGATAGCCTATAAGTGTCCATAAACTTACATTTGATATTAAAGAAGCCTATATGAGCTGTTGTTACAACCTCGATTTTGCATATGTTTTCATAATTGAAATATAATGATTTTACGAATTTGGGATTAATTAAAAAGGTTGTATGCTTTGCTTCAAAGGATGGATTTCTTTGCAAATATCCCTTAGGATAGGAATTTCGTGATTCCTATTATTAGATTAATCCATTAATGGATATAAAAAGAGAAGAAAGGAAGAAAAGTCCAAATAATAGAAAAAGATACAAAATAATGAATATTAAGCAAAGTATTCATAAAAATACATAGAAATATCTAGAAAGTGGCATTAGTGGCCACAATTGAATAAATTTCGTGTATATGTTATTTCTAATGGAAAAAATAGGAAAGAGGAAAAAGGAAATGAAAGATAATGAAAAATCCTTGAAAAGAGATATCTTAATAAAGAAATAAGTAATATAATGAGAAATGAAGAATGTAGATGCATCTAGAAGGATAATAAGTATCCTTAAAAAGGAATTTCGAAATCTTTGGATTTCTGGGGGTCCATGGAGTCCCAATGAATAAGAAGAAAGAGAAAATGCAAATAATACAAAATAATAGGATAATGTGATACATAATTAATGAATTTCTGGTATTATCAAAAAGAGGTACTTTCTACAATTAAGAAGTATAATTTCGTGGCCAATGGATTAAAAGTCAAGCATAGAGATGATGAAAGAGATAATTTTCGAATTCTCAATATCTAAGGTATATGGTTTAATAAGAATATATTTAAGAGAGAGAAGATTACTTCTTAATGAAGGAACTTAGTTTCCTTTTGGGAAAGGGACTTGGATCTTGTGGATGGGCATCCTAGGGCTTTGCTACCCTCCCCTATATAAAGGTAGAACTCTTGGCTCGAGCCCAAGAGAGTTCCATGCATCTCTCTCTCATCTCTTTCTTCCATTCGTTCAAACCCTAACCAAGAGAGTACATCAATCTCGAGGGCACTGAGGAGCTGTGTTGAAGTCTCGTCGGAGGCACGAAGCTCCCATGATGATCTGGGATGATTGGCCATCGCCTCCATGCCCACGGCCATCGAGCAGTGCCTATAGAAGGTCGACGCCATGGTTGCAGGTTGCACGCCTGTCCAGGCCAAGCTAGCCATCTAGGTCATGAGCTGGGTGACGCCCCAGGTGCAGAGGAGGGTGGCGGAGCTAGGGCGGTCGTTGGCGGCATTTCTCGAGCCCTGGGAAGGAGGGGGCGGACCCACAAGTAGGCTGCAGTCGGCGGTCGGGTAGGGTGTCGAGAGGTTGAAGATGATCGGGTGGTTGTTGAAGAAATTGCCCCTCTGGGCTATAAAGAACCAATGACTTAAGTGAGGGCAAGATGGTCTTTTGGTTATGTTTTGGGCCGGCTACGTAGTGCATGGAAAGGATGATGTGGTAGCCTGCCATTGGTCCAACTAAGTATTTCTTACAAAAATCATATCCAAATATTGGTTGATCAGATTGGTACATATAATATATGTATTTTTCTCATAAAAATGGCATGAATCCATTAAAAATATATTTAGAAGCTAATTACTATTGCAATTCAAAAGGTAGTAGAAGTTATTAACTTTAGTGCATTAATGATTAAGAAACTGTAATTTAAGATGATTAATGTATTGAGAAGGGTTATATGGATGATTAAAGTTGATATTAACCTGTTGATTATAAAAAGATGTGTTAGATCTGAAAGGATGAACTTTATGTTGAATTTGATTAACTTAGGGTTTCATGTACATAAATAAGCTTTAACGGGCCTTGAAACCCTAATGTTAGTAATTATGACTCTTAATGGCTTTAATTGTTCAAATTTAGGAATAAAGCCAAGATATGATGGTTCTAAGCTATTTTGAGTATAAAAGTTCGTAATGGTGGATAAATACCCTTAATTTGGTAATTAGGGTTTTCTAATGGATAAATGTGGAATTAGTAATAAATGGAGTCCATATATGAATTAGATCATAATTTAATATGAGTTGTCAATTCGAAAGAAACTAAAGGTGATAATTGAGTCTAATGATCTTAAAACAACTTAAAAGGATAAAGATGGTAATTTTAGTGTAAAAGGGGAATAATAAACTTAATTGACTTTTAAGTAGGCTTATGATGTTGAAGTTAGGGTTTGTGAAATAAGAGAGTGTTAAACGAGATAAAGGTATTATGGAGGATAAAACCCTAATAAAACCCTAAAGTGGCCTAGAAAGCCTAAGGTGGAATCCAATTCTATCTTGAAAATGTTTTGGATAAACTATAACTGTAAAGAAGTGAAACCACTTCTCTACTAAAAATTTGAACAATAGAACCTCCAATCCAAACACACTCAAAAGGTGTGATGGAGTGGGTGTAAAATTTTCAAATCTTTATATAATGGTAATCAAAAGACCAATGTATAACAGCGGAAGAAAATATTTGACTATTCAATTATAAAACAAAGGGTTACAAACTTAAACTTACATCACAAGGATCCATGTAGAGGGAATCTAAACCACCTCAAGATTGTCTCCAAGCTTCATCATCACAAACTAAGTCCAGGTCCACATGTCATGCATCCAAGTCCTCCACCTAGGTTGGAAGCATACCCCAGCAAAAGAGAAACAAAAAGAAACATCAGCAAAGGCTGGTATGTGCATACTAAAAAGCAAATTGAGCAATATAAGGAATAAGGGACATCAAAATAAAAGGCTTCCCAAGAAAGAGATAAGTATCACCCAAATGGGTATCAAGTGAAAGATTATAACAAAAAGAGATACTTGCCATAAAACAACATATAAAAGGATTGTGCCATAAATAAATCCACTACCATGGTGGTAAACAAAGCACAAGTAGGGCACACACCCCACAATCAATATCCTGCATGCATGTGAGATAAACATAACACTAGAACAATATAAAGACAATGGTGGCCAACCCCCATAAAGCTGAAGCCTGATAGAGAATGGCACATAACCAAACTCCCAATATATATGAAATTGGGCCAACCCCCATAAAGCTGAAACCCGGGTATGGGGCACATAACCTCCATCCCAAAAGCATAAAGGGCACATAACCCCAAACCAATGCAATTACACTACTCTAGTGCTACTGAATCACATTGCATGTATAATGTAGAGGCAAGTAGAAAAGTATAGTCAGATTAAACAAGGTTGCCATCACACAATGGACAACTCAATCATATAAACAAATCCACTTCAAAGTGGGCATATCAACAAGTAAAATCCACATCACAGTGGGCATATAATATCAAAAGTCCAACATGGTCAAGAGAATATCCATGATCATAAGATCAATAACAAATAGATAGTTCATAAGAACCAAAAGATAAGAGCAATGTGTATAGGCTATTGTCCATAGGACCAAGAGAATGATAAAGATAGGTTATTGATCAATATAGAAATAATATGGGATGCAAGCATACCTCATCATCAGAGTCAAACAGATCCAAATCCACTTCTAGGTCCAAGCCTAGGCCTCCAAAACACCTATTAAGCATATATATAGATTTAGGGTTAGATTTATATTGATTTAATAAACCTAAAAAATCACCTTTTTATTATTATATAAATTAGGTTTCCAAAACAATTCCTCATTTTAGATTATATTTTTCTGAATTCAAAACATATTTTATTATATTTTTCTGACTTACAGATAATTAGTTATGATCCTTACAAGTTAATTCATTATTAATTCGATCCATTAAAAACACATATTTAAAACATTAGATTCATGTGACAAAACCCATACCATTAGAAGGCCCTTATTTTTCTGATTCCAACGAGTATTTATTTGTAATTTTTGGCCAAACAGATAATTAGTTATCAATTTTTATATGTCAGCCAATAAGAAAATTACATGTCAGTAGATTGTTTGCAAACAGAAGAGAGAGGGGGAAGTGGATCGACCCCACATGACTTGGCCCAATCATGAGTGGCCAAGTCATGGGTCAAAGCTTGCATGGCCCCGATCAGATAAACAAAACAAAACCATGGAAAAGACAGTAATGCCCAAGGTCGAGGAAACACAGAAGGAAGCGAGAAGAGGGGTATAACCGTCAAACGTCAAGGACCATTGTCCTCAACCTCTCGCACCAGCCATGGCGTAAAGCAGTGAAGCTTCTTGCTAGCAGCAGATTGGGAAAAACTAAAACACGCCACAAAACTCGAAGGCTTAAGTCGAAAGAGAAGAAGCGAGAGAGATCGAACTCACCAGAGCCTTGAATTTGGCCGAAAGAGTTCAGAGAAGCAAGAAACAGCCACCGCAAACCCAAGCAGAAACACTGATCGGCGGCCACTAAAATAGGAACCTTCGAACGAATTGATGGGTGGATAAGTTCGTGCGAAGTCTGCCGAAGCCAAGAGTATAGGTTTTTATAGGGGGGAGGGTCAGGCTCGAGAAAACCCCATCATGGCCGATAGCCTTGGATCCCAATATTTGGGCGATTCCCAAACCCTCCACAAAAGCTTACGAGTTATGGCTCGTTCTGTGCGGAACTTCACCAGAAATCTAAGGAAAGAAGAATCTCGAAGAGAGATGGACAATTGAGCAAGAAATTCGCAAAATACAACACACGATTATAAGCGGCTTGTTGCCTAATACGTGGGGGCTCTGATCTCCAAACCATGACATAAACACGATTAAAACTTAGCGGAAGCGAATCGATAATCAGCGAAAGACAAAAATCACGAGAAATTAAAACTTTTCGAGACAAGAGCTTGGATCCATAAAAGCTTCTTTCATAAGGTGAGATAAACTGTTTACATCTCAGGATAATTACTTCTTGAGTAATTATATACATCAAGATACAAAATCCCAAGATCACTATACAAAAGACTCCAAGACCTGAGAGTACAGAGGACACATAGGACTGACTCTAACTACACCACATGGCAGGACAATCTCCACCTGAGATTACTGCTGCCCCTGGTGCTGCTGCTGAGACTGATCACCTGTAGGCTGGTTCCTTCATCTCCGACGTCCACCTAAAAAGTTGAAGTCTACGGGGTGAGACAATTATACATAATTGTCCCAGCAAGAGTTATAACTCTTCGCCAGAAGCTTTATTATAACATCAAAGAATATCTTAAACAATAAAGCCTTTAAAGCATTCTATAACAGTTGCAAGTATAACAAGATCTCAACCATTTAGGAGATATGGAGAATATAAACATTATTGCAATGTAACATCAATCAACTAACTTGGAGTCATCTCTAACAAGTTATACTACATGGTTGATTATGTTTTACAAACAACATTATGCCCTGTGGAGATGAGGCTTACCACTCATACTCCAAATGATCGCTGAGAAGCCGCATCAGTATCATACATAGGTCATTAAGAGAGCCGGATTCTCATGACCTTCACCTTCCTTAGTCAGTAAGAGGATCACTTGTAGGACATCTCGTGTCTCTACTACTATAGCTTACCAGGGTAAAATGGTCCTTCGCTATTCTAGAGTCACAGTGGCGTTCTGTACTCTCTTCGTCATCAGGAGGTTTCATATTTACCTACCACTGATACAGATATCTGTGCTTTCTTCGTCATCAGGAGGTTTCATGTTTACCTACCACTGATACAGTATGGAATTATAGTGAAGGATGGATGGATTACACATCTACATCACTTTCCTACACTAGGATGTAAGGTTCTACACATCCATGTACCCCACATACTCAAAAGTATGTGCTCCAGGAGTTCCCTGAGGAAAACCTGTTTCACCATCATTTAATTTCTGACAATGATGGATCTATGATCAGGGCTCTACATTATACTTGATTAGTTAGGTACATTCAGTATTCTTTAACATCATACATTGTTCTGCAAACAATAACAATAGCATAGCAGCTATAAAAGAAGAATACTAAATGTAACAGGCCTAACTCATATCAATCATCATTTCTCATTATCCTCATCACAAGTCATCTCTAAGGCATGACTTTGATGGTATTCATGGCTCTCACAGCCCATTATCAGTATAGGATGCCACTGACAAGACATCCAGTTACTTTACTTATTCATAAGGCTAACAACCTGCCTTTAATGAATATAACATCATCATCCATACCTGGATATGATTACCTTCATATCAGAACCTGCATGGTTAATACAACTGATAAAGGTAGTACAAAAATAAGGAATATCCCTCCTACTCTTGTCATAAGAGTTTAAATCTCTACTTCTCATCAAATAGAGTTTAATATTTAAAAGCATGTCATTACCCTTGAATTAGGGTTTACTCTTCACATTACATGTCATCATCCTTGAATTAGGGTTTACTATTCACATTAAGGTGAATTGAACTCATAACATCATCATGTATGAGTAACATCTTCAATGATGATCTTAGATTAGTTAAAAGTTCATCATTTATCATAATTAGGGTTTCTATGATCTCACATAGGTGGATCATACCCTAATTATGCTCATTTCTGTGTATTGGGGATGCTTCAATTGAGTTTCCACTTAAAAAGGGTATTTTCTCTCTCTAGAAGTACTTTCTCTCTCTAGAAGTACTTTCTCTCTCATCATAAGGTTAAGTGATGTCAACATTACTCTAAAACAGGTTGGATTGAGTCATCATAGGCTAACATAGCCAAAAACATCACCATTATGTGATTTAGAGTTACTTTCTCTCTCTAGGGTACTTTCTCTCTCTAGAAGTACTCTCTCTTTCATCATACTAATGGTGGATGATAACATTAGAATAGATCAAGTTGGATAGAGTCATTATGACTAAAAACATCATTCTCATGTAATTTAGAGTTTGAATTGAGCAAGGTATAACTCAATTGACCCTTCAGGGGTATTTTGGTAATTCCCCCCATTGATCATCATTATGGTCAAAAACCTTAGTCAAATAACCCCTTACTATCCTAGATTATCATTAGGGTTTGATTTGGGCAACATTGGACCATTTATATTATGAATTGATTGAAAGAAGTCAACTTGGAATCACATTGATTGATTTCAATCATTAATCATCAATTGAGTTGAAATCGGTTGAAAGTGTTGACCGTTTGCCCACTTTGACTTTCCAAGACCGCGAGCCTCTTTCTAACTCCAAGACCACGAGCCCCCTTAGGCTTCAAGACCGCGAGCCTCTTCAATTGGTTCGAGACCGCGAAGCCCTATCATTGGTTCAATTGATGTTGAGACCGCGAAGATCAAATTGGAGTTGAGACCGCGAAGAGACGTTGACCGTTTAGCTAGTTTGACCTCAGGACCGCGAGGCCCTTCGTGGTCTTGAGACCACGAGCCTCCTCTCGGTCTTGAGACCGTGAGCCCCCTCACGGTCTTGAGACTGCGAGCCCTCTCACGGTCTTGAGACCGCGAGGCTCACATGGTCTCAGCCGCTTGGTCCATCAACAAAATCAAGGATACAATCGATGATGTTAACCGATGTTGAAGCCCTCAAAAGGTCAAAGTTATGTTGACCACCTATGGATTGCGTCAACTAAGGTTATGCTTAACCAATTGGTCATTCAATTGACCCTTAATTGTTGACCAATTAGGATTGAAATCGATTCAATTAGGGCCTATCAATGTTCACCCATCAACACTCCACAATGTGACTCAACACAAGGTTGAACCCTTCAATTGAGCTCCAATTGGGCCCAAACTTGGCCCAAACGGTCTTGAGGTCATGTGGGTGGATCCCACATGGTCTTGAGACCGTTTTCCCAAGGTTTCATCAAAATCTAAGGTGATTTGATAGGGGTTGAACCATGATTGAGCCATAAAATAGAATTTTGATTAAATTGATAACTTATTTGCAATTAGGTCCTCAATTGGTCAAATTACTTAACCCTAGACCTTCAAACGGTCTTGGGTAATTGTCCTCTCGGTCTTGAGACCGTTTGGATGAGTTCCAAACGGTCTTGAGACCGTTTGCCCATCCAATTTGGATTCTAGTGCAGATTCATCAAGGTCTGACCCATTGAGTTGATGATCATGTCAATATTTAATTGCAATGTAATTCGGTGTAATTGTACCTTCAATTGGTCAACTACTCTTGACCCCAGACCTCCAAACGGTCTTGGTTGATTGCCCTCGCGGTCTTGAGACCGTTTGGTGACCCCCAAACGGTCTTGAGACCGTTTAGGTCAATCAACCCTAAAAACCCTAATTAGGTCACCATAATTTCAGTACTGATTTTATCTAGGGTTAGCCCTAGTATTCACCCTTCAACTCTTATCCCGTTTGTAATTAGACCATCAAACTTGGTGAGTTGTTAATTAACATAATTTTGAACAGTAATCTCATATGGTCAACGCTTAGTCAACGACCTTACACGGTCTTGAGACCGTTTGCCCAAAAAGGCAATTTCAGACCGTTTGAAAATCAGGAATAAATTCAAATAAAGTTGTTACCTAAAAAGGTCATATCTCCCGATTCCTTTGGATTTAGCCTCCCAAATTTTGAGGGTAATTAGACTATATAATTAGGAACAGATATAATATACGGTCCATGCCCGGTCAATGGGGCCAAACGGTCTTGGAGACCGTTTGCCCTGTCGCGGTCTCGAGACCGTTTGCTCACCTCGCGGTCTTGAGACCGAGAGAACAAACTTTTGAGACCGTTTAAGGAAGTGAAAAGCGGTGGGTTTTTCTTGGAAATCACGCCTTCATCTCCTACCTCAAGAACAGTACGAATATCCCATGGATTTGCTTGCAAAATAGCAGGGAAAAGTAGGGAAATACTAAGAGCTATCATCAAAACGCATATAAAGATGCACATAGTAGAGCATGGGTTTAGAGTTATAAAACCCGCCTAAAGCTTGCTTCTTGAGCTCCAAGCTTTTCAAGATCCAAGCTCTAATGGCGTCCTTGAGTTCTTACAGGTTGGCCAAGGTGAAAACTCCAAGGAAGGATGAAAAGAGACGGCTAGAAAGGTAGGGTTTCAAGAGTTAGCCATGAAGATGACCTTGAATTCGAGTTCTAACCATGGAACTAAGCAAGAAGAGGGGTTTAAACCTACCTTGCACCCCTTGGTCGTCCTCCTTAGCTCCAAGGCAGTGCTTGGTCGTCTTTGGTGAAATGAAACAGTAAGGGAACGAAGGGTGAGTTCCCTTGCAACTAAGGGAAGGAGAGCTTATATACATGGGGTAGGATTTTCAACATTAGTTCATAAGTTGTCCATAATTCCAACTAGGTCCCTCCTTCTTTACTTGATCGTCCCTTCCTCTTTATTCTAAGGACAAACCTTCTCTTAAGATCTTAGGAAAAGAAGGTAAAGGAGAGCAAGCTAATAATGAGGTACATACATAAAGAAATATTGCACATATACCCTCATTATTCAATCACAAGGCATATCTCATAACTTGATAATTCAATTGAGGTGACTCCCTCATCATTTCTTCTCTAAATGATGGAAAGAGTCTAAAAAGATACATTAGATGACATATTTCACAATTTGTATCCCTTAATTTGGGTAAATTGCATTTTACCCCAAACTAGGGTTTCAAGCACCGGGATTGCTTCCACAGCTGCACCTTGGTGCCTTAGCTTGGGAAATCCCTCAAACTTTGCTAAAAAGATTTCTCATGATGTCTCAACATCAGAGGAATATCTCATCATGTGCAAATTTCAAGCTAACCCTTTTAACTGGGTAAATTGCACATAGGTCCCTGTATATCAAAACAATGCTACTACTTTAAATAAAAAGGAGCAAATACTGAGATATATGTTTCTGAGAACTTAATTACATGCTCAGAGTTAATCACAAAGATTTAATTACATATTTAGGCAAAACACCTAGGGTTAACTCATAACCCAGGTCAGGGATGTTACAAATTATCCACCCCTTACAAGGATTTCGTCCCCGAAATCGATAAAACATACTAAGAGAAAAGGGAAGGATACTTCCTTCTCATCTCATCCTCTAACTCCCAAGTGGCTTCTTCAATACCACGATGGTTCCAGAGGACTTTCACAAGACTTATATCTTTCTTCTTTAACTTTTTAATTCGTTTATCAAGGATTGACACTGGTCCCTCCTCATAGGATATGTCATCATTCAATTCTACTTCCATGGGTTGTAGAACTGACTCGGTGTCTGGGTGACATTTCTTCAACATAGAAATGTGAAACACAGGATGTAACCTCTGTAATTCTGGGGGAAGTTCTAGTTTATATGCTACCTTTCCAATCCGTTCAATGATTGGATAAGGCCCCATATATCTAGGAGCTAACTTCCCTTTCCTTCCAAAACGAAGGACCCCTTTCCAAGGTGAGACCTTAAGATACACTCTGTCTCCAACCTGGAACTCTAAGGGTCTACGACGTTTGTCAGCATAAGATTTCTGCCTATCCTGAGCAGTCTTAATCTTATGTTGTATAACTTTAATCTTTTCCGTGGTTTGCTGCACCAGGTCAGGACCTAACAACTGATGCTCACCAGTCTCAAAACAACACAAGGGTGATCTACAACATCTACCATATAAGGCTTCATAAGGTGCCATATCAATACTATGCTGATAGCTATTGTTATAGGCAAACTCTATCAAGCTTAGGTGTAGATCCCAACTTCCGGTGAACTGGAGAACACATGCTCACAACAGGTCTTCTAAGGTTTGTATGGTCCTTTCCGACTGTCCATCAGTCTGTGGATGAAAGGCCGTACTAAACCTCAGCTTAGTGCCTAAGGCTTTGTGCAACTGTTCCCAAAAACGACTGGTAAACTGAGGACCTCTGTCAGAAACTATTGTGACAGGAACTCCGTGCAAACGCACTATCTCTTGAACATACAACTCTAATAACCTTTCAGCAGAATAGGTTGTTTTGACAGGTAAGAAATGTGCTGTCTTAGTCAACCTATCAACAATTACCCAAATGGAATCATGTCCTTTGCTTGTCCTGGGTAGACCAACAACAAAGTCCATGGTCACATGGTCCCATTTCCACTGTGATATGGGTAAAGGTTGCATTGTTCCTGCAGGCTTCTGGTGTTCAGCTTTAACTTACTGACACACAGGGCACCTCAGAACAAACTCTGCAACATCCTTCTTCATCCCAGGCCACCAATACAGATCTTTCAAATTCTGATACATCTTGGTGCTCCCTGGATGCATAGCATACATGGAAGAATGGGCTTCTTCCAGGACTAACTTTCTCAAGTTGTCCACATCTGGCACTATCATTCTTCCATTATAACAAGCTACTTGATCTTCTGAGTCATGAAAACCATCTTGCTTCTCATTTCCATACTCAGATCTTATATGTTGAACTGCAACATCATCTAGCTGTGCCTCTTTAATCTGCTCCCTTAGAGTAGGTTTAATATGCATCTCAGCTAACAAACCGGTTAACAATGACACCTTCAACTGTACATTGTTTTGCCTTAAAGAGGTAAGCATATGTCTTCTAGAGCATACTAAAGAGTTTAGTTGTGCTCTATTCATGGTTGATGTTGTTGATTTCCTACTCAAGGCATCTGCAACAACATTGGCCTTGCCTGGGTGGTAATCAATTGTACAGTCGTAGTCCTTGATTAACTCCATCCAGCGATGTTGCCTCATGTTGAGCTCATGCTGAGAGAAGATATACTTAAGGTTTTTGTGGTCTGTGAAAATCTGGAATGTTTCTCTGTAGAGATAATGCCTCCAGATCTTCAAGGCATGAACCACAGCAGCTAACTCCAAATCGTGTGTTGGATAATTCTCCTCATGTTTCTTAAGCTGTCGGGAAGCAAAAGAAATCACTTGTTTATCCTGCATCAACACACATCCTATTCCATTCTTGGAAGCATCACAGAAAACTATATACCCTTTTCCTTATTCAGGTAGCACTAGCACAGGTGCACTTGTCAACCTCTCTTTCAGCAGCTGGAAAGATTGTTGACACTTATCACTCCAAGAAAAAGGAACCTCTTTCCGGGTTAACTTGGTCAAAGGTAAAGCTATAGAACTAAAGTTCTTTATGAACCTTCGATAATAGCCAGCTAACCCCAAGAAACTTCGAATTTCCGTCGGTGTCTTCGGTTGTTCCCATTGTAGAACAGATTCTACCTTTGTAGGGTCAACACGAATTCCCGAGGCGGATATCACATGTCCAAGAAAAGATACCTCCGGCAGCCATAACTCACACTTGCTAAACTTAGCGTACAGCTTATGTTCTCTTAGCAAGGTCAAAGCTTGGCGAAGATGTTGCTCATGCTGCTGATCATCCTTACTATAGATCAGAATGTCATCTATGAAGATGACAACACACTGATCAATGAAAGGTCGAAAAACTCTATTCATGAGTTCCATAAATGCAGCTGGTGCATTGGTTAGTCCAAACGACATAATCGTGAACTCATAGTGACCATATCTTGTCCTAAAGGCAGACTTGGATATGTCACTACCCTTAATACGGAGTTGATGATATCCAGACCTCAAGTCTATTTTTGAAAAGACTGTTGCACCACGCAACTGGTCAAAGAGATCATCAATTCTCGGAAGAGGATACTTATTCTTTATTGTTACTTTATTGAGCTGTCTATAGTCGATGCACAACCGCATTGACCCATCTTTCTTTTTAACAAACAAGACCGGAGCACCCCAAGGTGAAGTACTCGGTCGGATAAAACCTCTCTCAAGTAGCTCTTGAAGCTGTTTCTTGAGTTCTGCCATCTCGGCAGGCGCCATCCTATACGGAGTTTGAGCTATGGGTTTTGTATCTGGAATCAGATTGATTTCAAAGTCAATTTCCCGAGGTGGTGGTATACCAGGAAGTTCTTCAGGAAACACATCTTTGAATTCCCTGGCTATAGGAACTTCGGCAGGATTGGAACTTTCCTTGGTAACATCTACCACATGGGCTAAGAATGCATAACATCCTTGCCTCAACAGCTTATCAGCAACCATAGCTAACACAAGACAGGTGGGCAGAATCTTTCTTTCACCTTGAAAGATCCATGTGTTGCTTTCATCAGCAAACACAGCCAACTTGGACTCACAATCCAAGACAACTCTATACCTTTCTAAGGTATCCATCCCAAGGATTATATCAAATCCCTGCATATCAAGTGGTATAAGATCCACTTGAATGCGATGGTCAGAAAAGAAGAGGATGCAGGGAGAACATACCTCCTGCAAAACGGCAGACCCACTCAACGGAGTCTCTAACAACAAACTATCTGTCCTATGACTAACAGTCATATTACAGTTACGAATCACTTCACGAGTGATGAAAGAGTGTGTAGCACCCGGATCAATCAGAACAGATACATCACAGGATATAGACATATCAGAATATAAAAGTTTCATCTGACCTGCCACTACCCGTGGATTGACCACTGCCTCAGGTGGGTTCATAGCATAGAACCTCGCAGTCGCCTGGTGTTGAGGTGGTGCTGATGATCCAGCTTGAGACGCTTGTCCACATCCTCGAGCTGCTCCTTGATGTTGTCTATTCTGAGATCCCTATTGATTCTGTCTCGGGGGTTGTTGTGTCACACTGACAGGCCTAGAACGGCAGTCCTTCATTAAGTGTCCCACCTTACCACAGTTGTAACAACTCTTCTCCTATTGTTGTGGTCTGGGTGGTCCAGTAACTGACACTGATGCAGAACTATGCATCCCTTGAAGCGGTTGACTCCGCCCTCTACCTCTGCTTGGTGTCCATTGAGTTTGAAAACTCGATCTGGGTGGTGGAGGGTTAGGTGCAGAGAATCTAGGTTTCTTGGAATCCCTAGATGAAGAACCCTGGAACTGTGGATATCTTTTATGGGTTTGTCTTTTCTCAACCACAGATCTCTCTATCCTTTGTACTGACTCAACGAAGGTAGAGAATCTCTCTCTATTTTCTAAGGCAGACACAGGGGTTGACATATCAGAATTCAAACCCTTTTCGAATCTTCTGATTCTTTCCTCATCCGTAGCAGCCATGTGTGGACAGAACCGCAACAACTCCATGAACTTAGCTTCATACTCACTAATGTTCATCATACCCTACCTTAGTTTCTCAAACTGAGAGATCTTCTCATCTAGGAAGGTCTTTGGAAAATACCTATTGATAAATTCCCGACGAAACTCTTCCCATGAGAACTCTACTCCAGGTCTCTTCTGCTCTTCCATGTTCCACCAGTGACCAGCACTGCCTTTGAGAAGATAGACAGCATGTCTAACCTTCTCAGCTTCCGGAATTATAAGAATCCTGAAAGCCTTCTCCAACTCCGTCAACCATAAGTCAGCATCTGCAGGGTCGGCAGTTCCGAAGTACTCGGTAGCTCCGACACGACGAAGTCGTTCGAATGTCTTACCAATACCTTGTGCTTCAGGCTAAACAGGTGCCCTAGGTGTAGGAATGGGCATCCTATCGGTTATATGTGTCATGGCAGTCATGAACTTCCCGAACATCGTCTGTACAGCTGGATCACTCATGTCAGCTGGGTCGAACTGGGGGTGGCTCTCTTGGCGACTCAGGTGCAGGTTGTTCTATTCTCGGAACTCTTGCACCGTCTCGAGGTGTACTAGCACTACTCTCTGCCACGTGCTCATCACGATGTTCTGACATTCTTATGTATCTTCTTCTCCTGAGGAGCAGAAGATTCTATTAGATGAGGAAGGAGTACTAAAGGTAGACTCGACATCCTAAGTCCTATGCCTCTGTAGACTCAACTGAACCTGGAGCTCTGATACCACTAGTTGGGGGCTCTGATATCCAAACCATGACATAAACACGATTAAAACTTAGCGGAAGTGAATCGGTAATCAGCGAAAGACAAAAATCACGAGAAATTAAAACTTTTCGAGACAAGAGCTTGGATCCATAAAAGCTTCTTTCATAAGGTGAGATAAATGTTTACATCTCAGGATAATTACTTCTTGAGTAATTATATACATCAAGATACAAAATCCCAAGATCACTATACAAAAGACTCCAAGACCTGAGAGTACAGAGGACACATAGGACTGACTCTAACTACACCACATGGCAGGACAATCTCCACCTGAGATTACTGCTGCCCCTGGTGCTGCTGCTGAGACTGATCACCTGTAGGCTGGTTCCTTCGTCTCTGACGTCCACCTAAAAAGTTGAAGTCTACGGGGTGAGACAATTATACATAATTGTCCCAGCGAGAGTTATAACTCTTCGCCAGAAGCTTTATTATAACATCAAAGAATATCTTAAACAATAAAGCCTTTAAAGCATTCTATAACAGTTGCAAGTATAACAAGATCTCAACCATTTAGGAGATATGGAGAATATAAACATTATTGCAATGTAACATCAATCAACTAACTTGGAGTCATCTCTAACAAGTTATACTACATGGTTGATTATGTTTTACAAACAACATTATGCCCTGTGGAGATGAGGCTTACCACTCATACTCCAACTGATCGCTGAGAAGCCGCATCAGTATCATACATAGGTCATTAAGAGAGCCGGATTCTCATGACCTTCACCTTCCTCAGTCAGTAAGAGGATCACTTGTAGGACATCTCGTGTCTCTACTACTATAGATTACCAGGGTAAACTGGTCCTTCGCTATTCTAGAGTCACAGTGGCGTTCTGTACTCTCTTCGTCATCAGGAGGTTTCATATTTACCTACCACTGATACGGATATCTGTGCTTTCTTCGTCATCAGGAGGTTTCATGTTTACCTACCACTGATACGGTATGGAATTATAGTGAAGGATGGATGGATTACACATCTACATCACTTTCGTACACTAGGATGTAAGGTTCTACACATCCATGTACCCCACATACTCAAAAGTATGTGCTCCAGGAGTTCCCTGAGGAAAACCTGTTTCACCATCATTTAATTTCTGACAATGATGGATCTATGATCAGGGCTCTACATTATACTTGATTAGTTAGGTACATTCAGTATTCTTTAACAGCATACATTGTTCTGCAAACAATAACAATAGCATAGCAGCTATAAAAGAAGAATACTAAATGTAACAGGCCTAACTCATATCAATCATCATTTCTCATTATCCTCATCACAAGTCATCTCTAAGGCATGACTTTGATGGTATTCATGGCTCTCACAGCCCATTATCAGTATAGGATGCCACTGACAAGACATCCAGTTACTTTACTTATTCATAAGGCTAACAACATGCCTTTAATGAATATAACATCATCATCCATACCTGGATATGATTACCTTCATATCAGAACCTGCATGGTTAATACAACTGATAAAGGTAGTAAAAAATAAGGAATATCCCTCCTACTCTTGTCATAAGAGTTTAAATCTCTACTTCTCATCAAATAGAGTTTAATATTTAAAAGCATGTCATTACCCTTGAATTAGGGTTTACTCTTCACATTACATGTCATCATCCTTGAATTAGGGTTTACTATTCACATTAAGGTGAATTGAACTCATAACATCATCATGTATGAGTAACATCTTCAATGATGATCTTAGATTAGTTAAAAGTTCATCATTTATCATAATTAGGGTTTCTATGATCTCACATAGGTGGATCATACCCTAATTATGCTCATTTCTGTGTGTTGGGGATGCTTCAATTGAGTTTCCAATTAAAAAGGGTATTTTCTCTCTCTAGAAGTACTTTCTCTCTCTAGAAGTACTTTCTCTCTCATCATAAGGTTAAGTGATGTCAACATTACTCTAAAACAGGTTGGATTGAGTCATCATAGGCTAACATAGCCAAAAACATCACCATTATGTGATTTAGAGTTACTTTCTCTCTCTAGGGTACTTTCTCTCTCTAGAAGTACTCTCTCTTTCATCATACTAATGTTGGATGATAACATTAGAATAGATCAAGTTGGATAGAGTCATTATGACTAAAAACATCATTCTCATGTAATTTAGAGTTTGAATTGAGCAAGGTATAACTCAATTGACCCTTCAGGGGTATTTTGGTAATTCCCCCCATTGATCATCATTATGGTCAAAAACCTTAGTCAAATAACCCCTTACTATCCTAGATTATCATTAGGGTTTGATTTGGGCAACATTGGACCATTTATATTATGAATTGATTGAAAGAAGTCAACTTGGAATCACATTGATTGATTTCAATCATTAATCATCAATTGAGTTGAAATCGGTTGAAAGTGTTGACCGTTTGCCCACTTTGACTTTCCAAGACCGCGAGCCTCTTTCTAACTCCAAGACCGCGAGCCCCCTTAGGCTTCAAGACCGCGAGCCTCTTCAAGTGGTTCGAGACCGCGAAGCCCTATCATTGGTTCAATTGATGTTGAGACCGCGAAGATCAAATTGGAGTTGAGACCGCGAAGAGACGTTGACCGTTTAGCTAGTTTGACCTCAGGACCGCGAGGCCCTTCGCGGTCTTGAGACCGCGAGCCTCCTCTCGGTCTTGAGACCGTGAGCCCCCTCACGGTCTTGAGACCGCGAGCCCTCTCACGGTCTTGAGACCGCGAGGCTCACATGGTCTCAGTCGCTTGGTCCATCAACAAAATCAAGGATACAATCGATGATGTTAACCGATGTTGAAGCCCTCAAAAGGTCAAAGTTATGTTGCCCACCTATGGATTGGATCAACTAAGGTTATGCTTAACCAATTGGTCATTCAATTGACCCTTAATTGTTGACCAATTAGGATTGAAATCGATTCAATTAGGGTCTATCAATGTTCACCCATCAACACTCCACAATGTGACTCAACACAAGGTTGAACCCTTCAATTGAGCTCCAATTGGGCCCAAACTTGGCCCAAACGGTCTTGAGGTCATGTGGGTGGACCTCACATGGTCTTGAGACCGTTTTACCAAGGTTTCATTAAAAGCTAAGGTGATTTGATAGGGGTTGAACCATGATTGAGCCATAAAACAGAATTTTGATTAAATTGATAACTTATTTGCAATTAGGTCCTCAATTGGTCAAATTACTTAACCCTAGACCTTCAAACGGTCTTGGGTAATTGTCCTCTCGGTATTGAGACCGTTTGGATGAGTTCCAAATGGTCTTGAGACCGTTTGCCCATCCAATTTGGATTCTAGTGCAGATTCATCAAGGTCTGACCCATTGAGTTGATGATCATGTCAATATTTAATTGCAATGTAATTCGGTGTAATTGTACCTTCAATTGGTCAACTACTCTTGACCCCAGACCTCCAAACGGTCTTGGTTGATTGCCCTCGCGGTCTTTAGACCGTTTGGTGACCCCCAAACGGTCTTGAGACCGTTTAGGTCAATCAACCCTAAAAACCCTAATTAGGTCACCATAATTTCAGTACTGATTTTATCTAGGGTTAGCCCTAGTATTCACCCTTCAACTCTTAGCCCGTTTGGAATTAGACCATAAAACTTGGTGAGTTGTTAATTAACATAATTTTGAACAGTAATCTCATACGGTAAACACTTAGTCAACGACCTTACACGGTCTTGAGACCGTTTGCCCAAAAAGGAAATTTCAGATCGTTTGAAAATCAGGAATAAATTCAAATAAAGTTGTTACTTAAAAAGGTCATATCTCCCGATTCCTTTGGAGTTAGCCTCCCAACTTTTTAGGGTAATTAGCCTATGTAATTAAGAACAGATCTCTTATACGGTCCACGCCCGGTCAACGGGGCCAAATGGTCTTGGAGACCGTTTTCCCTGTCTCGGTCTCGAGACCGTTAGCTCACCTCGCGGTCTTGAGACCGAGAGAGCAAACTTTTGAGACCATTTAAGGAAGTGAAAAGCGGTGGGTTTTTCTTGGAAATCACGCCTTCATCTCCTAGCTCAAGAACAGTACGAATATCCCATGGATTGTCTTGCAAAATAGCAGGGAAAAGTAGGGAAATACTAAGAGCTATCATCAAAACGCATATAAAGATGCACATAGTAGAGCATGGGTTTAGAGTTATAAAACCCGCCTAAAGCTTGCTTCTTGAGCTCCAAGATTTTCAAGCTCCAAGCTCTAATGGCGTCCTTGAGTTCTTACAGGTTGGCCAAGGTGAAAACTCCAAGGAAGGATGAAAAGAGACGGCTAGAAAGGTAGGGTTTCAAGAGTTAGCCATGAAGATGACCTTGAATTCGAGTTCTAACCATGGAACTACGCAAGAAGAGGGGTTTAAACCTACCTTGCACCCCTTGGTCGTCCTCCTTAGCTCCAAGGCAGTGCTTGGTCGTCTTTGGTGAAATGAAACAGTAAGGGAACGAAGGGTGAGTTCCCTTGCAACTAAGGGAAGGAGAGCTTATATACATGGGGTAAGATTTTCAACATTAGTTCATAAGTTGTCCATAATTCCAACTAGGTCCCTCCTTCTTTACTTGATCGTCCCTTCCTCTTTATTCTAAGGACAAACCTTCTCTTAAGGTCTTAGGAAAATAAGGTAAAGGAGAGCAAGCTAATAATGAGGTACATACATAAAGAAATATTGCACATATACCCTGATTATTCAATCACAAGGCATATCTCATAACTTGATAATTCAATTGAGGTGACTCCCTCATCATTTCTTCTCTAAATGATGGCAAGAGTCTAAAAAGATACATTAGATGACATATTTCACAATTTGTATCCCTTAATTTGGGTAAATTGCATTTTACCCCAAACTAGGGTTTCAAGCACCGGGATTGCTTCCACAGCTGCACCTTGGTGCCTTAGCTTGGGAAATCCCTCAAACTTTGCTAAAAAGATTTCTCATGATGTCTCAACATCATAGGAACATCTCATCATGTGCAAATTGCAAGCTAACCCTTTTAACTGGGTAAATTTCACATAGGTCCCTGTATATCAAAACAATGCTACTACTTTAAATAAAAAGGAGCAAATACTGAGATATATGTTTCTGAGAACTTAATTACATGCTCAGAGTTAATCACAAAGATTTAATTACATATTTAGGCAAAACACCTAGGGTTAACTCATAACCCAGGTCAGGGATGTTACAATATGGCTCAAGGTAGGAGACACACTGGATTCATCCGATCAGGAATCAACGGCTAGATCACGCGTGAGGTTATGTAAATCGAAATTATAGTCAGACAATGAAATCGATTAAAGTGATACATTAATTATCTTCCTTTTTTCTCTCCTCATTTGAGGATGCAAACAAACTCCAAATTAGGTAAAATTTTGCACAGAGGCTAATTAAAGCATGTAGATTCTGAATATAAAATTAGATTTTCCTTTTAAGAACTTTTAATGTGCCAAATAAATCAATTAATATATTCTCTTACTTCCTTCATTAATGGCTTTAGGATTATCCAAATTGATGAAACTTGACCCACAAGTTATAATTAATGTGTTGGATACGAATTTACCATCAATTTTACATATTGGATATATTTGAGTATTTAATTAATATTTTGAAGGTTCTTCATACTTTCTCTCTCCTAATTTCACCTTTTAAGCAAACTTTCTCCAAATTCGATGAAAATTCACCCAAAGGATATATTTATTATGTAGATCACGAATATAACATTATTTTCCTCTTTTGGAGTCAATTATTATATTTATTTATTATTTACACCTTTTAGGCAATTTCTCTCTTAATATTACCATATTATTTCAAGGTTGTCCAAATTAAATGAAAATTGACATGTAAGCTTATTTTAATGTGTAGATTACGAATTTGAAGTCTATTCTTTATTTTGAGGCTTTATTTTATAGATTATGCCATTAGGCCCATTAGAGGCCCATTAACATCATATTATGCATGTAATTAAGTTATTTATCATTTTATTATCACCAAAAGAATTATTTGACGTATTATATTACATTATTCATGCATTAGATTATTTGATCACTCTATCCTCAACCTTGTTTGGCAAAGCCCAAAAGGTTAAAATCCTAGGGTACGGTTTGAGATCTGGTATGTTACATCACTCTACCCCTAAAAAAGGATTTCATCCTCGAAATCTATTGATCCAAACATCAACAAATAACTACTCTCCACCCCTTAAAGGGTTCAACATAACAAGTCAAACTAAACAACTTTTTAGAACTACCCACATCACTTAGTTGTGAAAGTTTTAGAGATTTATATTTTTCATGTATCCAACTATCAAGTCACCATCTAGGGTTGAGCTTTTAGGTCCTTGTGTCACTAACCTATCAACCCTATATGATCATCCAAAAGTCATAGGGTAGGTCAACTACACCATTATATAAACTCCTAGGTACAATACTAGGGTTAGATTCTACTCAAACTATAGTTTCTCTTCATTGTGACTTAGTTCAAGAAAACATCGATACATCTGAGAAAACTTTTGTACATATAGTTGTATAATTGAAAATAATTTTTGGCGATGAAAATCTTTTTGAGATGAAACAAAATGTGGATCCAAAATCAATTGCGGAAACCAAGTCACAATATTTCCATATTTAGATCTCCTAACATATTCACATCCTCAAATCCAACCTTATTGCATACAAAGATCATCATTGATCAATTCTAAGGTCAACATCTCACTTAGAGCTATCTAGAAAAGTCAAGGGTTCTAATGGGGAGAGAATATTGAAATATTCGATTCCGACTACCATGGGCTCTGATACCATGCTGTAAAGAAGTGAAACCACTTCTCTACTAAAAATTTGAACAATAGAACCTCCAATCCAAACACACTCAAAAGGTGTGATGGAGTGGGTGTAAAATTTTCAAATCTTTATATAATGGTAATCAAAAGACCAATGTATAGCAACGGAAGAAAATATTTGACTATTCAATTATAAAACAAAGGGTTACAAACTTAAACTTACATCACAAGGATCCATGTAGAGGGAATCTAAACCACCTCAAGATTGTCTCCAAGATTCATCATCACAAACTAAGTCCAGGTCCACATGTCATGCATCCAAGTCCTCCACCTAGGGTTGGAAGCATACCCCAGCAAAAGAGAAACAAAAAGAAACATCAGCAAAGGCTGGTATGTGCATACTAAAAAGCAAATTGAGCAATATAAGGAATAAGGGACATCAAAATAAAAGGCTTCCCAAGCAAGAGATAAGTATCACCCAAACGGGTATCAAGTGAAAGATTATAACAAAAAGAGATACTTGCCATAAAACAACATATAAAAGTATTGTGCCATAAATAAATCTGCTACCATGGTGGTAAACAAAGCACAAGTAGGGCACACACCCCACAATCAATATCCTGCATGCATGTGAGATAAACATAACACTAGAACAATATAAAGACAATGGCGGCCAACCCCCATAAAGCTGAAGCCTGATAGAGAATGGCACATAACCAAACTCCCAATATATATGAAATTGGGCCAACCCCCATAAAGCTGAAACCCAGGTATGGGGCACATAACCTCCATCCCAAAAGCATAAAGGGCACATAACCCCAAACCAATGCAATTACACTACTCTAGTGCTACTGAATCACATTGCATGTATAATGTAGAGGCAAGTAGAAAAGTATAGTCAGATTAAACAAGGTTGCCATCACACAATGGACAACTCAATCATATAAACAAATCCACTTCAAAGTGGGCATATCAACAAGTAAAATCCACATCACAGTGGGCATATAATATCTAAAGTTCAACATGCACCAAGGCATATGAAACAGAGTCAAGAGAATATCCATGATCATAAGATCAATAACAAATAGATAGTTCACAATAACCAAAAGATAAGAGCAATGTGTATAGGTTATTGTCCATAGGACCAAGAGAATGATAAAGATAGGTTATTGCTCAATATAGAAATAATATGGGATGCAAGCATACCTCATCATCAGAGTCAAACAGATCCAAAGCCACTTCTAGGTCCAAGCCTAGGCCTCCAAAACACCTATTAAGCATATATATAGATTTAGGGTTAGATTTATATTGATTTCATAAACCTTAAAAACCACCTTTTTATTATTATATAAATTAGGTTTCCAAAACAATTCCTCATTTTAGATTATATTTTTCTGAATTCAAAACATATTTTATTATATTTTTCTTACTTACAGATAATTAGTTATGATCCTTACAAGTTAATTCATTATTAATTTGATCCATTAAAAACACATATTTAAAACATTAGATTCATGTAACAAAACCCATACCATTAGAAGGCCCTTATTTTTCTGATTCCAACGAGTATTTATTTGTAATTTTTGGCCAAACAGATAATTAGTTATCAATTTTTATATGTCAGCCAATAAGAAAATTACATGTTAGTAGATTGTTTGCAAACAGAAGAGAGAGGGGGAAGTGGATCGACCCCACATGACTTGGCCCAATCATGAGCGGCCAAGTCATGGGTCAAAGCTTGCATGGCCCCGATCAGATAAACAAAACAATACCATGGAAAAGACAGTAATGCCCAAGGTCGACGAAACACAGAAGGAAGCGAGAAGAGGGGTATAACCGTCAAACGTCAAGGACCATTGTCCTCAACCTCTCGCACCAGCCATGGCGTAAAGCAGTGAAGCTGCTTGCTAGCAGCAGATTGGGCAAAACTAAAACACGCCACAAAACTCGAAGGCTTAAGTCGAAAGAGAAGAAGCGAGAGAGATCGAACTCACCAGAGCCTCGAATTTGGCCGAAAGAGTTCAGAGAAGTAAGAAACAGCCGCCGCAAACCCAAGCAGAAACACTGATCGGCGGCCACTAAAAGAGGAACCTCCGAACGAATTGATGGGTGGATAAGTTCGTGCGAAGTCTGCCGAAGCCAAGAGTATAGGTTTTTATAGGGGGGAGGGTCAGGCTCGAGAAAACCCCATCATGGCCGATAGCCTTGGATCCCAAGATTTGGGCGATTCCCATACCCTCCACAAAAGCTTACGAGTTATGGCTCGTTCTGTGCGGAACTTCACCAGAAATCTAAGGAAAGAAGAATCTCGAAGAGAGATGGACAATTGAGCAAGAAATTCGCAAAATACAACACACAATTATAAGTGGCATGTTGCCTAATACGGCTCAAGGTAGGAGACACACTGGATTCATCCGATCAGGAATCAACGGCTAGATCACGCGTGACATTATGTAAATCGAAATTATAGTCAGACAATGAAATCGATTAAAGTGATACATTAATTATCTTCCTTTTCTCTCTCCTCATTTGAGGGTGAAAACAAACTCCAAATTAGGTAAAATTTTGCACAGAGGCTAATTAAAGCATGTAGATTCCGAATATAAAATTAGATTTTCCTTTTAAGAACTTTTAATGTGCCAAATAAATCAATTAATATATTCTCTTACTTCCTTCATTAATGGCTTTAGGATTATCCAAATTGATGAAACTTGACCCACAAGTTATAATTAATGTGTTGGATACGAATTTGCCATCAATTTTACATATTGGATATATTTGAGTATTTAATTAATATTTTGAAGGTTCTTCATACTTTCTCTCTCCTAATTTCACCTTTTAAGAAAACTTTCTCCAATTTGGATGAAAAAATCACCTAAAGGCTATATTTATTATGTAGATCACGAATATAACATTATTTTCCTCTTTTGGAGTCAATTATTATATTTATTTATTATTTACACATTTTAGGCAATTTCTCTCTCTTAATATTACCATATTATTTCAAGGTTGTCCAAATTAAATGAAAATTGACATGTAAGCTTATTTTAATGTGTAGATTACGAATTTGAAGTCTATTCTTTATTTTGAGGCTTTATTTCATAGATTATGCCATTAGGCCCATTAGAGGCCCATTAACATCATATTATGCATGTAATTAAGTTATTTATCATTTTATTATCACCAAAAGAATTATTTGACGTATTATATTACATTATTCATGCATTAGATTATTTGATCACTCTATCCTCAACCTTGTTTGGCAAAGACCAAAAGGTTAAACTCCTAGGGTAGGGTTTGAGATCTGGTATGTTACAATAACACTTGGATGTTATGCATTAATTTTAGGATGTTGTTGATTGCTTGTTTGATTGTTTTTTGTCATTATTGCTTGGACATCAAGTTGCTCTGGATCAAGTATGTGGTTAATTATGGTTAATCTCTATAGTTTCTTGAAGGTTTTCCATTAATCGCATTGTATGCAACCTATTAGCTTGGATGATTATACTTGCAAATAATAAAGTCACTATGATTATCGCAATTATGATATAAGTGTGTAATCTCGCACCTACATGCCACCCTGATGGATGATGCAATGAGGTCAAGCCTAAGAGGGAAGACCCACGGGCACCATGAGTGGTGACCCCAGGAACCAAGTTCAGGATAGAGAAGGTGGCCTTATGATATTGCATGACTAATGGGCACCATGAGAGGTGACCCCAGGCACCAAGCTCAGGATGGAGAAGGTGGCCTTAAGTCAATGGCAAAAGAGAAACCCTAATGGGGGTATTCCAGGGTTAGGGCAAAAGCAGTGGAGACTGACACATTGAAAACATAAATTGAATTGTTAATTACCTTGATTGTGATAAATAGGTTGTTAGCCTTATGTGTGAAATTTTGGTTGTCCCCACATACCGGCATATTCGTTTTTAATGACCGATGTTTTGTTTGTTGACATTTTAGGTACAACCCTGAAAAGAAACAAATAGTAAAGTGACACATTGTGAAAATAAAAATAAAGTGTGAGGAGGATTAGATAGAATAGATTCAAGTTGTGGATAGAAGTACATATCCAAAGTTTTTAAAAGGTATGCAAAGATTTATTTTATTCCAGCTTTTCAGTATAGTTTTGGTAGAATTAAGTAATTATTATTGATTACTTGTCGAACCATTGATCTGGTTAATTGGGATAATGGCTCTGACCTTTTGGTCTCCCTTAATTGGGGGTTACCAGGATGTAGGGTCATTACAGCTATCCTCTTGCATGGCAAAGAAATCCCTAGGCTAAGGACACATGGAAAGCTCCATGGACACCCCATGCTTGACTTCTTCCTTATCCATAGCCACCCTTAGCATTGGTCACATGAAAAGTAACTTGACACCTCATGCTTGACTTCTTCCTTATCCATAAAGGCTTGCATGTCCATGGACATCCTTATACATGATACATGGAAAGTCTCATAGACACCTCTTACTTGACCTCTTTCTTTATATAACCATATCTACCTCTTCCAACTCCTAATTTGAAAACTCTTTCTCTCCTTTATTTCCTCTATCTTAGAGCATCATTCCTACTCTATTTTTCCACGAAGGTTCTGTCCCAAGGTAAAAGGAGGTGCTTTCCTTGGTGAAGAAGGCCCCTAGGGTTCCAAATTTCTCTATTTAGGATTTCTTAAGCTCCTCCTTGGTGATTTTCACCAAAACTAGTAAGTATCCTCCTTTTCTTCCCTATTTTCATGTTATTAGTCTTCTTCCACCTTCCTCCAGGTCAAAACTATGGCCTTCCATGGTGAAACCCCACTTAAACCCATAAAAACCTCATCTCCATGTTCTTTACTTAGGGTTTTTCACCTCCAAAGTGGAGAACTCGAGATAGTAGCTTTTTAGGAGAAACCAACCTTTGTAAGCTTGGGAAACTTACTAATTGGACTTTTCTACCTTCCCTAGAGGTTATTTGGAGGCCTAGGCTTGACTTGGACTATTTAGACTCTGAAGTTGAGGTATGATGTATCCCCTATTCTTCTATGATGAGCAATTCACCTGTGCTTATTCATTCTCTTTGTCCTATGGACATTAGCCTATACACAATGTGTTTTATTTTGAAAATCATGGTTCATGTGAACTACCTTATTTGATATAAATCATGGATATTCTTTTAAGCTCTTATTATATGCTTTGTTCATGATGGAACTCTAAAAGATGACATGTGATGTCTTTTGCCCACTTATGAGGTGGATGTATATGTTGGTCACTTATGTGGTGACCAGTTTATATATTATGATTATACTTACTACTTGGCTCTACATTTAACATGCTATGTGATTTAGTAGAACTGGAGTAGTGTAATTGCATTGGTTTTTATGGTAGATGTGTTATTTCCTACCGAGCAGATGTGATATTTCCTACTTTTTGGGGATGGAAAGGAACCTCATACCTAGGGAAAGATGTGTGATTCTTGGACCATGTTTTATATATTTGGGAGATTGGTAGTATTCCTTTCTCTATTAGGTTTCAAGTTTATGAGACTTGGCTGCCTTTGTGTATATATTGTTCTAGGGCTATGTTTATCTCACATGCATGCAGGTTGATGATATGGGGTGTGTGCCCTAATTCTTTACATGTGCTTGTGTGGCGCAATCATTATGTTTTATTAATGGCAAGTATTCTTTTGTTATCATATGATTTCAATTCCTTTTCTCTTGATACCCATTTGGGTGGTCCTTTTCCTTTCTATGGGAAGCCTTTTATATTTGATGTCATTTATTCCATATATTGCTCAATTTCCTATTTAGTATGCACATACCAGCCTTTGTTGATGTCATCTATTTTCTCTTCTTAATGGGGTATGCTTCCAACCCTAGGTGAAGGACTTGGATGATAAGGCATGAAGTTTTGGACTAGCTTAAGGAGTTAAAGCTTAGAGATAAAGTTGTTATGGCTTAGATTTTACTCTACTTAGATCATTATGTTGTATCATACATGTAAACCCTTACGGGATATGATGATGTACTTTTTTATAACCTTGTGATAAATTGAATATAGTCAACATTTTTATTCCGCTGTTATACATTGGTTGTTTTAAATACCATTTATTGAAATTTGAAAATGTTGCACCTATTCCAGCATACCTTTGACTGTGTTTGGAAGGGATGTTTTATTCTTCAATTTTCTTAGATTTTTAATAAAGGGGTGATCCCGCCCTCCTTATAGCATGGTATTAGATCCCATAGTAGTCGGAATTTGACTATTTCAATCTTGTCTCCCTAGTTAGAATACTTGCCCTACCATCAAGTGACATGTTTGCCCTAGAGTTGATCAATAGATGATGAAGGGTTGCTTTAGGATCCTATATTTTCACAATAGAATAATGATGAATAGATCCCTAAAATACTTACAACTAAAAGATGCATAAGTAACAATAGTAACTTGAGGTTGTTTAGTTTGGCCTTTAAGCAAATACTAAGACATGAAGTTGAAAGCAAAGGTGTCTAGAAAGGATCAAGGTTTGAGGGCTGGAAAGATTTTCCTCCGCACCACTAGCTTGGTTTACAATGACTCCTGAATCCATATGATACCGGTTTGTCCTGTTCTGATATGAATTGATTAAAATTGCATGCTTTTAGGCTAGAGTAGCCTTAGCAATATATATGATTTATCTTTAGGGACCCTAATATGTTGAACTAGTCTCCCAGGTGTAAAGACTTGTTTGTGGATGGACAAGACCAAGTTAACCCATAGTTCATAGTTAATCTTTACAAGTTATGTTTTTTTTTGCATGATGCTTATGTAGTTGGATGTAAGGAAGTGTAGTTGAACCTTTTGTACCTAAAGAATAGTTTTGACTTAATAAGATGAATCCTTTAAGGGGTGGTTAATAATTTGTTTTCTTATATGTGGATGTTTTGATTTCGAGGACAAATTCCCTTTAAGGGGTGGTGTGTTGTAACATATTAGATCTCAGACCCTACCCTGGAAGTTGACATTTTGGACTTAGCCAAACAAGGTTGAAGGTTAGACCTAAACAGATTATTAGTTTAACCCCAATCAGCTAATTCATTCATAGATCACCTTAATGTAACATAATGATCTAACATTAATATTAGGTTTATAATGGATACATAAAATATGCCACACAACTCATTTTGGTGGTAATATGAAGATAAGAAACTTAATTGGATGAATAATTTAGATAATGGGCCGTTAATGGGCCATATGACATATCTCATAAAAAGAAGTCTCAAAAGTGGAAACAAACTTCAAATTTCAAGATCTACATATCAAAATTAGCCTACATGTCAAATTCCATCTAATTTGGACAACCTTGAAATACTAGGCTAAGTTTAGGAGAGAGAAAATGAGTAAAAGGCATAAGTAAGGAATAAAGTGATTATATAACTTCAAAATATGGAAATAATGGAAAATTCATATTCAACACATCAAAGATAACTTGGGAATGAAGTTTGGTTCAAATTTGGATGTTATTGTTACAAGTTATGCAATTTTAGGTACATTTTGGACTTTTCTACAATTTACCCAAATGGGAGGTTTTCTTTGCAAATTGTCACATGTGTTATAATCCTTATATATCCCCTTACTATTCTCGAGTTTTTGAACCATAGGGAACCTAGTTGCACCTTGGTTTGAAGGTATTTCTTTCCAAGGGCATTTTAGGGATTACTCTCTTTATAAATGAGTTGATCTTTAGAGCTATCAACCAATGGGGTTATTTCTTTGATTGGAGTTCGGTTGAGATATCCTATAAGTGTCCATAAACTGAGATTTGATATTCAAAAAGGCTATATGAGTTGTTCTCTTGCATGGCCATGAAATCCCTAGGCTAAGGACACATGGAAAGCTCCATGGACACCCCAAGCTTGATTTCTTCCTTATCCATAGGCACCCTTAGCATTGGTCACATGGAAAGTAACTTGACACCTCATGCTTGACTTCTTCCTTATCCATAAAGGCTTGCATGTCCATGGACATCCTTATACATGACACATGGAAAGTCTCATAGACACCTCATACTTGACCTCTTTCTTTATATAGCCATATCTACCTCTTCCCAACTCCTAATTTTAAAACTCTTACTCTCCTTTATTTCCTCTAGCTTAGAGCATCATTCCTACTCTATTTTGTCACGAAGTTTCTGTCCCAAGGTAAAAGGAGGTGCCTGCCTTGGTGAAAAAGGCCCCTAGGGTTCCAAATTTCTCTATTTAGGATTTCTTAAGTTCCTCCTTGGTGATTTTCACCAAAACTAGTAAGTATCCTCCTTTTCTTACCTATTTTCATGTTGTTAGTCTTCCTTACACCTTCCTCTAGGTTAGAACCATGGCCTTCCAAGGTGAAACCCCACCTAGAACGCGTAAACACCTCATCTCCATGTTCTTTTGTTAAGGTTTTTCACCTCTAAAGTGGAGAACTCGAGATAGGAGCTTTGTAGGAGAAACTAGCCTCTGTAAGCTTGGGAAACTTAATTATTGGACCTGTCTACCTTCCCTAGAGTTTCTTTGGAGACCTAGGCTTGACTTTGACTGTTTAGACTCTGAAGTTGAGGTATGATGTATCCCCTATTCTTCTATGTTGAGCAATTCACCTATGCTTATTCATTCTCTTTGTCCTATGCACATTAGCCTATACACAATGTATTTTGTTTTGAAAATCATAGTTCATGTGAAATACCTTATTTGATATTGATCATGGATATTCTTTTAAACTCTTATATTATGCTTTGTTCATGATGGAATTCTAAAAGATGACATGTGATGTCTTTTTCCCACTTATGAGGTGGATGTATATGTTGGTCACTTATGTGCTGACCAATTTATATATTACAATTATACTTTCTACTTGCCTCTACATTTAACATGGTATGTGATTCAGTAGAACTGGAGTAGTGTAATTGCACTAGTTTTTATGGAAGATGTGTTATTTCCTGCCGAGTAGATGTGATATTTCCTACTTTTTTGGGATGGAAAGGAACCTCATACCTAGGGCAAGATGTGTGATTCATGGACCATGTTTTATATATTTGGGTGATTGGTAATATTCCTTTATCTATCAAGTTTCAAGTTTATGAGATTTGGATACCTTTGTGTTTATATTGTTCTAGGGTTGTGTTTATCTCACATGCATGCAAGTTGATGATATGGGGTGTGTGCCCTAATTCTTTACATGTGCTTGTGTGGCACAATCTTTATGTTTATTAATGGCAAGTATTCTTTTGTTATCATAAGATTTCAATTCCTTTTCTCTTGATACCTATTTTGGTGGTCCTTATCTTTTTTATGGGAAGCCTTTTATATTTGATGTCCTTTATTCCATATATTGCTCAATTTCCTATTTAGTATGCACATACCAACCTTTGCTAATGTCATTTATTTTTACTTCTTGATGGGGTATGCTTCCAACCCTAGGTGAAGGACTTGGATGATAAGGCATGAAGTTTTGGACTAGCTTAAGGAGTTACAGCTTGGAGACAAATTTGTTATGGTTTAGATTTCCCTCTACTTAGATCCTTATGTAGTATTATACATGTAAACCCTTACAGGATATGATGATGTACTTTTTTAATAATCTTGTGATAAATTGAATATAGTCAACATTTTTATTCCGCTGCTATACTTTGGTTGTTTTGAATAAAATTTATTGAAATTTGAAAATGTTACACCTATTCCAGCATAAATTTGAGTGTGTTTGGAAGGGAGGTTTTATTCTTCAAAATTTTTAAATTTTTAGTAAGGGGGTGTCCCGCACTCCTTACAGCATGGTATCAGATCCCAAAATAGTCAGAATCTAACTATTTCAATCTTGTCTCCCTAGTTAGAATACTTGCCCTACCATTAAGTGACATGTTTAACCTAGATTTGATCAATAGATGATGAAAGGTTGATTTAGGATCCTATAGTTTCACATTAGAATAATGGTGAATAGATCCCTAAAATACTTACAACTAAAAGATGCATACATAACCATAGTAACTTGAGGTTGTTTAGTTAGGCCTTTACGCAAATACTAAGACATGAAGTTGAAAGCAAATGTATCTAGAAAAGATCAAGGTTTGGAGGCTGACAAGATTTTCCTCCGCACCACTAGCTTGGTTTAGGAGGACTCTCATATCTATAAATACTGGCCTGGCCTGAGCTGATATGAATTGTTCAAAATAGCATGCTTTTAGGCAATATTAGCCTTAGACATCTATATGCTTTATCTTTAGGGACCCTAATATGTTGAACAAGTCTCCTAGGTGTAAAGATTTGTTTGAGGATGGAAAAAACCAAGTTAACCCATAGTTCATAGACTCTAATATGTTGAACAAGTCTCCTAGGTGTAAAGATTTGTTTGAGGATGGAAAAAACCAAGTTAACCCATAGTTCATAGTTAGTCTTTACAAGTTATGTTTCTTTTTTTTGCATGATGCTCATGTAGTTGGATGTAAGGAAGTGTAGTTGAACCTTTTATACCTAAAGAATAGTTTTGACTTAATAATATGAATCCTTTAAGTGGTGGTGAATAAGTTGTTTTCTTATTTGTGGATGTTTTGATTTCAAGGATGAAATCCCTTTAATGGGTGGTGTGATGTAACATATTAGATCTCATACCCTACCCCAAAAGTTGACATTTTGGACTTAGCCAAACAAGGTTGAAGGTTAGACCTAAATAGATTTTTTGTATAACCCCAATGAGCTAATTCATGCATAGATCACCTTAATATAACATAATGTTCTAACATTAATCTTAGGTTTATAATGGATACATAAAATATGCCACATAACTCATTTTGGTAAAAATATGAAGATAGGAAACTTAATTGGATGAATAATATAGATAATGGGCCGTTAATGGGCCATATGACATATCTCAATAAATGAAGTCTCAAAAGTTGAAACAAACTAATTTCAATATCTACACATCGAAATTAGCCTACATGTAAAATTTCATCTAATTAAGACAACCTTGAAATATTAGGTTAAGTTTAGGAGAGAGAAAATGAGTAAAAGGCATAATTAATGAATTGTGTGATTATATAACTTCAAAATATGGTAATAATGGCAAATTCATATTCAACACATCAAATATAACTTGTGGATGAAGTTTGGTCCAATTTGGATGTTGTTCGTGCAAGTTATGCAATTTTAGGTACATTTTGGACTTTTCTACAATTTACCCTATTGGGAGGTTTCATTTGCAAATTGTCACATGCATTATAATACTTATATATTCCATTAACATTCTCGAGTTTTTGAACCATAGGTCACCTGGTTGCACCTTGGTTTGAAGGTATTTCTTTCCAAGGGCATTTTAGGGATTACACACTTTATAAATGAGCTTATCTTTAGAAGCTATCAACCAATGGGGTTATTTATTTAATTGGAGGTCGGTTGGGATAGCCTATAAGTGTCCATAAACTGACATTTGTTATTCAAGAAGCCTATATGAGCTGTCATCCTGCATAGCCATGAAATCCCTAGGCTAAGGACACATGGAAAGCTCCATGGATACCCCATGCTTAACTTCTTCCTTATCCATAAAGGTTTGCATGTCCATAGGAACCCTTAGCATTGGTCACATTGAAGTAAACTTGACACCTCATCCTTGACTTATTCCTTATCCATAAAGGCTTGCATGTCCATGGACATGCTTATACATGACACATGGAAAGTCTCATAGACACCTCGTACTTGACCTCTTTCTTTATATAGCCATATCTACCTCTTCCCAACTCCCAATATGAAAACTCTTGGTCTCCTTTATTTCCTCTAGCTTATAGCATCATTCCTACTCTGTTTTTCCACGAAGTTTCCATCCCAAGGTAAAAGGAGATGCTTGCCTTGGTGAAGAAGGCTCATAGGGTTCCAAATTTCTCTATTTAGGATGTCTTAAGCCCCTCCTTAGTGATTTTGACCAAAAATAGTAAGCATCCTCCTTTTCTTCCCTATTTTCATGTTGTTAGTCTTTCTTCCACCTTCCTCTAGGTCGGAACCATGGCCTTCCATGATGAAACCCCACCTAGAACCCATTAACACCTCATCTCCATGTTCTTTTGTTAGGGTTTTTCACATCTAAAGTGGAGAAGGTGCTTCTTGCTCGAGATAGGAGCTTTGTTGGAGAAACCAACCTCTCTAAGCTTGGGAACATTACTTATTGGACCTGTCTACCTTCCCTAGAGGTTACTTGGTGGCCTAGGCTTGACTAATATTGTTTATACTCTAAAGTTAAGGTATGTTGTATCCCTTATTTTTCTATGTTGAGCAATTCACCTATGCTTATTCTTTCTCTTTGTCCTATGGAAATTACCCTATACACAATGTCTTTTATTTTCAAAATCATGGTTCATGTGAACTACCTTATTTGATATTGATCATGGATATTATTTTAAACTCTTATCTTATGCTTTGTTCATGATGGAACTCCAAAAGATGACATGTGATGTCTTTTGCCCACTTATGATGTGGATGTATATGTTGGTCACTTATGTGGTGACCAGTTTATATATTCTGACTATACTTTCTATTTGCCTTTACATTTAACAACCTATGTGATTCAGTAGAACTAGAGTAGTGTAATTGCATTGGTTTTTATGGCAGATATGTTATTTCCTGCCGAAAAGATGTGATGTTTCCTACTCTTTTGGGATGGAAAGGAACCTCATACCCAGGGCAAGATGTGTGATTCTTGGACCATGTTTTATATATTTAAGAGATTGGCAGTATTCTTTTCTTTATCAGGTTTAATGTTTATGAGACTTGACTGTCTTTGTGTTTATATTGTTCTAGGGCTATGTTTCTCTCACATGCATGCATGTTGATGATATGGGGTGTGTTCTCTAATTCTTTATATGTGCTTGTGTGGCACAATCTTTATGTTTTATTAATAGCAAGTATTCTTTTGTTATCATAAGATTTCAATTCCTTTTCTCTTGATACCTATTTGGGTGGTCCTTATCTTTTCTATGGGAAACCTTTTATATTTTATGTCATGTATTCCATATATTGCTCAATTTCCTATTTAGTATGCACATACCAGCCTTTACGAATGTCATCTATTTTCTCTTCTTGATGGGGTATGCTTCCAACCCTAGGTGAAGGACTTGGATGATAAGGCATGAAGTTTTGGACTAACTTAAGGAGTTAAAGCTTAGATACAAAGTTGTTATGGTTTAGATTTCCCTCTACTTAGATCCTTATGTTGTATCATACATGTAAACCCTTACGGGATATCATGATGTACATTTGTAATAATCTTGCGATAAATTGAATATAGTCAACATTTTTATTCTGCTGCTATACTTTGGTTGTTTTGAATACCATTTATTGAAATTTGAAAATGTTACACCTATTCCAACATACCTTTGAGTGTGTTTTGAAGGGATATTTTATTCTTCAAAATTTTCAAATGTTTAGTAAAGGGGTGATTCCCACCTCTTTACAACATCATGCATTACATGGTCGAGTAAAAGACCACCACGGTCGAGACATTTCACAAAAGGACAATTGTCTTGACCAAAACACTCCCAAACCATCATGATCAAGACAAAACCATCTAGAGAGGGTGTATAGGTCGAGACACTCACAAGACACATCCTCAAGGTTGAGACAAGGGTCGCTAAACTCTACCATGCACACATGGTCGAGGCACATCAAAATCCTAGGAACCCTAATCACCTCTAAGGGTGCCACCACTTATCCGAGGCTCAACTAAAGCACCACAAAGCATCACATCTCATGAAACCAAAAAAGAGAAGGTACGCACTAGATGTGGCAAATTTCAAGATAACCCTCACAAATGGGTAAATAGTAATTTGACCCAAACAAGCATAAACATCATCCAAACAAGCTCAAACTGGAAACGTATGCTTTCTACAAGCTGTAAAGACATCTAAAAGTATTCGAATAAGGTTCTAAGAACTTAATCAAGTAAAAAAATTAGTGTTAACCTGAAACATTGGTCAGGGGTCTTACAAGCCATTAACCCCTAACACGGTTTTCACCCCCAAAATCCTAAGAGAAAAGAGACGGGTACTTCCTACACATCTCTTCGTCAAGCTGCCACATGGCTTCCTAAATGCCATGGTGATGCCACATAACCTTTTCCAACACTATGTCCTTCTTCTTCACTCTTCTAATAAGGATTAAGATGGGTCCTTATACATAAGACATATCTTCTTCCAACTCAATCTCCACTGGATGAAACACTAACTCAGTATCATGGTGGCACTTCCGCAACATGGACATATGGAACAAAAAATGCAACATGTGCAACTCAGGTGGCAACTCCAACTTATAAGCCACCTTCCCAACAAGTGCCACCAAAGGGTAAGGTACCATGTACCTGGGAGACAACTTACCCTTCTTCCCAAACCTCAAGGCACCCTTCCAAGGAGAGATATTAAGATACATTTTGTCTCCCACTTGGAACTCTAAGGGTTTATGCCAGTTATCAACATACGACTTCTATTTGTCATGGGCTGCTTTCAACTATTATTGAATAACTTTGATCATCTCTATCGTCTGCTGCACAAGCTGAGGCCCTAGAAGCTGGTATTCACATGTCTCATACCAACACAACAAAGATCTACAACGTCTCCCATACAACACCTCATAAGGTGCCATATTGATTCTCCTATGATAAATGTTATTATAAGAAAACTCTATCAAATTGAGGTGCACATCCCAACTATCCAAAATCTACAAGATGCAAGCTCTTAACATATCCTCCAAGGTCTATATGGTTCTCTCAGACTAACCATCCATCTACTATGGAAAGCATTATTAAACCTTAACTACATACCCAAATCCGTGTGCAAATGCTCCCAAAAGCGACTTGTAGTCTGACATTATAGTAGCTGGAACACCATGAAAACACACTATCTCATCAAAATCTATTTGAGCAAGCTTCTCTACTATATATGTTGTCTTTACAGGGAGGAAATGTGTGGACTTGGTCAACCTGTCAACGATCATCCAAATGGAATCATGACCTTTTGCGGTCCTAGGGAGACCAACCACAAAATCCATTGTAACATGATCCCATTTCCATTGTGGTATAAATAGTGGTTGTAAAAGTCCCTATAATCTTTTGATGTTCTATTGTAACTTGTTGAAACATTGTACACTTGGCCACGAACTCAGCCACATCACTCTTCAAGTGATACTACTAATACAAATCCTTCAAATTATGATACATCTTGGTGCTACTTGGGTGCATTACATACATTGAAGAGTGAGCCTCTTCCAAAACCATCTTTCTCAGATTATCAACACTGGGATCCATAACTCTACCATGTTAACACATTGTTCCATCCTCTGATTCATGGAATCTATCACACTTCTTTCTGCCAAAATCTTATCGTATTTTTTGTACCATAGTATCAACCTATTGTGTCTCACTAATCTGCTGTCGTGTCAGCTTCACCTACAATTGTGCCAACAAACTTGCTAGAATAGAAAACTCTAGATTCACATTCATTTGACGCAAGGAGAAGAACATGTCTCCACACCAAGGAAAATAAATGTGCCTTCTCCATAGACGACGAAGAAGAAGACTTCCTACTTAGTGAATTTGCAATGACATTCACCTTTCCTAGATGGCAATCAATGGTGTAGTCATAGTCCTTGATTAACTCCATCCAGTATCTCTTTTGCATGTTCAACTCCTATTGTGAAAAGATATACTTTAAATTCTTGTGATCTATAAAGATCTGACATTTCTCACCATAAAGGTAGTGTCTTCATATCTTCAAGGCATGAATCACAACAACTAATTCCAGATCATGGGTTGGGTAGTTTTCCTCATGCTTGTTCAACTGTCATGATGCAAGAGAGATGACATTCTTATCCTACATCAGTACAGAGAACAAACCATTCCTTAACACATCACAGAAAACTATGTATCCTTTTCCTTGCTCAGTGATGTACACAAATCATATCATCTTTTGGATCATGTTTGGTTGCATATGCATGTCGTTTTGACTCAATTATCACTCTCATTCATGCTAGATTCTATATTTTAGCTATTCTTACTTTTCTCATGGTTTGGATTGTAGGTAATACATTTTGCAATGACATGATGAGGAATATATCATATTATCACTTATTGAATCACTCCTCAAGTATCTACATATTTTGAGGTTCGAAACTATGCAAATACCACTTTTTACGGCATGTAAATCGGACCTACACGCTGAAAGTTATGAGTAAAATACACAACAAACCAGAATAGCCATTGACACGCTGTGTCTTAAAAAGACACGCCATGCACCTGGGAGCATCGAGCAGACTGAAAGTTTCTGGAAAGTTACACGACATGCATTAATTCAGCACACGTCGTGCACCTGGGAGCGTCGAGCAGACTAAAAGTTTCTGGAAAGTTGCACGGCGTGCATTAATTCAGCACACGTCATGCAAAGTGCATTCTGGAGCAACTGATGAAGGATTTACATGCCATGCACTGGGAATGCACGTCGTGCGCCTGTCAGTTTTAGTAATTTTCAAATACGACTCCTTTCATTTTAAAATATGAAACCACTCTATGGAGAAGTGACCACTTATCATAATTTGAAGGTCTTTCATCCCAGAGCAGGTCTAGAGAAAGGGAGGGTGATTTTGGGTGGAAGAAGGTGGTTTCTTGCAAAAGAAGCCCCATTCTTCTTCTCTTCTTCTGCATTTTCTTCTCTGGAGGTGCAACAGAGCTTCTTCACTCCACAAAGCTTCTCGTGAGGGAAGTTTGTCTGGTTTGGAGTAGCTTTAGGAGTGGGATTTCGTCCTCAAGTTGTAATTCTACCTTTCTTGGGTTACACCTTGAGATTACTTAGCTTTTCCTTCCCTAAATCATGTTAAATTCTGAAAATTCTGCACATTTCCTGTTGTACACATTCATGGACAAGTAGTTTCCTTTTCTTGGACATGGGAGAGTACCTCCCATGTCATAGCATGTAAGGAACATGATAATTTCATACTAAATGCTAAGTTGCTTATTTTTCCATCTTGTGAGCACCGGTTTCTTGCTTCTTGCATGTATGGTTGGCCACTTTATGTGCATGTTTTATGCTTTCTTGCTTGATCTGAGAAGATAAGTAGGAGAGTAAGGAGGTACTCTCTTGGCAACTCCTTCTTTACCACGAGAGTGTAAATTATGGAGTTGAGGAGTAGGATTGTGATCCAAAATGAAATTCATACATGAGAATGTTGTATTGAGTTAGGATCGTTGTACTTGCACTGAGAGGTGAAGTGCAACATACAACTCTCCTTTAAAACAAGTGCTTAGTATGTTTAAATTTCATGCTCCTATTTTATGCTATGATATTTTGGTGAAATACTAGGTCCAAGATCCTTCCATATCTAAATCTTAACCTTTCTTAAGTGATAATTTACTATTTTGTTTTAAATCTATAATTTAGTTGTTCTAATCCAATCATATTGTGTTCAATGATGTAGATTATTGAAAATCATAACTCTTGAGCCTAACTAACCAACTCTCCTTGTGTTCTACCTCAACTAAAACTACTCTCATATACTTTTGGATATTTTTTAAGTTGAGTAAATGACCCTTCTTAGGATTGAAACTCGTTACATAAATAGCCAACAATTTTTTGACGCCGTTGCGGGGAGCATCGATATTCATGTTAGAGTTAGAGTTGTTGATAAGTAAATGAGACTAGATCACAACCTTTAATCCACCATCATATCCATAAATCATAATTCATCATGATCATCATAATTTGTTGTATCTTCTATGTTTGTTTTTGTATCTCACTCACCTTGTTTATTTACAGGAGCATATGGGGTGTTCATGAAAAGATCCTTGAACCATGCATATCTGTTACGACCCCACCTCCTGATAACCCCCATTTAAGGGAGACCAAGAGGTTGAAGCCGCACCCATTAATCCCGGATCAAAGGTTTGACATATAACCATAAACAATTATTAAATTCTAACAGACTATACTGAAAATGGTAATAAAAATTTTCTTTACATACCTTGAAAAGTTGGGAACAAACTAACTTCTAACCTCCGCTGAACTATCCTATCTAATTCCTCCTTGTTCTTTAATTCTTGAATTCACAAGGTATCGCTTTACTGTTTGTACTTTTCATTGTACCTAAAACGCCGACAAACAAAACGTCGGTCAGCCGAAGCTGGTATGTGGGGGAAACAGATAATGTTCAACTATGTTAACAATATATTCATTCAATTAATCATTTAACAATCAAGATTACCTTTTAAGCCATACAACTCGATCCATACATATTCTCAAACTCTGGGATGTTCCTGCAGAGGACATAGATTTCACCTCTCTTTTAGGTAATAGAGTCGCATGGCACTACCCGAAGGTAGCCCAATATCTAACTCAATGTGACTTGATGGTCCTACCTCCATGGTAGCCATGTACTAAGTCAACCATAGACCTGATGGACATACCCAATAGGTAGCCATGTACTAGGTCATCCATAGACCTGATGGACCTACCCAATAGGTAGCCATGTACTAGGTCTTCCTCTAACCTCATGGACCTACCCATAGGCAGCCATGTACTAGGTTAGCTATAATGCCACAGAGAGAACCAGGATCTGAGTTTATAAGCATATACATTAAGTGATAGTCATAGTCACTTTATAATTGCAATATGAACATCCAAGCAGTTTAATTGCATTTAATGCGATTAAACGTCCGAGAAACCATCGGAAAACTAAGCGGTTATTCATAAGTAACCACATACCTGTTCAGAGCAACTTGAAGTCCAAATATTTAATATTCAGGAACAAACAATCAAGCAATCATCAATATCTTGAAATTAATACATAACATCCAAGTGTCACTGTTTTATTCCAAACCTCCTCAAGATATACTTCGATTCCACTTTAAGATTTCTAGGTCATCCTTTAGGGTTTTAGCTTTCATTATGCATTTATTACTGTTAATGTTTGTTTAGTCCACAAACCCTAATTTCAACATTATAGACACCATTAAAAGTCCATTAAATCCAATATATCTCTTTTACACTAAAACTACTATCTTTATCCATTTAAGTCATGGCAAGATCATTTAATTTTCTTTGAATTGACAACTCAACAAAGAATTATAGTTCGATTCTCCGGGAACCCTAATTACTACAATTCTCATTATTTATGTCAGTAAACCCAAATGTATCATTAACTCCACTTTATACACTAGGAACCCCAAAATATCCACATTATTGATCTTTTATACTCAAATTGGATTTATAACAACATAACTTTGTCTTACTCATATATTTGCACAATTAAAATCATTAAAAGACATCTCCTCCTAAATTAAGGTTTCTAAGCCCATTAATGCAAACTTAGGTATATGAAACCCTAATTTAATCCAATTATGTAAAAAAATCATCCTTTTTATTATCAATAGGTTAATATTCGTTCTAAACATTCAGAGAACATCACTATACTCAATTATTATCAATACCAAGGGTTTTTCATTAATTAAACCAGTAAATTTGATAACTTTATACACTTTTTGAATTGTGAAAAGAATCAGGCTTGAATTATATTTTCATTGGATTCCTCTCATTCTGAGGATCAATTTTCATATAAAGTTTGTTTTAATTCGAGTTACGGTTCAATAGATACGAATTTATAAAGGAAATACCTTTTCGGCCAATCCGAAGCTGCCACGTCGTCTATATCCATGCATGCGGCTCGCAATTGAATTTATAACCAATTTACCATATTATCCTCCCTTAAGTGGCTCGCTCCTTTCCACGTAGAGGGGTAGAAACGTCAAACGGGGACCTGTATCATCTTCAACCTCACGAACCCTGGTGGGCGGTCGACTGTAGCGACGTGAGAGGCTTCTCCTCATCTCCCCCGCACCCCCTGGAGCGTCGACGTCGATCCCCTACCTCCTCCACCCTCCGCCGTTCCTGCGGAGGTCCGGAGCTGCAGTTGAGATGGTCGTAACTGGTCCGACTGTTGCGCCTACCGCGGCACAGACCTGCAGGTCCGCCGAGCAAGATGAGCGGAGATGGAACCAAGGCAAAGGTGGCTGACCACCCTGGATCGTTGGGGTTGCGTCGTGCCTCCATTGATACCATGCTACCGTCGTCAGTTGCCCCCGGAACAACCTTTTGTTCTCTTGGTTAGGGTTTTGACGAGAAGAAGAAGAAGAAAGGAGGATATGTGGTATTTCTCTCTCCTGGACTCGTCCCATGGCTTTCTATATTTCTCCTTTTATAGATGAGGGTAACAACGTCCTCAAATGCTTGCTTATGAAGGAATAAGGCTCTTTCCTACTAGGAATCCTTTTTCTTAATGAAAAAGCAAACTAGTTCTTTCTCTCTCATATTCCTTCTTTTTTTTATATTGGGATTTCGAAAATCCTTTCCATTATTCTCTCATATGCTTTATTTTAACTCCATAAGAACAAAATTATAGTTCCTTTAGAAGAAAATACTTTCTTTTTAGATACATCACAAAATTCCTTAATAATGTATCACATTATCCTTTTATTTTACAAATTCGGTATTTTCTCTCTCATCTTTCTTCATTGGGACTCCTTGGATCCCAAGAAACTCTAAGAATTCGAAATTCCTCTTTAAGAAATACTCATTATCCTTAAATGCAACAAAATGCATTATTTCACATTCTCTTGTTTATTTCTTATTTAAATATTCCTTTTTGAGAATTTCTTTTTATTTCTCTTTTATTTTCCTCATTGGCATTCCTTTTAATATTAACAACCACATGGATACGAAATTTCCCCAAGAAATCTCATTTATGCGTCTTTTCATTCATTTTCCACATTATATCATTATTTCCCAATTTCTTTCTTCATAAAGAAATACTTAATTAATCTTTTCTTTTCCTATTTCTTTCTTTTTGCAACCTTGGACTCCTTGGTACCCAAGGAACCCAAGAGGCACGAAATCCTCTTTGGATTTTCCTTCTAGAGGTTTCCACATATTTCTTTTCTTAAAATTCAATTATCCATTTACTAATTGAATTTCCTTTGTTATTTTCCTTTTTATTGGGCCCAATAGACAATAAAGCCCACAAATCAAACAACAAGGCCATTTTAAACGAAATCCAATTATTCTCAACCAAATATATGATTATTTGTTCAAACATCTTTAATATGATAAATTATATTTCTCACCACTTGAACCCAAAAATCGGGGTTATAACATCCTTTTCCTCTTACAGGAATTTTGTCCTCAAAATTCTATCAAACAAACAAACAATTCAGGATACAACTTTTCCATGTCCATCATTGGCCCCTATGTGGCTTTACCGTACTCATGGTGCATCCAAAGAACCTTTATCATCTCATATTCTTTTCTCTGAGTTCTTTCACTCTGGCGTCTATAAACTGCACAGGTGACTCAGGTCATTTCAGCCTCCCTTGGGGCTCACTAGGTTCATGGCTCAGCACATGGTCGGGTATCTCACATAGTGCTCTGAATTGGACACATGGAACTCATCTCACATTACTCTATCCTGAGGGGTAGGGTCAAACCTAACCTTCTCCACCCATCCATGTCTAATGGACCCATGTATCGGGGACTCAGCTCTCTTAGTCATAGCTTAGAGGGGTCGGATTTTCATGTCACATTTTCTCCCACAGTAACTTGTATGTCAGTCTACTTTGCATCTTCTCACGACTCTCATCGTCTCTAGGCTCCTTTCAGCCCTTGCACAATCAAAGTTACTTCATCTACACGCACTGGGGTCCCTCTTTCTAACCATCATGTGGTCCTTTTCTAACCATCATGTGGCCCTTTTCACCAACATCACCTTACTGAAGTGGTGACCGACACAACCTCCCTTACAGAGCTTCATATTAAACCCGATACTAGCTATAGTGGTCATTGTCACATCTTTCATAGGAAAAGAACTGTCTCTAGATATCACCCTGAATGAGCACACATGCCCTCATCAGACCCTTCAGTCTGGATCATACTAACCATAGTTAAGGGGTGATAAACTATACTAACATTGAGTTCTTCATGTACCTACTTCCACTTTATGGAAGTGGACCTTTAGGTCAAACTCAAGAACCTTTGAACTCGCTTCATGGTGTAGTTGAACCATCTCTCTCTCATGGGTAGTTCAACTAGATCTATCCCTTAACAGAACTCTTTCTTTCTCATGTCATTTGGGTAAGGCGAATAACCCATATTGCATCTCACCCTTCCTTGGCCTAGGGAAGACCTATCACAACATCCATAGTGTTGATCTCTCATTCCCTCTCAGGGACTCTTTTGTCCTCTATATCGATACACTGGGTTACTGGGGTTCGTCCTTTACCTCCTGGCTTGCATGGCCATAAACCACATGCAACTTCATCTTAAGCATCCAAAGTGCTATTGCCATTACCACGGTGTATGGTGATCTCTAATCATGATTTCTTGTATGTCATGATTCTTCAAAATCGATTCCTCCAAAACCCTAAACCACTTTAGTCGGGGTTTCATCACCTTCTCTTCCAAAGAAGTACATCTGAGGTTTTACCACCATCCTTTCATTGCATCCAGGACTAGACTGGCTAACCAAACAACCATAACTTTTCAACGCATCTTGTTACATCTGAGTGTTATCCGAACACCTCTCCCTTTCAAACTTAGGGTTAGCCAAACAACCTCTTCTAGCTTCTAGTCAAACAAGTCAGATGTATCTCACCTAGAGCATCCATTACCATCTCACATCCTTAGGTATTAGGTAACATTGAAGACATACACTTGCATGTATTTCACGTATCATATTACCTCAAACTCCATGTCTATCTCCATTAAGAACACTCTCTGATTTACTCATCATGGTGCTCAAAATCAACCTGGTATAACTTGTAAGTTCCACATAGATCATGATAAAAACATCCTCATAAGGGGACTACCTCATTCCTCTTAGTGTTTACAAACCATCCATGTATCATTCACTTTACCAGGGTAGATATCTTCTCTATCCCCATTTCTCGTGGCAACGTTCCAACCTACATCATCTCTTATCATTGGTGTATGACATGCATAATGTCCTATCTCTCACCCCCATAACAAGAGGAAATAAGCATTTGGCTGCAGTCCAAATACAGAGTTTGTCCTGTTCCAAGAGTAGAGATGGTACATCCCACCTCACCAGTACACCTTTAAATCTACGTTGCAACGTGCCCCATATGTCTCTATATCACAACCATTTTGATATCAAACTAGTCTTGAACCTACTAAGGTTTATATCCTTGGTCATATCCTCTAGGTCTATAGGGTACCGACTCTTTTGGGGTCATCCCTCTTCCCTCATGCATCAAGAGAGTGCCCTACTCATCTGCCCTTTGGGTCCCATGAGTTCATGAAGGTGATCAATCTCCTAACCCATGGCTCTCAGACAATGATAGCTGTTACCTCCCGACCCTATGGTCATGTGCAACTGGGGAATTAGGCAACTCCTACTTTCATCGGTCTTATCTCTACCTGACCCTAGGATAGACTTAGGATTCTCCATTACAGTACATGTTCACTTAGGACCTTACCCAAGTCTTCTTCATCTCTCCTTCTGCATTCATGGGCTGGCTCTCATCCGTTCATAGGCATCACGACAACCTGCCTACCTTGGTCAAGCCCCATACTGGTTACCCCCATGGTAACACATTCACATGCAATAGAGATGGATATCTATGGGTCTATAGATTCATTCTCATACCATGTACCTTTCACATAGCTTCTCAAGATCCTATGAGACCTCTTTAGGTTACCTTGAACCAACAACACTGGTATACACCCTACAAAAGGGGTCCCTCTCCCAGGATGGGAGGAAAACTATCTCTTGACAACAAGGTCACAAAAACTCTTAGGTCTAGGGTTTACATCCACATGATCCTACTTAACCCTAGCAAGCCATTAAGGCATGAGCAGATCACTTACTGTACCATGCTAGGTCATACTTGTCCTCTTTCCTCGATGTTGGATTAAGATCAAACTTTCCCTTTATCATCAACCTAGCTGTGAGGGGTTCATCAAATACACCTTAAACTTCAGGGGCTTCTCTTTTCCTCTAATCATGAGGATTATCATGCTCGCTTCTATAGGAACTCAACTTCTCATCATGAACATTAGGTACACCGCTTCCCCTCTTAGGCCTAGGAACCCTAGGTTCACTTGTAGGTGTCCAACTGCATGATCCATCTCTTAACTACAAACCAAGCATGAAAAGGCATGACATGCACTTCTGGTCATCCTTCAACTCGAGCAACACTTAGGATTGGGTCCTCCTTTAGGACAACCAACAAGGTACAAGGCCTCATAACTTGTTCACTAAACCTCTCTAGGTCTAAGGAACTCTTCTTCCTACCTCAGAAGGTAAACACATATACCGTAGGCACATCAGCACCAGATGCTTCTTCTTCTATCTCTAGGGTTTGGTCCTTCTAAAGGAAACCAAGGTATCATCAACTTTCAGGGATCGATCATGAGGCAACCACTATCATCCATTGTTCAGAGTTTTAGGCTTCCAACCTTCTTGCTGGGTTTCTTTCTCTCTCTAGAGCTAAACCTACATCCAACCTCACCATTAGAGGTCCCTTCTTCATGAAGGATCAACCTCAAAAGCATGCTCTACATGGGTGAAGCCTAGGTTCGGACTTATGGTTGCTCGAGATCATCCATAACCCTTTATGCTCCATCATAATTCCTTATCCAGGGTTTCATCCTACTGTCAGCATTATGACGTGCCCTAGGTGCCAGCTATGCCCTACTGGTACAAGCCCATAGGGTTTCTATGGTCCTTCACTAACTTCATCATCTAAAGAGCTATCCTTTACCCTAACATGCACAACCCTTCCCAGGGTTGGGGTTGCCAAAGGTGCTAGGTCACCCATGGATCCTATGGCATCCCAAAGGCATGTCCTTTCAAACACCTGGTCCAACTCATCTCTCTCTAACCATCACTTAGGGTTAGGGTTAGCATCATCCTCAGAGGATGTGCCAGGTCTCTACTTGCAATGGAGATCTCTATCTCCAAGACTAACTTATGCTCCTGACAAGGAGGTCTGGCCTCAGGTCTCTTCTGAGGACATGACATCTTATGTCATATGTCCTAAGCATGTATCTATTATTTATTTTGCGCTTAATCTATTAAGCTTAGGTCCATGACATCTTATTTACATGCTTTTCTTTAATTTAGTGGAGGATTCCTTAAACCTTATTAACCTTATTCATACCTCAGGAGGGTGAGGAGAAGAAAGGAAACCCTAATCATTTATGTCCTTATCAGGAATTTTGTGATGAGAAGGGATGAATAAGATGATAAGTCCTAAAGGTATCTTATTTCGATTCGTACCCTAAGACTTTGGCCAGGCGGTCACACGGGTCCGGGAGTCCTCGTATTCCGACTAGCGGTGCGGAGGAAAATCTTGCCAGCCCCTGGTCGTGATCCCTTTCTAGACACCTCCGTTTTTCAGATACTCCTCTAATAACTCCCTTGGGTTCTATGGAGTTTGTAAAATTTAATATTTATTAATGGTTAACTGAGGAACCTAGGCTCTGATACCAAATGTTATGACCCCACCTCCTGATAAACCCCATTTAAGGGAGACCAAGAGGTTGAAGCCGCACCCATTAATCCCGGATCAAAGGTTCGGCATATAACCATAAACAATGATTAAATTCTAACAGACTATACTGAAAATGGCAAAAAAAAAATTTCTTTACATACCTTGAAAAGTTGGGAACAAACTAACTTCTAACCTCCGCTGAACTATCCTATCTAATTCCTCCTTGTTTTTTAATTCTTGAATTCACAAGGTGTTGCTTTACTGTTTGTACTTTTCATTGTACCTAAAACGCCGACAAACAAAACGTCGGTCAGCCGAAGCTGGTATGTGGGGGAAACAGATAATGTTCAACTATGTTAACAATATATTCATTCAATTAATCATTTAACAATCAAGATTACCTTTTAAGCCATACAACTCAATCCATACATATTCTCAAACTCTGGGCTGTCCCTGCAGTGGACATAGATTTCACCTCTCTTTTAGGTAATAGAGTCGCATGGCACTACCCGAAGGTAGCCCAATATCTAACTCAATGTGACTTGATGGTCCTACCTCCATGGTAGCCATGTACTAAGTCAACCATAGACCTGATGGACCTACCCAATAGGTAGCCATGTACTAGGTCATCCATAGACCTGATGGACCTACCCAATAGGTAGCCATGTACTAGGTCTTCCTCTAACCTGATGGACCTACCCATAGGCAGCCATGTACTAGGTTAGCTATAATGCCACAGAGAGAACCAGGATCTGAGTTTATAAGCATATACATTAAGTGATAGTCATAGTCACTTTATAATTGCAATATGAACATCCAAGCAGTTTAATTGCATTTAATGCGATTAAACATCCGAGAAATCATCATAAAACTAAGCGGTTATTCATAAGTAACCACATACCTGTTCAGAGCAACTTGAAGTCCAAATATTTAATATTCAGGAACAAACAATCAACCAATCATCAATATCTTGAAATTAATACATAACATCCAAGTGTCACTGTTTTATTCCAAACCTCCTCAAGATATACTTGGATACCACTTTAAGATTTCTAGGTCATCCTTTAGGGTTTTAGCTTTCATTATGCATTTATTACTGTTAATGTTTGTTTAGTCCACAAACCCTAATTTCAACATTATAGACACCATTAAAAGTCAATTAAATCCAATATATCTCTTTTAAACTAAAACTACTATCTTTATCCATTTAAGTCATGGCAAGATCATTTAAGTTTCTTTGAATTGACAACTCAACAAAGAATTATAGTTTGATTCTCCGGGAACCCTAATTACTACAATTCTCATTATTTATGTCAGTAAACCCAAATGTATCATTAATTCCACTTTATACACTAGGAACCCCAAAATATCCACATTAATGATCTTTTATACTCAAATTGGATTTATAACAACATAACTTTGTCTTACTCATATATTTGCACAATTAAAATCATTAAAAGACATCTCCTCCTAAATTAGGGTTTCTAAGCCCATTAATGCAAACTTAGGTATATGAAACCCTAATTTAAGTCAATTATGTACAAATATCATCCTTTTTATTATCAACATGTTAATATTCGTTCTAAACATTCAGAGAACATCACAATACTCAATTATTATCAATACCAAGGGTTTTTCATTAATTAAACCAGTAAATTTGATAACTTTATACACTTTTTGAATTGTGAATAGAATCAGGCTTGAATTATATTTTCTTTGGATTCCTCTCATTCTGAGGATCAATTTTCATATAAAATTCGTTTTAATCCGAGTTACGGTTCAATAGATACGAATTTATAAAGGAAATACCTTTTCGGCCAATCCGAAGCTGCCACGTCATCTATATCCATGCATGCGGCTCGCAATTGAATTTATAACCAATTTACCATATTAACCTCCCTTAAGTGGCTCGTTCCTTTCCACGCAGAGGGGTAGAAACGTCAAACGGGGACCTGGATCATCGTCAACCTCACGAACCCTGGTGGGCGGTCGACTGTAGCGACGTGAGAGGCTTCTCCTCATCTCCCCCGCACCCCCTGGAGCGTCGGCGTCGATCCCCTACCTCCGCCACCCTCCGCCGTTCCTGCGGAGGTTCGGAGCTGTAGTTGAGATGGTCGTAACTGGTCCGACAGCTGCGCCTACCGCGGCACAGACCTGCAGGTCCGCCGAGCAAGATGAGTGGAGATGGAACCAAGGCAAAGGTGGCTGACCACCCTGGATCGTTGGGGTTGCGTCGTGCCTCCATTGATACCCTGCTACCGCCGTCAGTTGCCCCCGAAACAACCTTTTGTTCTCTTGGTTAGGGTTTTGATGAGAAGAAGAAGAAGAAAGGAGGATATGTGGTATTTCTCTCTCCTGGACTCGTCCCATGGATTTCTATATTTCTCCTTTTATAGATGAGGGTAACAACGTCCTCGGATGCTTGCTTATGAAGGAATAAGGCTCTTTCCTACTAATCTACAAAATCCTTTCAATATGGCTCCGCTAGCTCCCGCGATCGGCAGAGCGACCTAGGGCTAGCCGCCGCAGACGCTGCTCGGGGGGAGAGGACGCTCGCCTACGACGCGCCGCGAGCCCTTCTCCCCCTGGGTATTCTCCTTCCTCGGCCTCTCCAGGGATCCACGAAGGTCGGTGTCTTTGGCTGTCTCTCCTCCGTCATTCCTCGCCCATCCTCAGAGGCGCAACGACTCGGCGGAAGGTAGTGGCTGCTCCGCTGGGAGTCTCTGGGATTCGGCGTCTCAACGGCGTGGGGCGCGCTCTGCGCTTTGGTGGCAGCTCCGTTCACCGGGGGACGTTTCCCTGGGGGTCGAGTGCCCCTCTCTTCTCCCTTTTCTTGCTTTTCTTTTGAGTCAGTCTATTTCAGGTTGTTCGTTTGAGCGTGCTTGGGTCACTTATCTGACTGCCGGTGAGCTAGGGCGTCCCTTGGTGCTTTAGGTAGAGGAGGAGTAAGTTGGGTCTGTGCTTCGTGCGGGTGCTCCGCTCCCTGTTCGTAGTGGGGGTCAGGAGTGGTGGTGGGGTTCCCGACGCCTTCTACCCCCCACCGTTCATCCGCCCGAGCCCTCCTTCCTCTATATCTGCATCCTTTGGGTTTTGGCCTCCTTCCCGGTCCTCCTGGGTGGTGCTCCCTTACTGCTCGACGTTATTCCTGTGTGTTTTGCTTGGTTTTTTTTGGGTGGCTCTTTGTTCGGTTTGTCTTTTCTGTTTGTTTCCCTGTGTTGTTTAGTTGTATTTTTGTCGTGTGTTGGTTGCTTAGTTTCTTGCTGTTTGTTTCCCGTATGTGCTCTCAACTTCTCGGCTGGCCTCAAGCATAGATAAGATGGTGATTTTCATTGGATGTACTTCTTACTCCTTCCCCAATATTCTCAAGGGCTCGTGCAGATTGATGGCTTCCCTCTATGATAGCTGCTTTAGACAGCCACAACGAAAGGGGGTTGGTACATGTAATTTAACTATCGCATCCCAATCTGAGTCTTCTGTTATGTTGGTCTACCAAAGGAGTTCTGCTTGGTACATTCATGTAAGAGTATTATTCTATAGATGTCGTATGGCTTGCCTTTAATGATATCGTGATGTTTCCCTAAAAAAAAGGCTCTTTCCTACTAGGAATCCTTTTTCTTAATGAAAAAGCAAACTAGTTCTTTCTCTCTCATATTCCTTCTTTTTTTTTATATTGGGATTTCGAAAATCCTTTCCATTATTCTCTCATATGCTTTATTTTAACTCCATAAGAACAAAATTATAGTTCCTTTAGAAGAAAATACTTTCTTTTTAGAAACATCACAAAATTCCTTAATAATGTATCACATTATCCTTTTATTTTACAAATTCGGTATTTTCTCTCTCATCTTTCTTCATTGGGATTCCTTGGATCCCAAGAAACTCTAAGAATTCGAAATTCCTCTTTAAGAAATACTCATTATCCTTAAATGCAACAAAATGCATTATTTCACATTCTCTTGTTTATTTCTTATTTAAATATTCCTTTTTGAGAATTTCTTTTTATTTCTCTTTTATTTTCCTAATTGGCATTCCTTTTAATATTAACAATCACATGGATACGAAATTTCCCCAAGAAATCTCATTTATGTCTCTTTTCATTCATTTTCCACATTATATCATTATTTCCCAATTTCTTTCTTCATAAAGAAATACTTAATTAATCTTTTCTTTTCCTATTGCTTTCTTTTTGCAACCTTGGACTCCTTGGTACCCAAGGAACCCAAGAGGCACGAAATCCTCTTTGGATTTGCCTTCTAGAGGTTTCCACATATTTCTTTTCTTAAAATTCAATTATCCATTTACTAATTGAATTTCCTTTGTTATTTTCCTTTTTATTGGGCCCAATAGCCAATAAAGCCCACAAATCAAACAACAAGGCCATTTTAAACGAAATCCAATTATTCTCAACCAAATATATGATTATTTGTTCAAACATCTTTAATATGAGAAATTATATTTCTCACCACTTGAACCCAAAAATCGGGGTTATAACAATATCTCTACATTCTAAAAATGAACACATCATTTGCATACTTCATGGAGAAAGAAGGAGTGAAACCCAAACATGTATGGAGGAATAACAACCCACACAACCATCATCCATGTCACCATCATATGCACCACCCTCATCCACACATCCTTCATCCACACCACAATCATTCACACCTAATTCGGCACCATCATATACACTACCAACACCCATACCACATTCTTTCACACCCTCATATCCACCACCTTCATCCATACCACATACACCACCACCATCTATGCCACATCCACCTAATCCTCTGGATCCACATGAAGAACTAGTCAAGGAGGATGACCTTCCTCTTAAGGACTACTTTGGTACATCTGCAATGCACATGAGTGGGCCTATTAATATTTCAAAATTTGAGGCAGAGGAGTTTTCTATCAACCCAACCATCATACAATTGATATAGCTGAATGCATTTAGAGGGACACCTATGGAGGATCCAAACCTCCACATTGCTGAATTTTCTGTTGTTGCTAAGCATCATAAAGATATATGGCATTCCTACTGATGGGATATGCCTAATCCTTTTTCAATTCTCTCTTAGAGATAGAGCCAAGGAATGGCTCTATGCTTTACCAAAGAAGTCAATCGGCACTTGGGAGGAGCTTCTAAAGGTCTTTTTGGCAAGATATTTTCCACCTAGCAAAACTTTACAACTGAGGAGTCAACTCATAAATTATTATCAAAGAGATGGAGAGACCTTGTATAATACATGGAAGAGGTTTAGAGATCTTCAACATATTTTTCCACATCATGGTCTAAGCAATTGGCTTCTATTGAAATCTTTCTATAATGGTTTGTGCTACAATACAAGGATGTTTATTGATGCAGTTGCAAATGGAGCTCTAATGAACAAATCTTATGGAGAATCCTATGTTATTATTGAAGATATGACAACAAATCATTGCCAATGGAGTCCAGCTACAATCTACCACCCATCCTTTTCACATACTACTTCCGGAATGTAAGTCGAAGATCACACAGTTGGTGCTATAGACTTGATTGCATCAAGGCTAGACACTTTGTCACAAAGGTTTGAGAATCTAAGCACCCAACTAATTCAAATAGCCAACAATATTTGTGATGCATGTGGGTTGCTTGGACACTCATATTCTACATGTTATGCTTCTTCTATTTATTCTCCAATGGGCTACACTCCACCAGACTTCTACAACAATGTCAACCTAAATTTCATTTAGCCACAAGAACTACAAGTATCTTCCAACTTAGAGTCTATGATTGCAACACTTATTTTAAATCAAATGCAGCAAAATGAGGAGTTCCATCAACAAAGACAATCTATGATGGATGCTATTGACCAACTCTCTTCTAAGGTGAAGGATATAGCCACTCATGCACACATATTAGAGAAACAAATTGCCCAACAAGCTATTTTTAGCAAAGAAGCATTTCCACCTTTCTTTCCTAGTCCACTGGATATGAATCGTACATATTTCAAGCCAGTGACATTGAAGAATGGTGTTGTCATAGAAGTATATCCTTCAAGGTATAATGATATTGATACCTATGAGGATTATGAAACTGCAATTCAAGGGGAGCTAGAAAGCTACAACACATTATCTACTTTTAGATTCTTTAAGCAAGCCACATGTCCTTCCTCCTCACACTCTAGATGACACATTGCTTTATAATGAGAACACTCTTCCCAACTCATATTTTGATGATGCTTCAAAGGATAATGAAAAGACAAATACTATTGGTGTATAAAAGATTATTCTTGCTACAGCTGATAGGTGCTTTCGCTTGCCCCAAATCAAGGACATATTTGCAAGGAGGCATCAATCTTTAGCACAACAATTTCCAGCCTCAAATCAAATCAATGGACCTACATCTTCATCATTCACCATGATAGGTTATGGGGAGAGAAACCGACCAGTAGTGTAGTTTTATTTCCCTTTTATCATATTTTTCTTAGTTGTTGTTTTTAGTTATGCTCTTCTGGTGGCAAATCTAGTATGATATGAGGTTTATCTTTTATATGTGGTAGAACTTCTATGCCTAACTGATTGTCCTCTTTTGATGAAAAATATCATTTGGAGAAATTGTAAATGGCATGCATTAATGAATGAAACCTGGTGGCCATCAAATTGTACTTAACTCTAGTTTATGATTCTAGCTTGAACATTCATCTTTCACACCCTTGATTGCTTAAATCATGTAATAGTTTCAATTTTTGTGAGTAAATCAACTTATTTGGAATACATGATGCCCTTGCCAAGCTCTTAGTGCATTTCAACCAGTCTTTCAATGAAAAAAAAATCAAAACAAATGAATGAAATCTAGCTAATGTTGCAATTTAGTTGACGCTCATATGTTTTGGAAAAAAATTAATTTCTTTTGGCTTATCTCATCTTTATACCCCATAAAAGATGGCTAAACTACCCACATATCATGCTATCCTAGTGTAAGTCCGACGATGGTTAGGTGGTATGTCTTAAAAGAGGGTAAAATACCCCAACCGACATTCCACATGTGCATAAGCCTACATTAGCAGCCGATTGTCAGAACCCATAATCCATTGTCATATCATTTTTGGGAAATAAGGAGAGTATAGCTAAAATTGTCAATTTTAACTAAGATTTCATCATTTGTATCCTTAATAGTTGAGAGTTTGAGTTGCAAATCCACTAATTGTTTGGCTTAGTCATCCAAATTCTATGTAGTGATGTTTAATTGATTGATTCATTTAATTGTGACCACCCCTACTAAACTGAAAATCTCTTTCTTATGTATTTAAGTTGAATTGATGGCTATGAGTATAAACATGTTGATCATGGTTGGCTTGGTCTTATACACATCTTTCTTTTCATTTGATCTATGCATGAACTTGACAATTCTCCATTTGTGTTTCTATGATCTTTTTGCTTGAGGACAAGCAATGGTTTAATCTTAGGGGGATTTGATGTGCATAAATCATATCATCTTTTGGATCATGTTTGGTTGCATATCCATGTTGTTTTGACTCAATTATCACTCTCATTCATGCTAGATTCTATATTTTTAGCTATTCTTACTTGTCTCATGGTTTGGATTGTAGGTACAACATTTTGCAATGAAATGATGAGGAATATATCATATTATCACTTATTGGATCACTCCTCAAGTATCTACATATTTTAGGTTTCAAAACTATGCAAATACCACTTTTTACGGCATGTAAATCAGACCAACACGCTGAAAGTTATGAGCAGAATACACAACAGCCCATAATAGCCATTGACACATCGTGTCTTAAAAAGACATGTCGTGCACCTGGGAGCGTCGAGCAGATTGAAAGTTTCTGGAAAGTTATACAGCTTGCATTAATTCATCACACGATGTGAATCTGGGAGCGTCCAGTAGACAGAAAGTTTTTGAAAAGTTACACGACGTGCATTAATTCAGCACACGATGTGCAAAGTGCATTCTGGAGCAACTGACGAAGGATTTACATGTTGTGCACTGGGAATGCATGTCGTGCGCCTGTCAGTTTCTGCAATTTTCAAATATGGCTCCTTTCATTTTAAAAGATGAAACCACTCTATGGAGCAGTGATCACTTATCATAATTCGAAGGTCTTTCATCCTAGAGCAGATCTAGAGAAAGGGAGGGCGGTTTTGGGTGGAAGGTAGTTTCTTACAAAAGAACCCCCATTCTTCTTCTCTTCTTCTCCATTTTCTTCTCTGGAGGTGCAACAGAGCTTTTTCACTCCAAAAAGCTTCTCGTGAGGGAAGTTTGTCTGGGTTGGAGCAGCTATAGGAGTGGGATTTCATCCTCAAGTCGGAATTCTACCTTTCGTGGGTTACACCTTGGGATTACTTAGCTTTTCCTTCTCTAAATCACATTGAATTCTGAAAATTCTACACATTTCCTACTGTACACATTCATGGATGAGTAGTTTCCTTTTCTTGGACATAGGAGAGTAGCTCCCATGTCATAGCATGTAAGGAACATGATAATTTGGTACTAAATGCTAAGTTGCTTGTTTTTCCACCTTGTGAGCACCGGTTTCTTTCTTCTTGCATGTATGGCTGGACACTCACTACTCTAGAAATGGCTTATAAAGTCGGTTTTCAAGGTATCGGTTGTCTACAAAAACCGACACATAAACCCTACTGTGTCGGTTTTTAACATAAACAGACATCCAATATGTGAAGGTCGACCAGACACGGGTACCGCTTTCAATAATTGTCGGTTCTTTAATAAACAACCGACACTTAAAATCAACCGCCAAAACCAAAATTCCAGCGAAAAAATTACCTTCAAAATTGGACATATGTTGTCGGTTTTTTAATAAATAACCGACAACTAAAGGGTATGCGTGAGACAGGAATAGTTGTCGGTTGTCTTTTATTTATAAACCGACGATATTAAGTAGTATAGTTGTCGGGTTTTTTCAAAGAGCCGACACTGTTGGTTTAGTTGTCGGTTATGTTAAATAACTGACACATGTTGTCAACTTAATAGCCCCGCGAATAGAACTTTTCCCCATTGTCTCTGTTTCATTGCCGTGCGCTAGGGTCTGGCGATTTCCCCCGCCGTCGTTGCCGATTGCCTCCCCACGCCGCCGTTCGTCTGTCGCACGCTGCTCGCCGCCGTCACCATCGTCGTTGTCGCCGCCGGTTGCTGTTCTCATCGACGCCCTCACCGCCGCTCCGCCGAGCCGTCGCCGGTTGCTGCTCCGCCGATTGCTGGTCTCCTTGACGCCCTCGCCGCCGCTCCGCCGAGCCGTCGCCGGTTGCTGGTCCTCCTCTTCTCGCCGCCGTCACCTCCAGCTGCTCTCCTCTGCTCCGGCGCTGTCAGCTTCACCTTGTTGCCCTCAAGGTACGCCGACTTCTTCCTTCTTCCTCATCCTCTAGCTTAATACTGCCTGTCTAATAGACTCAACTCAAGTGTTTCTATCTTTACATTTGCATTATTCATTGCCATTGTTCTTTAAAATGTCAATGAAACTATAATGGTTATCCAATGTTAAAGTTGAATACCTTGTTGTAGGCTACACAACAGATGAAACTATAGTAGCGTTTTCGTGTATATGTTTTTGATATTATTATATCACTAGCAAGAAAGACAACCATTTTCATTACTAGTAGATGAATAAATACATTAAATACAAATCAATTGGTAAACTAATATAAATCAGTAGATGATTACATAATTCCTAAATCAGCACATAAATAAATACAAATAGTAGATGAATAAAATACAATAAATACAGTAATAGAGTTAAATCAGTAGATGATTAAATGATATCAAAATTATTACATAAATAAACACAAATCAATAGATAACTAAATAAAAATAGTAATAAATAAAAACAAATAAGTAGATGAATAAATACATAAGTGGAAAAGTAAATATGAATCAGTTGATAAATAAAGTTACATCAGTAGATTCTTACATAATTTCAGAAGCAGTATAAATAAATTCAAATGAGTAAATAGCTAAATAAAAAACTGTACATGAATAAATACAAATAGTAGATGAATAAATACAAATCAGTTGATTAACTAATATAAAATTATAAATCAGTGATGATTAATCAATTCTCAAATCAGTACATAAATGAATACAAATAGTAGATGAATAAATATAATATAATCAAATCAGTTGATAATTAAAGTTAAACAGTTGATAACTAAAGTTAAATCAGTAGATGATTAAATAGTATCAAAATCAATACATAAATAAACACAAATTAGTTGATAACTAAAGTTAAACAATTGATAATTAACTAAAGTTAAATCAGTAGATGAATAAATAATATCAAAATCAATACATAAATAAACACATGTGACATGCTTGGAATGTAAATGATGAACTTTTCCCTAAATTGCCAATCATGCTCTTAAAGACATCAATAATCACCCTAACTTGAAGAACTAGGATTTTAGGTATAAGAATGACAACACATTATTTGTTGGCCTAAAAACCTGTCCAAATGCTGCCGAAATTTTCTTAATTTATAATGTGAGCTTAATTTATAATGTGAATTACTTTACAATGTGAATGTGAACTTTACAATGTGAGCTTTAGAATTTGAATTACTTTACAATGTGAACTTTACAATTTGAATTACTTTACAATGTGAGCTTTACACTTTGAATTACTACTTTATAATGTGAACTTTACAATTTGAATGTGAATTTGCAGATGGTTGACCATTCTCCTGATGACCGTCTTGATGACTACCGTGAGGGTGAGGACATCAATGCACCGCCTCACAATGAAAGTTTTAAAAATATATCATATATTTATATCTATATGTCCATTTATAGTTATATCTTGTAAATGTGAATTATTTTGTCAAATTTTAGGTTGATGATGCACAGGTACCATGTGCAGCACTTGAGGCACTTGATCAACAACACCAAAAAGTTGACAAGAGAAGGGGCATCACTATGATGAAGAAGTTAATTGCGCAAAAGGGCAATGGACCCAAACTTGTTGTGGATTTCGATAATGCAGGAAATGCATGTGGTGTGAATCGCAATTCATTTATTTCATATCTTGGATATGTTACTCGTAGCCATTGCGGTTGTCGCTTAGATTCTTGGCATAACGTTTCTAAGGAGAAGAAAGATTTAATATGGAGGGATCTATGCGTGAGTTATTATTAATTTGCAATTCTATTTTGTAGATGACTAAATTTTTGGATACTAGTTAATAGCAATTCTATTTTGCAGAGTAGATGACTAAATTTTTGCAGGGGTATGGCAGTATGGTTAGGGGAACATGATATAAACTCCCCTATAATTGTTTCTTCTGATTCAGATTCTACAGGTCAGTCATACGAAACAAAAATATTTATACAAGATATTTTGGAGTTGTTTCGAAATGATTGGCTAAATACATTTGTGATAGAGCTATGGATAAGGTGAGATATTCTTTATACATCCATATACCTTGTGTATGATCTGGTGATCTGGTTTCTTATTTACTAATGCATGCGTAATTAATACATATTTTGCAGCTACTTAGACAACATATGTGCAGATTTTGGATTCGAACATGTAGGGTTTTTTATTCCATCCTTGATTAGTCTAGTAGCTAAAGACCCTACATCAGTTCAACAATACTGCTGTGAGGCTTTTTTAGTTTTTGTTGTAAAAAATAAGACGGTGATAATGGCTCCATTCAATGTAAAGTAAGTTTACTTTGCTTATTATAATTTGGACTTAAGAAAATTACATTTTATTGTGGATTTTGAGTTATTAATTTTGAACTTTTTTTCCTCTAGTGGTAAGCATTGGGAGTTATTGGTTATTGCCCCCGAGACGTTCACTGTGTATTATCTAGATCCTAAGGGGTGTAAATTGAATACAAGATTTGGACACAAAATGAAAATGGCAATATTTCGGTGAGAAATATTTCATTTTTCATATCCGTTAACATATGTTATTACATTACTATTTAATTGCAATGTTCTGTGTTACATTAACATGTAGGGGTTTTGAGGAGTACAAAAAGGCTGGAGGAAAGGTCCCCACGAAAAAGAACCAGCAAATAATTTGGAAGAACGTGAAAGTAAGTTCCCTACTGCAATATATGTATATATTATTTATGTGAACAATGCTTATTTAGTTGTATTTTTTAATATTTTGTATGTTTGAATGTATAGTGTGCTACACAAGACAACGGATGGGCATGTGGATACTATGTCATGCGATATATGTACATACTTGTCAAAAATGCCGCAATGGACATCGATTGTATTGCTGAGGTATTATATAGCCGACAAGAGATAATATGAAATATATCAATCTTATTTATAGCTCATTAATTATATATATACATCATTCTCTTTACAGGTGTTTAAAATGGACCCCAATACAGGAAAGGACTTACCAGATGTACATGAGCCCTATACGATGGGAGAAATAAATGAAGTAGTAGAAGAATGGGCAACAACCATACAATTAGTGGGGGCTTTAAAATATAATTGGGATCCTGATAGCGAATAATGACTAAACAATGATACTTTGTAAATGAATTTCTGAATTATAATATATCTGTGAATGTTTCTACATGTCTGAATGTTTCTACATGTGTTTGAATGAAAATGAATGAAAGTGTTGGTTGCTATATGAAGTCTACATGTGTGAATGTGAATCAATGGAACTACAGATTGATAGCATGTGTGAATGTTTATAAATGTGTGAAAATAAAATGGAACTACAGGTTGCATTGCTATATGCATGTGATACTTTTTTATTGTTAATTTTGCAGGTTTGCGGCCTGTTGTCGGCTGATATCAATGGATGTTGTAAAACCTGCAGTTCATAACTGAACTGAACATGTTTCTCATCCTGCGACCAGCCGCAGCAGGTCTGCAGACTGACAGCAAAAAAAACAATAGTTGTTGATTATTTGTAAATAACCGACACATAATGTTATAGTGTCGGTTTTTTACAAATAACCGACATCTATTTCATGTGGCGCGAAGGGCTTGGTTGTCGGTTATTTGTAGATAACCGACACAGATGGTGCCCAATATGGCGCCCTTTCTGTGTCGCGAAGGGTTTGGTTGTCGGGTTCTTACCTAATAACCGACACCTATAGTCCCATGATGGTGCGTTTTCGGTGGCGCGCGAAGAGTTTGGGTGTCAGTTATGGAACCGACGACCAATGGTTGGACTTTTAGTGTCTCCCACATAGGTGTCGCTTATAAACCGACACTAAAGGCTTTAAATAACCGACACTAAATGTAGGTTCTGTAGTAGTGACTTTATGTGCATATTTTATACTTTCTTGCTTGATCTGAGAAGATAAGTAGAAGAGTAAGGAGGTACTCTCTTGGCAACTCCTTCTTTACCATGAGAGTGGAAATTATGGAGTTGTGGAGTAGGATTATGATCCAAAATGAAATTCATACATGAGAATGTTGTATTAAGTTAGATCATTGTACTTGCACTGAGAGGTGAAGTGCAACATACAACTCTCCTTTAAGATAAGTGCTTAGTATGTTTAAATTCCATGCTCCTATTTTATGCTATGAGATGTTGGTGAAATCCTAGGTCAAAGATCCTTCCATATTTGAATCTTAACCTTTCTTAAGTGATAATTTACTATTTTGTTTTAAATCTATAATTTAGTTGTTCGAATCCAACCATCTTGTGTTCAACGATCTAGATTATTGAAAATCATAACTCTTGCACCTAACTAACTAACACTCCTTGTGTTCGACCTCGACTACAACTACTCTCGTATACTTGTGGAGATTAGATAAGTTGAGTAAATGATCCTTCTTAGTATTGAAACTCGTTAGCGTAAATAGCCAACACTCAGGTTAAACTAGCACTAGTGCACTTGTCAACTTCTCCTTGAACAACTCAAAGGCATGCTGACATATGTCATCCCCAGACAAATGACACATCTTTCCTTGTCAGCTTTGTTAGGGGTATTACCACTAAGCTAAAGTTGTTGATGAACCTCCTATAGTATCCTACCAAGCCCAGAAAACTATGAACTTTTGTCAGCGTCTTTAGTTGTTCCCACTCCAGCATGTATTCAACCTTCTTGGGGTCCATACAGATACCCTCAATAGATATCATGTATCCTAAGAAATACACCTCCTTCAGGAAAAACTCACACTTTCTAAATTTGGCATCTAGTTGATGTTGTCTCAACATGGTCAATGCCTGACAAAGATGTTGTTCATGTTTATGACAATCTCTGGAGTACATCAGGATATCATCTATAAATACCACCAAGAACTAATAATGAAATGACCATATTACCTTGTTCATCAAGTCCACGAATGTTGTTGGTGCATTGGTTAGCCCAAACAACATAACCACAAACTCGTAATGACCATACCTAATCCTAAAAGCTAACTTATATATGTCATCTGCCTTAATCCACAACTAGTGATAAGCCAATCTCAGGTCTATCTTCAAAAACATTGTGGCACCATGCAACTAGTCAAATAGGTCATCAACCCACGACAAGGGATACTTATTCTTTATCGTCACCTTGTTCAACTGTCTATAATCTATACACATCCTCATGGATCCATCTTATTTCTTTACAGACAACACGGGAACACCCATGGAGATGTACTTGGTCTAATGAAACTTTTCTCAAGTAGCTCTTGCAACTATTTCTTCAACTCTGCCATCTCAAGAAAGCCACCTTATATGGTGTATGAGCTATCAACTGTGTATTTGGGACTAGATTGATCTCAAAGTCAATCTCTTGGGGTGGGGTAACACCTCGAAACTCATCGGGAACACATCCTCAAACTAACAGACCACTGACACCTCTTGGACACTAGGACTCCTCACCTTTGCATCCACCATATGTGCCAAAAATGTGTCGTAGTCATGCCTCATCATCTTCTCAGCCACAATCACGAATACCAGACCCTTTAGGAGAATATTCCTATCTCCTTGAAAGATCCACATTGCATCACCATCTACTAACACCGCCACTTTAGAACTACAATCCAAGACCACCTGATACTTCTCCAAGGTGTCCATTTGAAGGATCATATTGAATCCATGCATATCAAGTGGTATGACATCCACTTGAATGATGTTCCTTGAAAAAAAGGACACACGAAGGACACACCTCCCACATCTTGGTGGAACCAACTAATGGGGATTCTAAACGAAGACTATCCCATCTACAATCAACACGTAAAGAACAACTATCAATCACTTCTCAAGTAACCAAAGAGTGTGTCATACCTGGGTCAACCAAAACATATATAAGAAAGAAGAAGACAAATAAAAATAAAATAACTCCATCTGACCTGTCATTACTCGTAGGTTGATCACTCCTTCTGATGACTCATGGCATAGAATCAAGCCATTTCCTATTTCCACCCCATCCTCTACTAGCCTGTCCAGAAGAACTATCATGTGATGCTTGTCCACATCCTCGGTCTCCACCACTGCTAAACTGATATCTCTTCTAGCCCTTCTGACTCTTCCTAGGTTGTTGGGTCACCTCATCATCCTTCATGGGACAATGTAGTCTTGTATGTTCGGTCTGTCCACACTTATAGCAAATCTTGTTCTCATACCATGGCCTAGAAGGCCATGTCACTGACGCTAAAGCTGTACTATGGGCTCCTACTGGTGGAAGACTGCAACCTCTGCCTCTACTTGGTGACCACTACTTCTGTGCACTTGACCTCTGTGGTGCCAAGGGTGCCGAGAACCTAGGATTCGTAAAGCCTCCAGACGATTGTCCCTAATAATGCATCGGTCTCTTCTCACGATTCTCAACCACTGATCTCTCTATCTATCGAACCGACTCCATGAACATGGTAAACTATTCATGATTCTCCAAAGCAGCCAATGGAGTGGAAAGCTCTGCACCCAAGCCCTTATTAGAGTGTAATATCCTATCCTGATCTGTAGAGCCATGTGAGGATAGAACCTCATAAACTCCACAAACTTTGATTCGTACTCGTTGGTCGACATGGATCCCTACCGGATCCTCTCAAACTGGGATATATTCTCATCCAAATAGGTCTGAGGGAAGTATTGACTAACAAACTCACATCAGGATGTCGAGACTCCTCCCAACCAACAACAACACTAGACCTCTTCTCCTCTTCTATGGCCCACCAATGGCCAACACTCCCCTCCAAAATATATACAACATGCTTCACTTTGTCTGCCTTGGGGATGTTGAGGATCTTGAAGAATTTCTCCAACTTTGTCAACTAAAGATTTGCATCCACTAGATCAACTGTACCAACATACTCTACATTCCCAACACATCTCATGCCTCTCAAAGGTCTTCCTATAGCCCAGAGATTCAAAACTGGGACATCTTCCCTTGGTTGTGGTGTAGTCTTTTCATCTTCCATATCCGTCATTGTTTCCATGAACTTCCCAAATAGAGATTGAAAAGTAGGGTTTTCTACCATGTTCGGGCCAAGCTGGCTGTAACATACTAGATCTCAGACCCTGCCCTAGAAGTTGACATTTTGGACTTAGCCAAACAAGGTTGAAGGTTAGACCTAAATAGATGTTTAGTATAACCCCAATGAGATAATTCATGTATAGATCACCTTAATATAACCTAATGTTCTAATATTAATCTTAGGTTTATATTAGATACATAAAATATACCACATAACTCATTTGGTGGTAATATGAAGATAAGAAAGTTAATTGGATGAAAATTTTGATAATGGGTCGTTAATGGGCCATATGACATATCTCATAAAAAGAAGTCTCAAAGTGGAAACAAACTTCAAATTCGAAATCTACATATCTAAATTAGCCTACATGTCAAATTTCATCTGGACAACCTTGAAATATTAAGATAAGTTTAGGAGAGAGAAAATGAGTAAAAGGCATAAGTAATGGCTAATGTGATTATATAACTTCAAAATATATAAATATTGGCAAGTTCATATTCAACACATCAAAGATAACTTGTGGATGAAGTTAGGTCCAATTTGGATGTTGTTTGTGCAAGTTATGCAATTTTAGGTACATTCTGGATTTTTCTGCAATTTACCCAATTGGGAGGTTTTCTTTGCAAATTATCACATGAATTATAATCCTTATATATTCCCTTACCATTCTGAAGTTTTTGAACCATAGGGCGCCTAGTTGCACCTTGATTTGAAGGTGTTTCTTTCCAAGGGCATTTTAGGGATTACTCTCTTTATAAACTAGCTTATCTTTAGAAGCTATCAACCAATGGGGTTATTTATTTGATTGGAGGTCGGTTGGGATGGCCTACAAGTTTCCAAAAAATAACATTTGATATTCAAGAAGCCTCTATGAGTTGCTGATAACACCCAATTTCGTGATGTTTCTGCCTTGTTTTCTGTTATCAAAACTGCCCTTTTCTGCTATTTTCCTCTCTTTTATTAGCATTTTCGCAATAATTGGCCAAGCAAAACTCTTAGGCTAATTTTCTTATCTTTTACAGAGTTTTCCCTCGTTTTGGTGCAATAAGGCCTTCCCGGCCCATGAATAAATCCAAGTCTGCTTTCGGCCTTCCTGACGACCGATACGACCCCTGCTCGACATGGCAAAACGACCTAACGACGCACGACGAAGTGATGCCGCGCAAGAAGAAGCTGTCGGACGACACTCCCACTACCCGACAGGGAGCCCAGCTCGCCTCGAAAACCAACCTTGTCGAGCGACACGACCACCCACCGGCAGGCGCGCCGCCCATCACGACCGATAGCCGACACCATCGACGTCGAGCAGCATCTCTGTATCGGCCCATCCTACGACTGGTGCTTAAGGTGGCCACGTGGCACTTCGAGCACCATGTATTCTCACCAACCAGATGACTATAAATAGCAGCTACAGGAAGACGAAGAGAGAACTCTTGGAAGTTCGGACAAAGTGAGAGCTTAGATCGGACGGTTGGGAACCAGAGCCACCTTCGGAGGAAGCTGCGAGAGCAAGCATATCGTGCCCCAGTGTTCGTGTCGGGCGACACTAGGTGAGCTTTTCCTCATCCCGAGAGGGAAGGGATGGTTCACTTAGGATTGTCCTGGGCGACACTGAAGGCCGATATCGACCACCGTAGATGAGCGACACGGGAGCCCGACGGTAGAGTGTGTCGCTCCTCACCCGACACAATATCGAACCCGATACGCTCTGCCCGTCATGCGTGTCGCCTGAGAGGGTGTGCCGCCTGACTTGAGCGTATCGGCCAGGGTCCTCGAACGATACAGTCCCGTGTAGTGCATGCCGGCCGAGAGGGTGTGCCGCCCGACATAGCTGTATCGGGGTGGGCCTCTGACCGATATCGGACAGGGAGAGTCGCTTAGTCTGTCGACCTTCTACATCAAGAAGGCGACATAGTTTTAATTCTGTTATTTAATTCTTTATAGCATGAAATGTATTAAGACCCTTTAATGTTTATGGAAATGGAAAGATTTGATTACATGTTGCTCTATGCTTGGTACTTTTGATTGGATGATTGCTATGTTTAATATCTGAGCGCTGGCTTGCATGATTTGGATCGCGTTTCGATTAGCTACCGAACCGTATTTTCCCGTCGCAACAACTTCGAGAGTCGTGTTGTGGCTCTAGCGTTTGGTCCCATTATGGAGTACGAGAGTGCCTGGAATGGAGCTGTTTTCAGTAGCACTCCACTCTAGCTTAAGGCCAGCAACCTCAAGAGGGGTGTTGGTACTGGGATAGAGGTACCCGCTCTGAGAGGACGGGTACAGGATGTTATTGCTACCGCTTGTTTTACTGCAGTCTTATCATTCAAACTCTGTTGCATGAAAACCCCTAAAATTTGCTAATTGATAAAATCTAAATTCTTTCTTGTAACTCTAGTTGGAGATAGTTTTTCCTGTTTTATTTGTGACACCTTGATTCCCTTTCGGGAACTTTATCCTCTTTTAATACCTGGTGGAGTGTAGCGTGACGATTCTGGGTTCTCAACACTTCCCCCTTGTCCCTGTGTTCGACCCCATATGACTATTTCGACCCCGTAAACAAAGTTGTGGGGGCCTAGAAGGATTCAGGTTTATAAATATTAAAGCTCGACCACCCATAATCCGCCTCCACTTTTGGAGCGAAACAAAAGGGCCGTCAACTTTATGGCGCCGTTGCCGGGGACAAGGCAATAGCGGTACTGTCGATGAACCTGAATCCACTAACTACACTCATGTGCCTCAAGCTTAGAAATGAGTTTGACAGCACTATCTTTCCTTTTGTTTTTCTTATTTACTATTTTCTTCCCACTAATAAGGATTCGACTTTCTAACTTGGTTTTTCGGGCCATTTCAGGGGTCCCAAAGAACAGCAGTCTGTTCCGCCAAAGCTCAGATACAGATCCGCAGTTCACCTGATTGAGCCATGCCTCCTCGTATCAACCCACAACGCAGGGAGGAAGAACCCCAAGGAGGACTGAGAAATGAATCACCACCGCCGGGCGACAACGACCTCTACGACATGAACAATCAACAGGAAGATCTGGAAACAGAGCACTCCGAGGAAAGTCGTCACCAAGAAAGACCTCGTCACCATCACCGACACAGAAGAAATCATAATCAACAGGAGCAACGCCACGGAAGTAGCAACAAAGATGATTCGGAAGGAGATGAAAAGACTCTGAGAGAGTTAGCCTCCTCAAAGGCTAACAATTCTCGATGCCCGGTGATCATCCCGCGCTTCAACGCTACCAACTTCGAGCTCAAGCCGTCCGTGATTTCCATGATTCAAAACAAGAGTTTTTGAGGGAGTTCCAGGCATGACAATCCCTATCATCACCTGGACGCCTTTAAAAACATCTGTGATACGATCAAAATGCGGGGGGTTCCTCAAGATGTGATCTACTGCAAAGGTTTCATCTTCTCCCAGGAAGATAAGGCTCAATCATGGTACTTGGGACTCCCCCACCAGTCTTTAAATGGATGGGGATCTCTGGCGGACGCTTTCGTCAACAAGTTCTATCCAACCGAGAAAACGGTAAGAAATAGGCAAAGGATCACCTTGTTTGTGCAAGGACCCAACGAGAATCTCCACGAAGCCTGGGAAAGGTACCAAGAATGTCTGAGGGATTGCCCTCACCACAACTACAGGAAGGGGTTCCTGATCACCACCTTTTACAATGGGCTGACCCCCGAAGAAAGGGTGTCACTGAACGCCGCGGCAGGAAGTGACTTCCTGGGGCAAAAGCCGAGCAAGTCTGAGAAGATAATCAAAAACATGGCCGAGCTGCGAGCTGGGACTGATTTTGACAGATCTGACAGAGGACAAGGAAAGAAGGCTGGTGAAGGATCTTCTCTTGAGTTCAAGGCTCTGGAGAAATGTTCAAAATTTCGTCGAAATTGGTGAAATTTCGCCAATTATTTCGATGCCGATGGCAATCGGACATAGAAACAGCAGTACCTCTTGTTACGTACGTAATTTCGTCGAAAAAAAAAATTCGACGGTTTTTGTCAAATTTCGCCGAAACAAGGGGGGTTTCGCTGCAAATTAGCCATTGAAGGCTATTATTTTGCCGGCACGGGTCGAAATGCAACACTGTGCCGCCGAAAAAGAAGACGTCTGCTGCAGATTTTTGCTTGGGCGATTTTGAAGGTTCCAAAGGCTATTTTAAGGGATTTTGAGGTATGTTTTCTCTAATCCTCTTCTTCTTCTCCCCCCTTCTAATGTTCTACCCATTCTCTCTCTCTCTAATCTCTCCTCCTACTATATTTCTCTCTCTATTCTCTTAGATCTAAGGTACTAGATCTCCCAAAAATGGTGGATCTATGCATTAAATCCTTAAATGGTGTAGATCTAAACATGAATCCTACTAAATATCACTAAATCCATAACCTAAACCCGTATTACTACTTAAATCTAATCTTTTTTGCTTGAAAAATCATTTTTTAACATGGAATTGCCTAGATTCATGCTTATATGAACAATATATACTAATATTAACTTAGATTAAGGTCAAAAATGCATTTTGGAGGTAAAAAATTATGTACTTTTTATTATTTTCGAAAAATCAGACTTAAAAAATTATTTTTTTTCTATTTTCGTTAAATAAAATGATTTCTAAATAATAGAAATTGCATTAATAATACTATAATAACCTAATATGTGTATGATAAAATACTTAAAATAAGTTTAATGTATTTAGAATAAAGATCAAGTCTTTTTATATAATTAAAAATTATTTTCAGTAATTAAAAAAAAGCAAAAAATACATTTATTAAAAAATGGTAAAAACGATTAATTGATTATACATTTAGACTCTACTTATTTAGTATCATAAATCATTGAAGTAACGCAAACATATTATAAAATTGAGTTTACTCTAGTCTCTATTAGTCTATTTAATATCATTAAAAGATAATTTCAGAACTTAAAATGGTAAAATAAATTATATTCTAAAAAATTAAGAGACACTAAAATGATGCAATTGTCTTCTAGTTCTACTCTACTTGTACATGTTTGTAAATATGTTACATAATTTATGATAAATGTAATGACATGACTCATGAGTGTTTTTCTTTATTCTTTATATTTTGCAGGTTATGGCGAATTCTTCTAACAATGGTTCATCTGATGGTGACAGAGATGTGGGTGCTGAGAGGGGTAAGAACCAAGCTGGTAAAAAGGGTCCAAATCCTGATTTTGCATGGGGGCATTGCCAACCCATGGGTGACAATAGACAACAAGTGGTTTGCAACTACTATGACAAAAAGATTGGAGGTGGAGGAATTACTAGGTTCAAGACACACATTGTTGGTGGGGATAAGAATGTGACCAAGTGCAAGAAATGCCCTCAAGGAGTGAGGGATGACTTTATTGAAATGATGAAAGCTAAGAAAAAAACACGTCAACAACAGAAATAATTAGACCAGCTGTATGTGGATACCTTGTTTGGTTATAAGGGAGGACATGGTTCGTCTGCTGAGGAGGACTCTGATGTGGAATATCCCCCAGATTATGACACCCCTAAAGCCCGACGCATGTTTAGGAGGGCCCTGAGGGATTCGAAGAGGTCTGCATGGGAAAAACAACAACATGATGAATATAGAAGGGGAATTGGACCGTCTGCTTACGAAGTTGGTGGTGGTATTCGGGGTTCAGGGAGAAGTGTAGTTGATTTAACTGAGGATGACATGCCATCTGGTCAGGTGAAATGAAAGAAGGGAGGCATTCCTTCATTGTTTAGATCTTCTAGTACTGCAAGAGGAAGGTTGGGCTTAGATGTTGAAGAGACAGGTATTAGAAAATCTCAACCAGCTCAACAGAGGTTGAAGGATATGTTCTCTGGAGCAAAGAATAAAGTTGGAAAAGCTGTGGGAAAGTTTTTCTTTGCACATGGGATCCCAACACATGTGGCTTCTGAGCCATACTTGCAACACCTCTTGAGGACTGTGGGGGCAGCTGGCCCGGGTGTGAAAGCCCCAACTGCATATGAGTTGATGAATGTTTACCTTCCTCAACAGAAAGAAGAGATCCAGAAGTGGATTGATGAAAAAAAGGAGAGGTATGAATGTTGAATGATATATTTTGTGATTTTTTTTATTATATGAAAATTAGTGTTGAGAATTTGAGATTCATTTATTTATTGCATTACAAATTGTAGGTGGTCTGAATATGGAGTTACGTTGATGTGTGATGGGTGGACATCGGGTAACCAAAAGCAAATAATCAACTTTTAAGCATACTGCAATGGTTCCACAATTTTCCTTGGTTCCGTTGATGCATCTGATCATGTTCGGGATAGTAAGTACATCAAGAAGCAGCTGAAGACATTTCTGAAAAATGTTGGGGTGGAAAATGTCATCCAAATAGTGACAGATAATGGGCAAAACTTCAAGAAAGCTGGGAAAGAGTTAATGAAGCAATATCCAATATATTGGACACCTTGTGCAGCCCATTGCATCGACCTAATACTGAAAGATATAGGTAATTAAAATTTTCAAATTCTATTACTTATACCTTCAAGATATATCTATGACTCTATTAATATAATCACTTAAGATTTAACCATCATTTCCATGTTTGAATTATTGTAGGGGGGTTGAGTCATGTGAAAGCAGTGGTTACTGAAGCTAGAACCATTACAGGTTTTATCTACAACCACTCATTCTTATTGGCAGCAATGAGGAGGAAGGAATATTGTGGTGGTGACTTGATTAGGCCTGGAGTCACAAGATTTGCTACTCATTTTTAGCACTGCAGAGCCTTAAGGCCAAGAGAGATGGATTGAAGAAGTTATTTGCTGGTGTTGAGTGGAGTTCAATGAAGGAAAGTAGAACAACTCTGGGAGCAAAGATAGAAGAACTTGTAAATAATAGGAGTTTTTGGGATAAGATAACAAATCTGTTGAAAATAATGGAGCCAATTGTCAAAGTGTTGAGGTTAGTAGATGGAGATAAGTCACCCACCATTCCGTGGTTGTATGAGGCCATGGTAAAATTGAAAGATACCATAAAATTAGTGGCTCCCCGGTCTCATGAACAATATCTGTATATTATTAAACAAAGATGGGAAAACATGTTAATGCATCCTTTGCACAAAGCTGGTGAGTTACTTGTGACTTAGAACTTTTTATTCATTATATTGGAATAATTATGTTGCTCTCTCTCTAAATGCATGCTTATGCATCTTTACATCACATTATTTGAATCCATGATTCCAGTACAAATACAAATTGGGTTCAAATAGTGTCTTCATTTCAGCAATAAAGGATGTGACAAATAGACTTGTTACAACATCTAAGGAGAGACTGACTATAATGAATCAAGTTTAATTCAGACCTTACATCATTTTATTATGTAATACATAATTGTATTATGTAATTAGAATTGCATCCTAAAATTCAGCTTATTTTTCTTATATGCAGCTAAGACAATTTAGAGAAGGGTTGGGCTGTTTTGCGCATCCAAATGTTGTTCAAGATAGGGATAAAAGCATTCCTTGTGAGTGGTGGTTGTGGCATGGCACAAGTTGTCCCGAGCTACGAAGAATGGCTTTGAGAATTCTATCACAAACAGCTACTGCTGGTGGATGTGAGAGGAATTGGTCCACGTTCAACCTTATTCACAGTAAAAGAAGGAATAGACTTGAGGTTGCTCGTTTAAACGACTTGGTCTTCATCCACTACAATATGAGATTGAGGACAAAAGATCTTAGAGAACCAGAGTTCAGAGAAGTGGATCTCTCAGTTGTGCATGATCCCATTGATATTGCGTACACCTTTACAGGCACCGATAATAATGATGAAGAAGATCCATTGCAAGAATGGATGAATGAGATTGGTGGTGCCCCAGTTTTAGATGGACCTACGGGTATGCCAGATGCAACACTTGAAGAAACTTTTGAACCTGCTCGTGCTGAAGATCAACAAGAAGCACACGATGACCGCAACCCCATTCAAAGACTAGAGGAAGAGGATGCACATTTAAATGATGGCATGGACATTGAAAGTGTTGTGAATGCTGAACTTGGTGGTGCTGCTACCAGATCTGGTTCCAAAAGAAAATCTTCATCATCAAAGTCTCCTTGCTGCTAGTGATGATGACAACAATGATGACGACAATGACGATGGTCAAGGAGGTGGAGGTGGAGGTGGAGGTGGTGGTGGCATTGAAGGATGGGAAGGATATACAAATGAAGATGATGATCGCCCTTATCTCACTGGCCCAAGGGCTGAATTTGCACCAACTGACCTTACTCAAACTCAATACCCAACAGATAAAAAGACATATAACATAAGGAAAACTCGAGGTCAAAAAGAGTATAGTGGTGCACTAGTACCAACACAACCTCCCCCTAGACCAGCACCAGCTCCTCAATACCAAAGTGGTTATTTTTCTGACTTAAATGAATCAGTATCGGGCTTGAGTATTTCTGATAAGGAACCATCATCTACTCTTGCTGATAGTATTTTTGGATTTGGACCTTCACAACCACAACCACAAACCCTACCACCACAACAACCTCCTTATGGTTCCTATGGCTATGGAGAATCTGGTGTTTCTTATATTCCTTCTGGATATGATGCTGGTGGTGGTTATATTTTCCCAGCCTATGGCTATGTTTTACCTACTGAAGGTGCTAGTGGTGGTTATGTTTTCCCAGCCTGTGGCTATGTCTATGGTGGCGAATCTAGTGCACCATCACCATTGCCTCCTACAGTTCCTAGTATTGACGATCAGGAGAAAGATCTTATGGAATTTTTTCCAAAACATGGGATGTTGAAGAATGTGTATGGTCAAATATATTTAGACCATGTTGAGACATACAATCGCGTCTATAGGCATCATTTGAGCTGGAAGGATTAAGTAGATTGGATTAATGAAGTTGTGTATGGACAACCACAACCACAACAACAACCACCAAGACACTCAAGCTTCAACTAGTGCAGGTATGGAGTGCAATGTACTACAATAATGTAGGGAAATCGGGAATACTACTATTATGGCATGTTTTTAAGTTTCTACTTCATAAACATGGACTGTATACTTGTAGACTTGTAGTAACTACTAACTAGTAAGTTTTAATTGAAGTTGTAACTTGTAAGTTCTGATTTCCTTAATACTTACAATCAGATGATCAGATCAACATTGCTTCTGTACAGCCTGTCATCCCACCTAGATGTCCTACCATACTAGACCATATTTTCTTTGCATATGTTTGTGTCTTTAAGTATATATATCGTGCTTGCAAACTATAATGACTTAACTAATTCATTTCACTATCAAAATTGACATCGAAATCCCCATCGAAATAGTTTAGCTTTCTTCACTCACTCATGAGGAGACCCCCCCCAACATATCCAATATGAATTATTATTGTATATTTGAGTAGATCTAGACTAGTAGATGCTTCTGGTAAAATTTCATCAAATAACTCGTTAATTTGGTCGTCGAAACGACAGGAACGCATCTGTCGAAATTTCTGTTGAAATTTGTCGAAATTTCTGTTTCTGTGGCCACCGAAACGGCGTCGAAATCGGACATTTTATTCCTTGCTCTGGAAACAATCACATCTCAGATCTAGAAGATCGCAACTGATATGAAGCAGTTAAAAGAATCTAGTGGAAAGGGGAAGAGACAAAGTGAGAAAGTCATGAAGTGCGTTACCTGCGGAGAAGGCGGCCACGGGGTCGACAACTGTGTCTACACCCGACTGGATGCGGGTTGTGACTCAGATTCAGAAGATGAAAGAACTAAGAACGTCGCCTACATGAATTTCAAGAGGCCCGACCACCCCAGTTTCAACTACGGCAATAAGGATGCGGCAGAAAATTCCCATCAGCTGCACAACCCATCCAAGCCGATGCAACCCAACGAAAAGAGAGGGGGATCTGGCCCATACCCCAAGGGCAACCAGTTCCAATCAGCAAAGGGAAACTTCCCTGCGCAGGGAAATTGTCAAGGGGTTGGCCGAGAGCAAGACAAGGGGACGACTCAAGGGAATGTGATTGGCCAGCTGTTCGACTACGTTAAGAAGCAGGATACGATTAATAACCAGTTGGCGCAGAGCGCTTTATCAAACTCCAGTGTTTTGAACTCACTGCAGGTACAGTTGGCCGACATGCAAACGCATCAGTTCCAGATCGATCATCAGTTAGCTCAACTAGCCGAAGCTGTGAAGAACCCATCGGGGAGAATTCCCTCAAATTCCGAGCCAGCGAAAGGACCAGGACAGTGACTTCGAGAACCAAGGGTGATGGAGCAGAAATAGTCTGAGACTGAAGACTGAAGGACCTAGTGTTTTTCGAGAGGCATCCCAACCTTTTAAATTTCTAGTATAGGGTGCATTTGACTTTCCAAAAATATGAACATTATGAACATTATGGTCTGTAATAAGGCTCGAGGCTGTGCATGTGCCACATGCACTGACTCTTTTATGGGTCACCGCTTTGTTTTATGGGATGAGTAATACCCTCTGAGGCCGGGAATTTAGTCTCGTGCCAATGATGTTTTACTCATCAACCGCTTTTTACCATTTCGTGAGAAAAACCAACCGGCGTTTTTGAACTCTGTGGATGGTAGGGACATCGAAGCGTGGTTAAGGGTGCAAATGTTGGCAGCAAATATTGAGCAGATTGGGATAACTCTCCTTGAGCCGACGGAAAGACTGCCCGACATGCATGAAGCCACCTTAACGGTCGACGCGTGCCCCAACACCCACGATTTCACCTCGGTTGAGTTTTTGCTTGCTATATATAGTCTGTTAGTTTTACCGTGTCGGGCTACTGATTTCACTACTCTCGCGCTCCTGCTTTGTGCTAGAACCTTGTGCCTTTTTGCTCCTGTGTCGCGCGAGAACCCTTTTACCTTCGTGTCGTGCAAAATTCCCGACCTCTGAAAGGTACTGCCTGACACCACCCTGTCGGCCGATAGGCCCTGTACCCGATAAGACCCTATTGCCCGAGCGGCCTTGTCGCCCGACACACGTTCCTTTTGTATATACTGACTATCGGCTTTGTGTCCGGTTCAGCCTTGTATCATCCGACAGGAATATCACGCAACGTATCGTTTGAACTACCCGATACATCCTGTCGGCTGGTAGACGTGTCGCCCAAGTTTTACAAGTCCCGATTGTTTTTGTGTCGGGCGACACAATTATTTTGTTTACGAGCCGTATCGGGCAGCCTTATCACTCGACATGACTTCGAGTCGGATGCCTTATCGTTTGTCCACTCCGGGTGACGCCCACCCCTTGTGTCGGGCACATCATCTCGATAGTGAACCTTATGTGTCTCCCGATACACGTTTGGTAAAAATAACCAATTACTCGATTATTCTCCGACTATATTTCTTCCAAAGAATAACATGTTTCTTTTATTCTTGGTTAAATTGCATAAATGGCTCGTGTTAAGACAACTGTCGTACCGGTCGACGCACAGGGTAGGAGGATCTACCCGGAAACTGAGACTGAAGGGCAGTCTACCAGGCCCAAGCGCCCGAATCCAGGGCAGGCTGGGACTTCTGATACCAGGAAAAAGGCTAGGGTTGAAGAGACGATCGCATCTATTCCAACCCCTATGCCTACAGCAGCAGCAGGACCTCCGGAGTCCTTGGCGGGGGACTTCGAGCCAAGAGACGACGAGCATGCTTGTCGCTATGCTAAGTTGAAGCCAAAGACCTACCGCCCAAGCAGGTTCTGCCACAGAGCCTCGTTTGCTGAACTAGGAATCTTGCCAAGGCTGAAGAAGGTACTCGCTGCATCCGGACTGAAGAAAATCTGCTTTAGCCGGACCTCCTTGTATACAAAGCTGACAATGGAGTTCATGTCCTCCCACCAATGGGTAAAGAACTCCGCTGATGAAATGGAGGAATTTGGCGGGCCGGACAGACTCCAGGCACGACTTTACGACACAGGGTACGTAATCTCCGAGAAGATACTAAACAAAATCTTCTCCTCCAATGAAGAGGAGAAGAATCAGATGGACAACGGTGAGAGGATCACCGAAGAAGACGGGTTCGATCTCGTAGCACTCTGGGACAGACTGATCGGCGAATCTTCTTTCAAGTCGGGGAAGAAAGTGGTGGTGGTGCACTCATGCTTCTGGAGGATCGTGCACAAGCTGGTGGCTTGCTTGCTTTTCAGCAAGTATGAGTCCAACAACATCTATACGGAGGAGCTCCATGTTATGTGGCACATATTGGAGGGTCGGACGATCAACCTGGGTCGGTTTCTGATGAACAGGTTGTTGATATGTATGCCCCGAGAGCCAATCATGGATGATTGGTGGGATACATTAAGATTGATTTGATAAACATCAAAGGCAAGCTTCCAATTCTTTCTGGTTCAGTCATATGAGATAGTGATAGAACAGATTGAATGTCTAGAGAATGACAGTACTCAATGACGTATGCCTTCAGGTTCATGACCTGGACGATGAGATCATACTGATGCTAAGAGTTTGTACATTCTTGTTATGTCCCTAGTCGGATGTCATTGTGGAAGGTAGATAGACAGCAATGACACACAAGACTAGATTGTGGTGTTGGTTGATGACAGAATCTCATTAGTCATGATATAGAGATATCAAACCAAACACATAGGTACTTGTTAGAGAACAAGTGTACCGGACAGACCCACTGTGAGTTTGACACATGGAACCATGATATGGTAGTCACAGTCAGTACTCACAGTGATGTTGGTGAGTGTGATTCTTAGACCTGAAATCACTACACTCAACACATTTCGTTGGGCACACTTTGACATCATCAAACGCAGTCCTGAAACATGGGTTGTTATAAAGGTGATGATTGGGTGGCTTTGACACATGGGGCTTTTGAGGGGTGAGTGATAGATATGGGATTTGTCCCTCCTGAGGGAGTTTGATATCCAAGGCCACTTGATGAGTAGGATTGAGATAGGCGTGCGCACACATGTGTGAATTAGTATGCGATATTGATGTCATACATATCTCCTTCAATCTACTCTGAGATCAAGAAAGTGAATGAACGTTGACATGATGACTGTTCCATGCCTCGAGTTCATTCGGGATATCAGTGACAAAGGAATTATACATTCACTATAACACCATTCACGGATTGTAGGATGAAAGTTGTTCTCCAACTTTCTACTTTCACTTGGGTAGCACTGATGTGTGACTAGGCACCGCTCTTTGCTTGTGAAGTCATAAGTGTTATGGACTTTCACTGCCAACGTTAAATGGACCTGCAGGGTCACACACATAGGATTTAACCTGGAAGAGGAGTTTTATCCACAAAGCAATGTTTAGATTGATTACTAAAGGAGTTTAGTAGTTCAATTAAACAATCAATCAGTTGATAGCTCAATATCATATGGTTCAAGGTGTTGGACGCATTGATTGGAGTATCGGATTGATTGAAATCGCATTTGACTGATTCTGCACAACCTGTACTCCCAACCGATCGGTTCAAGTGTTGAACCGGTCGGCTGAGGTTGCTGAACCGGTCGGCTCATGGTCAGAGTGAAACGATCGGTTCAAGTGTTGAAACGATCGGTTCAACTGGTGCAACCGAGCAAGTTGGGAAAGTCAGGTCGATGAGAATTTTCCTTGCGTTTCACTTGCCCAATTTTATTGGAACAAGGATTGGTATTCGATACCAATTAGAAATGAAAGAAGGAAAGTCAATCGGGAACCAACCAGGACCACGAACCGATCAGTTCAGAAGTGAACCGATCGGCTCATGGGTCCCAACCGATCGGTTGGTGCTCCAACCGACCGGTTCAGGTCCCCAACCGACCGGTTCACTTGTGAACCGATCGGTTCAGGTTGCGAGTTGGTTGCTTTTTGTGGAAAATCTCGAACCCTTCTACTCCTGCTTTAGTCCCATATTTCTGGGCACAGAGAACCCTGTCCCATGACCCGCCTATATATAGGGGTATTGGGGGCTTCTCAGAGCATAACTCAATGCAAGCCGGTTGCTTTGCGAAGTTGTCGTTCTTTCTAGTTTTGGTAACCGTGAGAGATCCCGAGTAAGTGCTTCCCGCAAAAAGGGAGGTGCAGCAAGGGAAGGACAACTGCAGTTGCAACTGGTAGTAGGAGAGTGTGTTGGCGACTAGTACGTCAACAGGAAGGTGCGACTCCTTCCACTTCCTTGTGGGACAAGGAGAGTGGAGTTCCAGGTGGTCCGTGTGGACTACTACAGAGGCGGGAGGACACTGCCGCTTAGGAGGACAACTGTCATCCGACAGTCTGGTAGGAGGAGGAGTCGTCAGTCCCGGTGCGACCAGGAGCTGCACAGACACCGTCCAAGACCGGAGTTGAAGACCGCGCATTGCGCGAGGTATTGTCGCCAAGCAAGCCTCGGGACAAGGTATGATTCCACAAACCATCCTTTCCTATTATATAGACGTTGACGCGTTTCCTCGGTAGAGGACAGCTCATATAGGCTTTTTGAATATCAAATGTCAGTTTATGGACACTTATAGGCTATCCCAACCGACCTGTAATCAAATAAAAACTCCATTGGTTGATAGATTCTAAAGATAAGCTCATTTATGAAGAGAGTAATCCCTAAAATGCCCTTGGAAAGAAACACCTTCAAACCAAGGTGCAACCAGGTTCCCTATGGTTCAAAAACTAGATAATGGTAAGGTAATATATAAGGATTATAATGCATGTGAAAATTGTCAAAGAAAACCTCCCAATTGGGCAAATTGTAGAAAAGTCCAGGATGTACCTAAAATTGCACAACTTGCACAAACAACATCCAAATTGGACCAAACTTCATACACAAGTTATCTTTGATGAGTTGAATATGAATTTGACATTATTTACATATTTTGAAGGTATATAATCACATTATTCATTACTTATTCCTTTTACTCATTTTCTCTCTCCTAAACTTATCCTAATATTTCAAGGTTGCCCAAATTAGATGAAATTTGACATGTAGGCTAATTTTGATATGTAGATTTCGAATTTGAGGTTTGTTTCCACATTTGAGACTTATTTTTGTAATATATGTCATATGGCCCATTAACAACCCATTATCGAAAGTATTCATCCAATTAAGTTTCTTATCTTCATATTACCACCAAAATGAGTTATGTGGCATATTTTATGTATCCATTATAAACCTAAGATTAATGTTAGGACATTATGTTACATTAAGGTGATGTATGCATGCATTAGCTCATTGGGGTTATACTGAACATCTATTTAGGTCTAACCTTCAACCTTGTTTGGCTAAGTCCAAAATGTCAACTTCCACGGTAGGGTCTGAGATCTAGTATGTTAAAGATGCTCTATGTATCGACCCCTTGGTGTGTCTCAATCAAAACTAATGTGTTGGGGACCTAAGTAGTTGAGACCCAACATTGGTTATATAAGCATCTCATGCATGCATGTTTAAGTGGTTGCATGTGTGTTTATTGGATGGACAAGTGTCCCTTTGGAGCCCTCTCATGTTCACATAATATCCACCCTACTTATCTGTTCCTCAAGTATATAAACCCTCTTCTCTCCATGCAAGTGAAAATTTTGGCCCTACTTCTTCCTCCCTCTCTTTTACTCATCCTTGGATCTTGGTGGAGCAAGGAGAGTTGATCTTTGGAGCTTTGGTGACTGAAATCCCTTACATGTGGTGATTTTTGATCATCTTCAACCTTGGTAAGTATTTGCCTTTATTTGGTGACGTTTTCCTTTGATCTTATACGCCATCTTCTTCTCTTTTCTCGTCCCTAGACCATGGTTCATCCATGGTAGTCATTTTGGAGGGAAATTCCTCATTACAAGGGTCATAGGCCATGTCTAGACAAGGTGGTACCCAAGTGAGAGGAAGTTTGTTCTCTCTTTTTCCCTTTTTCTTTGGGTTTGAACTAGGGTTTCTTACTCTCTTTTCTTGAGCTATCCTTAATCTTATTATCATCTTGTTATCTTCTTCTTTTTGAGGTCATCTTGTGGCTGAAAGTGGAGATTTTGGTGGAGCTTTATCACCCTTGGTGCTTGGATCTTGTGATCCTTAGAGTTCATCTTCCTTAATGCAGGTTATATAACACTCTACTCTCTCTATTATTGCACTTTTCATTACACACATGTTGTTGTTTGTCTCTCTAAAACGTGCCATTAACATGCTAGTAGATGATACCATGCTCTAGAACTTGAATGATGGTGGTTATCATACTTGATTTCTTAGCATCCAAAACCCTAAAGTAAGGTACCCAATTTTAGAGATGGTTGTGTGTTGGTGGTTTTCTTTCTGTCTTTTGACCTTGGTTTTGATCACATGCATGAAGTTCGTGTCTCTTGATGTATCTTGAAGTTTAGGTTCTATTTTGGATGTATTAAATGTGGCTTTATCTCTCTTGTGCATGATATTCTTTCATGGTGGTTTCATGACATATGTTTAAGGGTTTATGGTGACCAATTTTTGTGTGAAGTTTCCCCCCTTTAGGATGGTGGTTTTTCTTGTTGTTATCTTTAGTTTTATCCATGGGATACTTCAGTTGATCTTGGTTAATCCCTATTTTAATGAAGGTTTTTTTCCTTGATGGTAGCTTGACCTTAGTGGCCGCTACACCTTGATTTCTTCTTGGGTCGAGACACTTTGCTATGGTGTTTGGTCGAGATGTTGTTCCTATTTTGGGTCAAGACAAGTGCTTTAGTTTTGGTTGAGACACAACCTTGTGCCAGTCATAATCTCTCTTTTATTTTAGGTCGAGACATATCTTGTTTTGAGGTCGAGACAACTTTTGGTTTGAAGTCGAGATATATGCTTTTGAGGTGGTTGAGACATGGTTTTATGAGGTGGTCGAGACATGTGGCTTTGGTGTTGTGTCTCAATCGCAACCAAGTTATTGTGTCTCGGTCATGACCATGTTGATGTGTCTCGGTTTTTGACCAACCTTGATGGGTGGCCGAGACACATATCTTATGGTGGGTTGTTTTGTACATGAACACATGGTTGTTATATGTATATGACATGGTATGAATGCAACATGTGTGCAAGTAGTTGATGGTTGACACCTAATGATGTTGATATGACTAACTTAATACAATAATGATAATGCTTTGATGTTGATACTTAATGGTGTTGATATGTATAACTAATTACAATAATGATAATGCTTAACCCTAAAACACTCCAACTATGTGAGATGTGAGGAGTCAACAATTTTGTGATTGCATGGTGTAATGAAACCCTAAATATTATAGGTGTGAAACCCTAACCCTAGTTTTGGGTCATGTGATGTGTTTCTTATCATACTTGGATTGATGATCATATTATAAGATTTCTCTCTCTCTTGTTTATAAGCCCCTAACCATGTAGGTGAAATGAATGCAATATCTTGTGTATGTTGTGGTGATAATTATGTGATACAGGGTGATGGTTATGGGACTTGGTGAGATATGACAAAATCATATTCATGTGATGGGTCTTGTGACAAGGTGGAGGCTTGCTGCCTATCATGAGGTGATATCCTTTAGTGATATGATTGAGGGATTGATATTCCCCAATGATGTGATATTGGTGATGGTCTTGTGAATGACAGTGATACAAGTGTCATGTGGTGATGATGTGACTAGCACACACCTTATACATTTTATATCTTTTGGAGGTGCACCACTCTGTTATCTTTGTAGAGTTTGTTTGGATTTGTACATTGTAACTTGATTCATGCTAAAAGATACCCAATTGGCTTAATTAATCAAGTCAAACTCTAATCATGTAGGTGCCATGTGCCATCCATTCCAGTGTCAGTCTTACTGTTGGATGGTGAAACAAGTTATTCCTATAGGAAACTTGGAGAACATATTTTTGAATATGTGGGGTGCAAGTCGAGTATCTATGTGTGTCCACAATTACAGATTGTATGAGATGACCATCCGTGAGATGCTCTCCTTGTAATATGGATGTCCATGCATGAGACAATCCTTTCTTTTTAGAATGACCATGCATGAGCATGTTCTTCTAGCGCCTTACCTATACCAAGGTGAGCTGGGTGTTGTTATATATGAATGGACATGTGTGAGTCAATCCTTCAACTTGACTACATGTCATTGTTGTAGTTGACTGATATGTCTCTGTGGTGTTTCTCTTATTCTGATGAAGAGGTGTTGGGGAGGTCTTGGATCCTGTCTCTTCCATTGACCCTATATGGCACCAATTTCAACTTAGCAATGGTCGATTGGATTTGGTTAGTACAACTCAAATCCTCAGGGCAATAATAAAAGATGTAACACAGTCATGTAGTGTGCTTACTTAGGGTCAAATATGAATAACATTGGTTGAACCCCTTGCCTTATCTTTGAACTGATTTCTTAAATTAGAAGGCGGTAAGAGAAATCAATTTTATACATGTTCTTCATATTCCTTCTTAAAAGGTTAATTGTTCCACTACTTAGTGGTAACTGTCTCATTTTGTTTAATCTGTGTTATCTGTTGGATACATATCATTTAATGGAATCTGCTCACCCTACTAAGTATTGTATCTACCTACTTAGTTATATGTGCTCTAACAGATGTTGGAAGAAAGTTATATATCTCACTGGGATGTTTGGTCTCACCCTGTGGGTTTCTACATTTTTTAGGTGGTCGTGCATGAAGAGGTAGATATCGTGCAGCTGAGGAAGAGCAATAGTAAGAGCAGTAGCAGATAACGTTGGATGTGCTACTAGTCTTTTGGTGATAGAGTCCTAGATGTCATCCTTGTACACTCAAGTCTTTGGGGTTGTTCTTGATGTGTCTTGTGGATACATTATTGATACGAGGTTTTTGGGGTTGTGAGCCATGTATGTAAGATATGGCATGTGTATATGCATTTATGTGGAAGATATATCTCATGTAACAGGTTAATGATAGGAATGATATTGTATGATGATGCAAGCACCTTGTGATATGATATATAATGCATGTGATAGGCTTGTGGACCTATATGTGATAATATTTTGGCATACAGTACTTTTGTGAAATTGATTTTAATTTCCTGTGTTTTCTGGTAATCCACATGTTTAGTTTTAATTCTGCCTTTGGTTTTGAGTTATCTCATTTGTGGCGTGTCGGGGCGTCACACACCACATTTGGTGGTGACCTACGCTGGTGGTTGTTGGATCTAGCTGGATGTGCCTATAAATGTTGGGTGGCCATGGCTACGTGTGGTTGCTAGCCGTCTAGTCGATGTTGGCCGTTTGGAGTGGTTTTTGGCCTCTAGATGTTGGGCATGATATGGGTCATTGGTGCGGCTAGAGGATTGTAGTGTGGAATGGCTGATGGCCACCAAAACGAGGGGAAGGAGGAGGGGGAAGGGTGGGCGGGGTGGGGTGTGAAGGTGGTTGTGGTGGTCTGTGATGGTAGTGGACAATGGCCACCATATGAGTGAGAGGAGAGTAGAGGGGAGGGTTAGGGTTTTCCTCTTGATACCATGTAGGATAGGTTACATTTAGTAAGTGAAAAGAGAGTACATAGCCTCCTACATATATAGGAGTGAGGCCACATAAGTGGGTTATTGGAGCCCCACTTAAATGTGAGTACAAGATAAGGAAAAGAGAAAATACAGCCACATCAAATATACCACCATAAGGTACTCTACCTAAGTCATAATTATTACATTTTTCTATTGATATTTTGATAGATAGAAGAGAGATTGGGAGGGAGAGTAAGATATGTATATTAGAATCAAAATGAGGGAGATACTTAGAGAGAGAATCAAAATGATGTGGGGCATCAAATAGTATAGATAGAACTTTTGATTGTATTGTATGCACTTTAATTTATTTCAAGAGAGAAAAATAAGAACAATGTACACAGACAAATTATATGTGCATAAAATAAGTACTAACTATTATTATACCTAATGTAACATATTGTTATGAGAATCTTTTGTAAAATACAATTATTGTAAAATACAATTATTTTGTAAAATATAGGTACTTATCATATTGCTATTATGACATGTACTACTGATGTACAAATTGTTGTGGTAGTGGTGGATAGTATAACAACTATAGAAAGTAACAATACCACAAGCACATGTACAATTTTGACTTGACTCTTATTCATGTGATTGGTGAGTGATATGGCAAGATCATACCTCAAATTCACTAGGGTGGAAGTGCCTCATTTTTACCTTAACTACTAGTACAACATATTGTCTGCAAGCTGACAGATATTATCATAGTATGGTTATGATATACGCCCAAAGGGCTACACTTTTAAGAATTATTCTAATAAACTTGACTAAATTAGAACTAGTGTTTAGCATGAAAGTTTGGTTTGAGTACCTTAAAACTAGATTGCAAAATTGATAGATTTAGATTAGTTTAATTATTGTGGAAAATAAGATGGGAGTCTAATGAGATATGTCTTTTTGATAGACGACAAACTCCCTCCTATATATAGAAGAGGAGGAAAGTACAAGAAAAACAAACTTAATCTTGATGGGCCAAAATAATTAGGTCCATATGACATGATAAACTAAATAATAATAACTCTAACACTCCCCATCAAGTTGGAGTATGGGTAAAACACATATCCATCTTAGACTTAGAAGAATCAATTAGTTGTTGCACAATTCAAAGACTAGTCCCAAACAATTCCATTTGTTTACTACATATTAAGACAACATAGTGAATGAAATTTATCTAGCAAAAGCTTCTTCTTGTAGTTCACAGATAATTTTGTAGACATTCCAAGGAAAGTAACCTTACAAGTTTTGTATGGTAGGAAAGTCATTAATAGAAAGAATCCTTTTCTGACATAAAGTAGTGTATCTGGAGGGAAACAAATCATTTCATTTTCTTGGATGGAGCAAAATCTAAGTGAAATTTTGACAATTCAGTTGGAAGTAAACAAAATCTTCACATGACAATTTACTTTGAGGAAACCATATTTGTGGAGAAAAATTGTGTTATTGATTAAGAAATTATTTGTACTACAATATTATTTTAATATGAAGATCCTTAACTAGAGATGGATACTTTCAGTCAAGAATCTTAAATTAACAAAAAAATCAATTTGCTATTATAATACATATATATTTAGAAAGAAGTAAAAAAGATAAATAGTTTGAGGGTAGAATGTTAAACTTGAAGGAAAATGTGTTTATTTGCTGAGAAGGGAGATACAAGATACGCTTATCAAGATACGCCTGAAGCTTTGAACCTAATCTTGTCCGATTTCTTCGATAGAACATGTTCGGTTTCTAGTTTTAACAATTCGTGATTTCCGGGTCAGACAAGCCGATATGGTTTGTGTTGATTTGGGATTTCTAATTTTGATAATCCATGTTGATTCTGGGTCTGAACAAATCTGGGCTCCTATCAGTTCTTAGTTGGGCTAGTAAAAATCTAAGGTATGAATAATTATAATTACGACAAACATAGTTTATATATTCCAATCGTAACGAATCTAAGTCAGTTTTAAATTGATTAAGATCGGGTTCAGGTTGTTCGAGGTTGTAGATTTATAATTCTGGTCAGTTTTCGCTTTGCACGGAGTGACGGAAATCCTAGCCCGAACCGGCTTCAAGTCTGAGTGTCGAAAGATGTAATCAGCCTTTCTGTCAACGAGGGCCTGATAGTTTAATAGCCCAAATACTATAGGTATGACCAAATAATAAAAAAGTTATTGGAAAACGTTTTCCCCATAATTTCCTATCTTCTTTTAAGCGACAAATATAGATCAATATTTCCCATTAATTTCGCATAAAAAATTCTCCTTAATATGCTGATTAAATAACTAGATTATTTTCCCAACTATCGCATGCGGCATGTCAACAATAACACAGCGTCACAGGCGGACGCCAGAGGTCTGCTTCTGGCATCACGAAAGAGACAGATCTTTCTCTAATGAGCAGTGAGGTAAAGCGCTTCCCGACTCACTCAACAACCAGAAGAACAGTAAAAAGAAAAGTCTGATTGGTATTGGTTTTTGGCGAGAGTGCGTAGCATATATGTTTGAAGCACCTAATTATTCTTTCACGGTTAATTAGGTGTAAGCTTTTACTAGAAACATCCAAAGTTAGCCCCACAAGCAATATGCCGTGTTTGCGTGTAACAATTGTCATCTTCAGATTCCTAATTATCTATAATCCTACCCATCCACCGTGCTTTGCAGTAATGGTTGTAGCCACTCCAATTTTGAAACTACCTCATTGGGAAAGTTGCTCCTAGTTATGTATATCTCTGTTGAGAGAAAATGAGGTGACATTCGGAAAGCTTAAGCGCTTGAAACACGCAAATAAAAAGGCGAAGTTGCACCGAAGTTGCTACTTGCAAGCGGTTCGCCACAGCAATTAAATTAGAAACAGACAGCCACCTCGACAAATTTGATAAAAGAACAGAGGTAAAGAAAACGAAATGTGTTCGTGAAAACCTTGATGACGTATGGGATTGCAAAAACCAAATGTGTTCGTGAAAGCCTTGATGACGTATGGGATTGCAATCCCTACATATTTACTTGGTTACCGTAATCGTATTGTGTTAAAACAAGTCAGTTCGTTTCAGTTTATTTACGCACTATAGTTGAAAAGCGGGACATATCCTTGTTAACCAAACGGGAAGTAAACTTGAGATATAAACGCAAGTTGTGATAATTATCTTTGTCCATTCAAGCTGATGTGTGTATTTTCAGTTTTGACAATTCAAAAGGATCCTCCTCCTTATAAAACTTATTGAACTACATTATAAGATGATCGACGAAGGTGGAGGATATTTCGTGACTATCGGCTGTCAGGAAGGTTGAGTAAGTCGACCTTGTTTGTTCATCTAATGCTGGAAGGGAGTGTCGTTTTTTATTTATTACTATTTTCCCAATACACAATTAGTAGGAATTACGAAATAACACTTAAGAGTAAGCCTAGGTAAGATCTTTGGTTGGCCGAGGGAAATTGAAGATAGGACTGCGTCTGAATAATTACCATTATTACGTAAGGACCGATATAATAAGGTGATATACGTTCTAGTGTTTATTTATTTAGGGGAGGGGGAGGCGGGGAGTTGTTGTCACATTATAATGATATTATAAGGAATAAAGACAAGTATCAAACTGGGTGCATGCATTTAAATTTGAACCGACGTCATCGCGCATGATCTGGCTTGTTTTGTTGTTTTCTTGTGGCAATCAAAGCAGGCGACAGCAAAGCACACAAGCAGCCGGAGGACGTCACCAACATACACTCTCTTCTTTTCTTTGTTCTTTTGTTTGCATGTCCGACATGTGGATCTTGACACATAGTACGAGGAGAGACGGAGGAGTCTAGGTGAGCGGTGAATGTGGAAACGGGGCGTCAGGGAGTCGGAATGGATGCCGACCCCTGGTTTTTCAAAACTCGCCAATTTTGACGGACTTTGTTAAGACCGTGAATATAAAGTGGAAATATCAGGCCTTAGACAACGGACATTTGACAATTAGGGCTCGTTTGGTTGGAAGGGAAACCAACATCACCAGTTCGTTTTACCAGTGTTTTTCAACTACAAAGTAGCGTGCTGTTTCGGTTCACCCCAGAAAAACAAAACCCACGATGCTGCAAGCCACTGTACAGATCAATGGGAATCAACTGCGCCATATTTGGGCGCGGTTGGTTTTCCCAGTCCGTTATGCACACGCTCCACGTATTCTATCAGGCTGACAACACAGACGTACGTGCTTTTCTGGGCGGAGACGCTGATGCGTCGGACAAGTTACGCTCTACCAAACAAAATCAATGCAACTTTATGAGTTAAAACCATGCACAACCAAACGATTTACTTTGATTTTGATCTCGTCATTTTGTTTTTCCTGTTTTCCAACTATCACTTGACAAATGTTTTACGCCCAACCAAATTGGGCCTTACATACATATCTGAACGATGTCTATCTTATAGGACGAGTCCTATAGAAACTCTTAAGGATCCAATAAGATTGTGTTATAGTGGGTGTTGCTCTCTAATTTTTTTAGGAGTTGGATTTTGAAGATGAGTGAGAAAGAGATAATGCATTCTGATTGGCTTTCGTATACAAAAAGTACAAAACTCAGTCCTATACTACTGGCTACCCTCCGATCAACTGTCAACAATTCTCGATCATCGCATTAGTTGGTCATGGAATCCGGCACTCCTTCAGTGGAGGTCTCCGCCCCCCCCCCCCCCCCCCCCCGCCCCACCCCACCAGATTGCTCCTTCCCCGATGACGAGCATTGTAGCCCATGTCGTAAAAAACGCCTAATTATCTTTTTTAAGGATGGGTCTTTGAGGTAGATGGATGGTTATGATTCAATACAATAGCAAACCGCAACAGCAGATTTGAGGCCCGTGGGTTGTATTCCCTCTCCAGACACACCCTCACCTCTTTGCACGCATGTCTACCATAAGATTTGACTTCCTGGCTTCTTCAGCTCCTCCATGTTGGTGCTGACCACTCTGCAACGTGATCGGGCACCGTCATATCTTCCTCGTCAAGCCGTAGACATGGGCAATCCCAGGACGAGCACTCCTACTTAGTCTTGTCGTGGCATAAGGAGTCACTCGTAGCCGCACTCCGGCAGTAGATGATTCTCTAGCTCCACCTAGATACTACGTCTATCCCGACGATGGACCAGACCCAACAGCAATCGTAACAGATGATGGTGAAAATCAAAGAGATGTTGGCTTTGATATGTTAGATCTTCTGTACCTAGATCATGTGTGACGTCATTTTTGGAATGGAGTACACAAACAACATATTCCAGTGCATTTTGCTGCCACTTTTCCATTTGTGACTACCCCCACATACGTACTATACCTATTGTTAATCAGATCGACCTAATTCATACCCGAGGGTTTACACCTCCACACCCTCTACATTTTTTTATCTAAGGAGCCGAACAAGTTTTTCTTATCTAAGTTGTAACAAAATATATTTATTTTTCAACCTAGATCATTCATCCATGCTATCAGTTTCAACCCTCCATATATTTGCCAACATATTCTTACTTATGTGCTTCTTCATGTTCGTCCGACTAAATGCCCGTAAGTTGGTAAGCGGTGGTTATTCAAGTCTTTCACCACTTTGCAACAATATTGAAGGATCTTATTTACAACATTGAACACATGTTGGGAAAAACTTATGTGCTTATTCCAAACTCATGTTTCCTCTGGTGTAAGAGATTGTAGCAATCCTGCTATATATGATAAAATAGATGGTTACTTTTCTGAAGCTCTTCCTTATCAAGGCTACAAATACTATACCTGCAAGATTGTTGATTCATCAAGATTATATTTTTATTGAGCAATTTTATTCATGTCTTCTCGAATTTGCATATGCTATTCCTGAGATGTCAAGATTGTTCTTCTAGTGATCTACTTGAGCTTCTTTGACGGTGTATTTTATATCAGTTAAGTCCCCAAGAGTCACACTATAGATGGATCCAGTTTGACGATCATCATCACTTTATTATATATGTTTTTGAATATACTTCTATGGCTACATTGTTAGATTTGTTGAATGTGCTTATTCCAATGGTACATTTCATTCTAGCGATGATGGCCAAATCATGGTGTTTGATCATCTTCTCCATATTTATGATGATGCTCTTCATTCTAGATGCACATTGGAAGATCTTTTACAAAATTCAAGTTTCCCTGCTTGCATAACATAACTTCAACGGAGGCATCATTAAGTTTTTTGGATAGTCATGTTTAAGAGTAAGTGAAAATATAGTATGGGGAGTTTCATTTTTATATTTATTTTTTGTATCCACTAATTGAGTCTTGTAAATCCAAGCTAGATGTGTGTTTAACTCATACTCCAATTTAAAGGGGAGTTTTAGATATTAAGCAAGTTTATTAGTGAATAGATCATTTTTATATGGGATTACTTGTCTTAACTTACTAGGAATAAATCATGATTCCTTGTAGAAGCTTTATTTCCTATATATAAGAGAGGCAACTTCTGTCTTTCCATAATAAACAAAATACACTTTATTTTCCATAATTCTAACTTGAGATTCTTTGTAAAGAAACCATGATTGGCCACTTACACCGACACTTACATTACATTATAGGGTTGTATACATATTACATATACATGTGAGTCTAAGTGATTTGGTGGTAGCTAGCATGGTAAACATGGAAGGGGGATGGGATACTAGTTTTTGAAGGACTGGTTCCCATGTCATCTAGTAGAGTAGATAATGAGACTAAAGCCTCCATCAGCAAGGGATGGTGAGGATGTCAGAGTGTGGAGTCTCACACCTAGCGGCCGGTACACAACCAAATCTGTTGGTATATATGCCCATAGAGCCATCCCAAGCGATTGCATGGAGTCGGATATTTATTAATCAATTAATGCGATTATTTGGTTGATTAATGAATTCCAGAATATTCTATTTAATCCACGAGCATTTTAATTAACGCAACATCTCTGTTTACCGATGGGTTTAGGAAACCCTACTTCCCTTTGTATCCTATTTAAAGGAGGATTGACGGTCGATATCTATATAAGATATCGAGAGACGCTTTTAGTTTACGCTCACGCACGTAAACCTGGTCGTCACCATCCTTAGGAGCGAAAGGAGAACAACGCGCCGCTAGCACGCCGCCGTACAGACACGACTCCTTCCCTCCGGCTTAGGAAGCGCGATGTGGAGTTCCAGTCCATCCGCATGGACGAAGTAGAGACGCAGACGCTGAGATGCCTGCGTTCGGAGGACATCGACGACCATCTGTGCACGTTACGAGCGATGCACATCATCACACAGGAGCGCCGTCGGATCTTCCTGCGACAGCAAATGGGAGAGAAGTTTTGTCCGTGTAGGTCAGCAGCGTTGCACCGTCGTGCAGCGGGACATCGCCGGACTTGCTCCGTGATAAGGTATATCCCGCAAACACTCCTTCCAAATACACTATTTTCGACGAGATCCTGTTATGGGTTGAGTGGAATTTTGTTGCTTCCGTCGCACATATTTTCTCCACAAAACCCAACAATGGTATCAGAGCAGCGTCGATCTACGGCATATTTGGATTCGTTTCGATATGATCGAATCACTGTATACTGTTTTTTATATTGCATACGATGTGAATTAAAACTGCTAATGTGCAAATCTAAACCTAATTCCACATACGCCGCAGGCTTCTGTTTTTGACATTTTGGACGGGGTCGACTATGGAAAATATTGATTTTCCTAAGTACACGGGGGCACTACCCCTGTGTACCCCGCATAGTCTGCGTGGAAGTAAAAAATTTATTTAATGGGGAATGTCCCGCATTAAAAGTACTACAATTTTAATATGTATATACATATATGTAGATATACCTATGATAGCATACACGTCGCCTTTAAAATCTATTTTAGGTGGTGAATGCATGCACAGTTATGGCCTAGTATCCCCTTTTGTTAATGTTGTGAATGAATGTGGATGCCGATCTTGTGGAAATGTTCGTTTGTGAATTCTATGGATGTATAATAGTTACATATGGATCCTTTGTATAAAGTATTCGGCTTGCATGCCGAGCCTCATCTCTTATTTCAAAGTGTAATTAATTCTTTCCTTTTATATTTGTACTCATGATGTAATAGGGATATGATTTGTTTTAGTTTTTGTAAACTTGATGTAAGGAGGCCACTTGAAGATCCAACTCCAAGGAGTGTCCATGGAGAAGGACCATGAAGATCTAATTCCAAGAAGCAACCTGAAGATCCAACTCCAAGGAGCGTCCATGGAGAAGCAACAAGAAGATCCAATTCCAAGAAGCAACTTGAAGTTCCAACCTCACGTAGCATCCATGAAGTTTTTCATTGTAATGTTGATCATTACATGCTTACAGGTTGATTCATAGGTGTTGCATGAGATGCATAAGACCATTGGTGGACCGTAGTCCTTTGTTGCTCCAACAGATTACAATAGTATGACCATAACTGATGTATTTGTGTTTATGATTGCATGTCTATCATTTGTGGTTGTGGATATAGTAGTATATGATACATACTATAAGTATGTGGTATTTGGATATGTATATGTATTAATAAAACCCCTCAATTAATAATATTAAGTTTTAGTTGCCTTCCATAAAGCAACACACATGAAAAGCTTGATGGACTATGTGTGGGCACGCCTTCGTGTGGCACACTATCTATCTCGTAGAAGTGTGATGGTGGGTGTGTGGGTCTGCCTCCGCAGGGTGCACACTCATTGTGTTGGCTTATGGGTTGGACTTAACTAGGGAACCTTGATAGGATCAAGTACTTAGAGGCACACAGATGCATCATGGCAAGGAGTTGTGCATGATCATATATCCAAGAGTTGCATATGATGCAATTGGCAAAAGTTGCCTACCTTAGTATTTGGTCTTTGACGCCGGCGTTGGCTGGACATTAATCCAATTATTTTGGATCTTGGCTCACTAGAAGGTTGTGCGTTGCAATCTTCCGAGTTGTTACTGGGGGCTATCAATTTGAATAAAATAGTGGGAGCGTAATTAATTAAAGGCCTAATTAATCTCGTTCATCAAATCTTTACAAGTCAAAATGTTTTGGACTAAATGCAAATTTTTTCTTTTGTAGCAATCAAATGGCAAACAACACTCACACTTTCTCGTTGCGATCGGTCATTGAGAAGGACAAACTCACCGGAACCAACTTTCAAAACTGGTTTAGGACGCTGAGAATTGTTCTCACACATGAGCGTAAGCTCTATGTCCTTAAAACACCAGAGCCAGAGGAACCCACCGTAAATGCGCCCAAGGCTGAAAAGGATGCTTGCAAGAAGCACCTTGATGATGTTTTGGATGTCAAGTGCCTGATGTTGTGCTCAATGAACTATGAGTTGCAAGAGCAGCATGAGAACATGAATGTCATGGAGATGGTAACACATCTCAAGAACATGTATCAACATCAAGCAAGACAGGAGAGATATGATGCCTCAAAGGCTTTGTTCAAAAGCAAGACGAAAGAGGGAGACTCAGTTGGCACCCATATACTCACCTTGATTGGGTACGTGGAAAGCCTATCCAAGCTGGGATTTCCCCTAGGTCAAGAGTTGGCCGCTGATGTGATTCTACAATCGTTGCCTGAATCATACAGTCATTTTGTCATGAACTACAACATGAAAAATTTTGACAAGCCGTTGTCAGAATTGTTGGGCATGTTGAGGACAGTTGAAGCACAGATGAAGAAAGATAAGCCCAAGTATGTGATGATGGTCAGCAAGACAAAGGGAAAGTCAAAAGGCAAAGGCAAGGCTAAGAAAAGTTCTAAAGTCGGGCAAAAGCCGAAGTCATCCGCGCTCAAAGCTAAAGGTGGGATCTCCAAAGAAGGCAGTTGTCACCATTGTCACCAGCCTGGACATTGGAAAAGAAACTGTCCTCTCTACCTGGAGGAATTGAGGAAAAAGAAGCAGGGGATAGATATCTCCACTTCAGGTATATACGTTATTGAGATAAACTTAAATACTTCTTCATCATGGGTACTGGATACCGGATGTGGATCTCACATATGTTCTAATATGCAAGATCTGATAAGAAGTAAGCCTTTACAAAAGGGCCAAGTCGAGCTACGGGTTGCTAATGGAGCAAGAGTTGCTGCCACCACAGTTGGAGTTATTAGTTTATCTTTGCCTACGGGCCTTGTAATAGAATTAGAGAATTTCTATTATGTACCTGCCATTAATAGAAATATTATTTCTGTATCTTGTATGGACAAGAGTGGATTTGAATTGCACATTAAGAATGGAATTATTTCTATATCTAAAGATGAGATCTTTTATGTCAATGCCCCTATGTCTTATGGTATCTACTTGTTAGAACTTGAGACTAGCGTATACAACATAAATACTAAAAGGTTAAAACTTGACAACTCAAACAAAACATTCTTATGGCATTGCCGTCTTGGGCACATAAACGAGAAGCACATATCTAGACTCCATAAGGATGGTTATCTAGACTCTTTTGATTTTGAATCATTAGAGACATGTGAGGCATGTTTATTAGGGAAGATGACCATAACTCCTTTCACTGGACATAGTGAGAGAGACAGTGATCTGCTAGGGCTCATACATTCTGATGTATGTGGACCTTTTAGATCAAATGCTAGAGGAGGCTATCAATACTTCATTACCTTCACTGATGACCTCAGTAGGTATGGCTATGTATATCTTATGAAACACAAGTCAGAAACTCTTGAAATGTTCAAGACTTTCATGAATGAAGTAGAGAAGCAACTTGGTAAAAGTATTAAAGCACTCCGTTCAGATCGAGGTGGAGAATACTTAATCCAAGAGTTTGAGGACCTTCTGAGAGACCGTGGTATTGTATCACAATGGACTCCACCTGGTACACCACAACATAATGGTGTGTCAGAAAGAAGGACTCGTACATTATTAGACATGGTACGGTCAATGATGAGTTCAGCCGAACTTCCAATATCGTTCTGGGGATATTCTCCTGAAACTACAGCGTTGACACTTAACCGTGTACCTTCCAAATCGGTTCAAAAGACACCATATGAGATATGGAATGGGAATCGTCCCAATTTGTCTATGTTAAAGACGGCTGGTAATTGGACCACGGTCTGGAAGGATTGATGTAGATTATAAATGTTATCCTATTAGTTGGCCATGGGTGGCAAAGTGGTGTTTAGGGGAACTAGTCTGTGCCTCTTCAAATCCAACCTCCTGAAGCTCACTTGACTAATGGATAGCTAAATATTGGTCTAGGTTTCTAGGAGAGATTCTCCTTGTATTATTAGTGCATTGGGTGGCATGTGATGCAGAGAAGGGTAGTTCACCTCTTATTAAGCCCTACAAATGACTTAATATGATCTTTGCTAAGGGCCTATTTGCTACAGTGATGTAGGGTGCAATTTGATGTAAAAGAAAGAACAGCAGTGTAACATCCCTGACCTAGTTTATGGACTAACCCTAGGTGTTTTGCTTAATTATGTAATTAGATGCTTGTGAATTATATTTTTTTATGTAATTAAAGCTCCTGAGGAACATATGTTTCCATTTTTGTCCTTTTGAAACAATGTTGTAATATTGTTTTGTAATATAGGGACCTATGTGCAAATTACCCAATTAGAGGGGTTAACTTGCAAATTTCACATGTTTGGATGTTCCTTTGGTGTTGAGACATCATAAGATTAAATATGTTGAAGTATGATGGATTATCCAAGCTTGGGCACCAAGATGCAGCCTGTGGAGCAATCCTTGTGTTCTAAACCCTAGTTTTGGAGTAAAGTGCAATTTACCTAGAATGTGGGGTGCAACTTGTCAAATACACCTTCTAGAATATCTTTTATGACTCTTGGCATCAATTAGAGTAAAAATGATGAAGAGGGCGCTTCATTTGAATAATCAAATAAAAAAGGAAAAACCCTTATAGTTAAATAACCAAGTTGTAAGCATAATGACCCTTTATGTGTGTGCAACATAGTAGGAGGTTTGGCTTTCTTTCCTCTAGACCTTGGTTTAAGAAGAAGTTTGGGTTAAGAAAAGAAGGAAGGACGTGCTCTTAAAGTAGAGAGGGACCTAGTTGAGAAAAGGAGAAATAAGTTGTCTTTATTTTGGAAATAACCCCCAAAGTATATATACACCCTTCCTTTGCAAACAAAGGACCGTTTCCTTCACTTCCTCACTTATCCCCTTGTTTGGACCGACTAAGGCAGAGCCCTAGAGCATAGGGGAATGGCTAAGGAGTTCTAGGTAAGCTTTGATCCTCATCTTTCTCGGATTCATGGAGGAAATCGTGTTGTAAGGTTGGTTCTATGGTCTTTCTTACTTAGTTCTTCTTTCTAGCCATCCTTTCCCAACCAATTCTTAGAGAAACGACCTTGGCCGACCTGTCGAGCTCAAGACGCCATTAAAAGATTGGAAGCGTGGAGCTCTAGGGACGACCTTAAGGTGGGTTTTATAACTCTAAACCCTTATGCTTTGTTATGCATATCTTCTTTCTTGCAAATAGTAGCTTGTTCTTCTTTCCCCTACCTTTCCTTGCATTCTTGCATGCAAAACCGTGAAGAACAAGCCTTAATCTTGAGGTATGAGATGATGGGCATTAATACCAATGTTAATCCTTATCTTACTTTTCCAAACGATCTTGCACCTTTGATCTAAACGGTTTGCAAAACCGTTTGAAACCAAACGGTTTGAAAACCGTTTGATTTCATGCGGTTTGCAAGACCGTTTAGAATCAAACGGTCTCCAAGACCGTTTGGGAGGTTTGACCATGTGTTGACCATTTATAGGTCTGCTGGACACATTATGAATTAATCATCTACAAAGAATCATCGTCTAATTGCAAATATATCACAAGTTGAAGGCACTTTAATCACCTAAACCTTAATCAGGTTCAATTGCTGATTTCAAGGACCAATCGAGTTGAAGTTTGGGTTGAGTGGCCCAAACGGTTTCAAAACCGTTTGGGAATCACCCAAATGGTCTCAAGACCGTTTGGTGATCACCCAAGACCGTTTGGAGATCTAGGGTTAAGGTAATTTGATCAATTGAAGGTCCAAACACAATAGGTTGTTGAAATAATCAAAACCGTTTGGGAATCACCCAAACAGTCTCAAGACCGTTTGGTGATCACCCAAGACCGTTTGGAGGTGTAGGGTTAAGGTAATTTGATCAAATGAAGGTCCAAACACAATATGTTGTTGAAATAATCAAAAGTGCTGATTTGTGACTTAATTGGGTTCAACCCTTATTAAATTGACTTCGTTTTTTATGAAACTTTGGGCAAACGGTCTCAAGACCGTTTGGAGGATGTCCAAACGATCCCAAGACCGTTTGGGGTCAGGTCATGGCCCAATTGGGTGATAGTTGATTGGTTCAACTTCAATTAGACTCATGTTGATGGATGTTGATGGTTGATTGATTATAAACCCTAATTCAATTGGTTCCAACCCTAACTGGCTATCAATTGAGGGTCAATTGAGTGTCAAATTGGTTAAGATAAACCTAATTGGCTCAATTGATAAGTGGTTAATATGTATGAGATCAACTAAGGGGTTCAACATTGAAAACCCTAATCGATTGCAAGTGTTGATGCACCTTTTAGGTCCATGCGGTTTTGAGGCATTTGGACGAAACGGTCTCGAGACCGTTTGAGTCCAAACGGTCTTGAGATTGTTTAGGGCCAAACGGTCTTCGAGACCATTTGGTTCAAACGGTCTTGAGACTGTTTGGGGCCAAATGGTCTCAAGACCGTTTGGGCTCAAACAGTTTCAAAACCGTTTAGACTCATGCAATTTCAAACCGTTTAAAATCACGCGGTTTCAAAGATGATTTGTTCAAACGGTTTCAAAGTCAACCATGTCCAAACGGTCAACATGATCAAACAGTTTCAAGACCGTTTAAGGGCAAACGGTCTTGAGTGTGACCTAGTCCATCCGGTCTTGAAGGTCAAAGTTACCAAACGGTCAACCCTTCCAAACGGTTTCAAAACCGTTTGGAGGTTGAAGTGTGAAACCATTTGGGTACTTTTAAGGTTAAGAATGCTTAATGTTGTGAAGGCTTAGATGGTTCAATGGTTGTTTAATCTAAACCCTAATAATACCTAAAGATATTAAGGGGTTAAGTAATTTGTAGTTTGACTCGTTCTATGGTTAATGGTGAACATTACCAATGTACCCTTGAAGGGTTCAAGTAGACAACACCCCTTAATCAAGCAAACCCTAATGACCATAATGGTGATAACTTGACTCATGTTAATCAAAGTTGACTTGATCCAACTCAATCTAGAGTGATGTAATCACCATCTAGGAGTGAGACGAGAGAGAAGTCTCCTAATATGAATGAGAATCAATTAATATACCTTCAATATGTAAGAATGTACATGATTAGGGTATGATCCATCAAGGTGAGATCATGGAAACCCTAATTATGATGATTAATGAATCTTAGTCTAATTTGAGGGCATCAATGATGATAATTTTCATACATGATGATGCTATGAGTTCAATTCACTATGAAGTGAGTAGTAAACCTAAATCAAGGGTAATAACAGGCAATGTGAATAATAAACCCTAATTTAGGGTGATTTGATGAATGAAGTAATTCTGGGTTCTGCCTTTGAGTATGAAACCCTAATTATAAGTTGTAACATGAGGAATCTTTATGCCTTGAGGTTCAATCACCCTATGTTGGAGTGAATAAATCCAAACCCTAGAAATCAATGGTGATATGTTGATCTTAGCACGCCCGTGCTAAGCAGCACGGACGTGGTGTCCTATAAAGAAATTGAAAAGTTTTGGTACTGTGCTAATATTGTTATATATGCATATCCTCAATTATACTAATCATGCAGGTGGTTAGCAAGAAGTAATCATAGCCAGGTAAGGGTTATGATATCATATTCATTGAAAGCATGTTATTAGCTTTATGAATAGTGACATACTATGTTTCCTAGTTTAAAAGGCATCATATGATATTAATGGGATGTAAGAGCCATGAGTAACATCAAGGTCATGCTAATAAGATGACTTATGATGATTTAAGGGTTTGAATACCCCTATTCTTGAATCATAGTAATGAAATGATTAAGAATTGATATCCATATGATAACTGATGTGAGTTAAACTTGATACATTTAGTACTCTTCTTTTATAGTAGTGTTTTAATAGTTAAATGCTTGGAAACATGCTTGATGTTAAAAGAATGCTGAAATGTACTTAAATAATCAAGTATAATCATATCATGTATAGCCCTGATCATAGATCCATCATTGTCAGAAGCTTAATGATGGTGAAATAGGTTTTCCTAAGGGAACTCCCGGATCACATACTTTTGAGTATGTGGGGGAATATGGACGCGAATATCCTTACGTCCTGGTGTAGGAATTGATGTAGATGTACCTTAATCTATCAACCCTTCACTATATGTTTATGCCGGGGTGATGTACCACAAATCTCCCGAGGGAATATTTAAATACCGCATCGATGAGAGATAAACAAGAGATCTTTCGATGGCGAAGAGAGTACAGAATGCCACTATGACTCTAATAGCAAAGTGCCAGAATACCCTGGTAAGCTATCTTAGTAGAGACATGAGATGTCCTGCATGTTGATCCTCACAATGACTGAGGAAGATGAGGTCATAAGAATCCGACTCTTTTGATGACCTATGTATGATACCAATGCGACTTAGTAGTGATCGGTTGGAGTATGAGCGGTATACCTCATCTCCACATGGCATAATAATGGTTGTAAAACATAATCAGCTGTGTAGCATAAGTGCATAGGGTGAACTAAGAGAAACAATGATTGATGTTACATTGTTTACATTAATAGTCTATTAAAGTATCTAGTATACATGTTCCTTATATTCTTTAATGAAGTAATTTCTTAAATAATTATTGCCTTACTTATTATCAAACCTGCTGTTGAATGATTTAAGTTACTTTGCTTATGTTATTCCTTAATTTCTATAACAAAGCTTCTGGCGGAGAGTTATAACTCTCGCTGGGACAATTATTCAAATTGTATCACCCCATAGATTTCAACTTTTTAGGTGGACGTCGAGGACGAAGGAACCAATCTGCGGGTGAGCAGTATCAGCAGCAGCAACACCAGGGATAGCAGTGAATCTCAGGTGGAGATACTGACTGTCAAGTCCTATAGTTAGTATGTCTTATGTCGTCTCTGTACTCTCAGGTCCTAGGAGTCAGTAGGTCTGAGGTTTTTGGCTTTAAGCCTCAAGATATTTGTATCTGGATGTATATAATCACTCAAGAGGTGATTTTACAATGATGTAAACTGTTGATCTTGTTTATTATAAAGGAGTTTTATGGTTTAAAGATCTTTTCTTTAAAAGTTTTAATTTCCAGTGATTTTCAGTAATTCGCTTCCGCATTCGTTTATCCTGTTTTGGCGACCGGGTCATCTCAGTTTAGTGGTATCAGAGCTCTAGGTTCGCTGAGTCTACAGAGACATATGACTTAGGATGTCGAGTCTATTTTTAGTGTCTTCCAGTATATCTAATAGTATCTTCTGCTCCTCAGGAGAAGAAGATAATTAAGGATTTCTGGGCCACACGAGGAGTATGTGGCAGCGAGTAGTGTTGTTGCACCCCGAGAAGGTGCAAGGAACCCAGAAGTAGAGCAACCTGTACCTGATCCACCTATGGAGCCACCTCAGTTTAACCCAGCTGACATGGAGAACCCAGTTGTTCAGACCATGTTCAGGCAGTTTATGACTACCATGACACACATCACAGATAGGATGCCTATACCTGCACCTAGAGCACCTACCCAGTCAGAAGGACAAGGTATCAGTAAAATGTTTGAACGACTTCACCGAGTCGGAGTGACTGAGTACTTCGGAATGGCTGATCCTGCAGATGTCGATCTGTGGTTGACCGAGTTGGAGAAGGCTTTTAGAATCCTGAACATCCCAGAAGCTGAGAGGTTAGACACACTGTCTATCTTCTCAAGGGGAGTGTTGGTCATTGGTGGACCATGGAAGAGCATAAGAGGCCTGGTGTGGATGTTGCATGGGAAGTCTTTTGTCGGGAATTTATCAATAGATATTTCCCTAAGACGTTCCTGGACGAGAAAACCTCTCAGTTCGAGAGGTTAAGGCAAGGTCTGATGAACATTAGCGAGTATGAAGCTAAGTTCATGGAGTTGTTGCGGTTCTATCCACACATGGCTGCTACAGATGAAGAAAGGATCAGGCGGTTCGAGAAAGGGTCGAACGCTGAGTTGACTACTCCCGCGTCTGCCCTAGAGAACTGAGAAAGGTTTGCTACCTTCGTTGAGTCAGTCCAAAGGATAGAAAGGTCCATAGCAGAGAAGAGGCAAACCCATAAGAGATATCCTCAGTTCCAGGGATCTTCATCTAGAGACTTCAAGAAACCTAGTTTTTCTGTGCCTACACCACCACCACCTAGACCTAGTGCTCAGACACAGTGGACACCGAGTAGAGGTAGAGGACGAAGCCTACCACTACAAGGGGCTCACAGTTTAGCATCGATGTCAGTTACAGGACCACCAAGAACACAACAACTGGATAGAAGTTGTTATATATGTGGGAAGATGGGGCATCTGATGAAAGACTATAGATCTAGAACAGCAAGTGTAACACAACCACAGAGGCAGAGTCAGCAAGGATCCCAGAGGAGGCAGTTTCAAGGAGTAGCTAGAGGACGTGGAAAAGCGTCCCAAGCTGGATCGTCAGCACCGGATCAACCACAAGCGATAGCAAGGTTCTATGCAATGAACCCACCTGATGCAGTGATCAACCCTCGGGTTGTGGCAGGTCATATGGAGTTGTTATATTCTGATATGTCTACATCCTGTGTTGTGTCTGTTTTGATTGATCCGGGTGCTACACACTCCTTTATCACTCGAAGAGTGATTCACAACTGCAATATGACAGTTGGTCATAGGGCAGATAACATGTTGCTTGAGACTCCGTTGAGAGGGTCTGCTGTGTTGCAGGAGGTATGCTCTCCATGCATCCTCTTCTTTTCTGATCATCGCATTCAAGTGGATCTTATACCACTTGAGATGCAAGGATTTGATATAATCCTTGGGATGGATACCTTGGAAAGGTATAAGGTTGTTTTGGATTGTGAATCCAAGCAAGCTGTGTTTGCTGATGATAGTGACACATGGATCTTTCAAGGAGAGAGAACGATTCTACCTACCTGTCTTGTGTCAGCTATGGTTGTTGAGAAGCTAATGAGGCAAGGATGTTATGCATTCTTGGCCCATGTGGTAGATACTACAATGGAGAGTCCTAACCCTGCTGAAGTTCCCGTAGTCAGGGAATTTGAAGATGTATTTCCTGAAGGACTTCCTTGTGTGCCACCGCCTCGGGAAATTGATTTTGAAATCAATTTGATCCCAGATACACAACCTATAGTACAGACACCATATAGGATGGCGCCTGCTGTGATGACAGAACTCAAGAAACAACTGCAAGAGTTGCTTGAGAAAGGTTTCATCCGACCGAGTACTTCGCCTTGGGGTGCTCCGGTCCTTTTTGTTAAAAAGAAAGACGGTTCAATGCGGTTTTGCATTGACTAAAAACAATTATATAAAGTAACAATAAAGAATAAGTACCCTTTGTCGAGGATTGATGATCTCTTTGATCAGTTGTGTGGTGCAACTGTCTTCTCGAAGATAGACTTGAGATCGGGATATCATCAACTCCGTATTAAGGATAGTGACATATCTAAGTATGCCTTCAGGATAAGGTATGGTCACTATGAGTTCACATTTATGTCGTTTGGACTAATAAATGCACCAGCTGCATTTATGGAACTCATGAATAGAATCTTCCGACCTTTCCTCGATCAGTGTGTTGTTGTCTTCATAGATGATATTCTGATCTATAGTAGAGATCCTCGGCAGCATAAACAACATCTTCGTCAGGCTCTAACTTTGCTAAGAGAACATAAGCTATACGCTAAATTCAGCAAGTGTGAATTCTGGTTACCGGAAGTATCTTTTCTTGGACATGTGGTATCTGCTTCGGGTATTCGTGTTGATCCTAAAAAGGTAGAATCTGTTCTACAATGGGAACAGCCGAAGACACCGACAGAGATCCGTAGTTTCTTAGGGTTAGCTGGCTATTACCGAAGGTTCATTAAGAACTTTAGCTCTATAGCCTTACCCTTGACTAAATTAACCCAAAAGGATGTTCCTTTTGTTTGGAGTGATAAGTGCCAACAATCTTTCCAGTTGTTGAAGGAGAGATTAAAAAGTGCACCAGTACTTGTGCTACCTGAGCAAGGCAAAGGATACATAGTTTTCTGTGATGCCTCCAGGAATGGACTCGGATGTGTGTTGATGCAGGATAAGCAAGTGATTTCTTTTGCTTCCCGACAACTTTAGAAACACGAGGAGAATTATCCGACACACAATCTGGAGTTAGCTGCTCTGGTTCAAGCCTTGAAGATCTGGAGACACTATCTCTACGGAGAGACATTCCAGATTTTCACTGATCATAAGAACCTTAAGTATATCTTCTCTCAGTACGAACTTAACATGAGGCAACGTCGCTGGATGGAGTTAATCAAGGACTACGATTGTACAATTGATTACCATCCAGGGAAGGCCAATGTGGTTGCAGATGCTCTGAGTAGGAAATCAGCAACACCAACCTTAGATAGAGCAGAACTAAACTCTTTGGTATGCTCAAGGAGAGATATGCTTATCTCCTTAAGGCAAGACAATGTACAGTTGAAGGTATCATTGTTAACCGGGTTGTTGGCTGAGATGCATATAAAACCTACCCTAAGAGAGCATATCAAGGAGGCACAACAAGTTGACACTGCAGTTCAACAGATCAGATCGGAGTAAGGTGAGGAGAAGCGAGATGGTATCCATGACTCAGATGACCAAGTAGATTGTTATCATGGTAGGATGATAGTGCCAGATGTGGATAACTTGAGAAAGGTAGTCCTGGAAAAAGCTCATTCTTTGATGTATGCTATGCATCCAGGGAGCACCAAGATGTATCGAAACTTGAAAGATATGTATTGGTGGCCTGGGATGAAGAAGGATGTTGCAGAGTTTGTTATGAGATGTCTTGTGTGTCAGCAAGTTAAAGCTGAACACCAGAAGCCTGCAGGAACAATGCAACCTTTACCCCTACCACAGTGGAAGTGGGATCATGTAACCATGGACTTTGTTGTTGGCCTACCTAGGACAAGCAAAGGACATGATTCCATTTGGGTAATACTTGATAGGTTGACAAAGACAACACATTTCTTACCTGTCAAAACAACCTATTCAGCTGATAAGTTAGCACAGTTATATGTTCAGGAGATAGTGCGACTGCATGGTGTCCCAGTCACTATAATTTCAGACAGAGGTCCCCAGTTTACAAGTCATTTTTGGGAGCGACTGCACAAAGCTTTAGGCACCCAGTTATGGTTTAGTACAGCCTTTCATCCACAGACTGATGGACAGTTGGAAAGGACTATACAGACTTTGGAGGACTTGCTGAGAGCATGTGTTCTCCAGTTTACAGGGAGTTGTCTACACCTAAGCTTGGTAGAGTTTGCCTATAACAATAGCTATCAACATAGCATTGACATGGAACCTTATGAAGCTTTGTATGGTAGACGTTGTATATCACCCTTATGTTGGTATGAGACGGGTGAATATCAACTTTTAGGTCCTGGTCTTGTGCAGCAGACCACAGAGAAGATTAAAGTAATACAACAACAGATTAAGACTGCAAAGGATAGGTAGAAATCATATGCTGACAAGCGTCGTAGACCCTTGGAGTTCTAGGTTGGAGATAGAGTGTATCTCAAAGTCTCGCCTTGGAAGGGAGTTCTGAGATTTCGAAGAAAAGGGAAGTTAGCTCCTAGATTTATGGGGCCTTATCCAATCATTGAACGGGTTGGAAAGGTAGCCTATAGACTAGAGTTACCACCGGAGTTACAGAGGTTACACCCTGTGTTTCACATTTCTATGCTGAGGAAATGTCACCCTGATACCGAGTCAGTTCTACAACCTACGGAGGTAGAATTGAATGATGATATAACTTATGATGAAGGACCAGTGTCAATCCTTGATAACAGAATTAAAAAGCTGAAAAAGAAAAACATAAGTCTTGTGAAAGTCCTCTGGAATCATCGTGGTGTTGAAGAAGCCACATGGGAACTAGAGGAAGAAATGAGAAGGAAATACCCTGCTCTTTTCTCTTAATATGTTTTATTGATTTCGAGGACGAAATCCTTGTAAGGGGTGGATAATTCGTAACATCCCTGACCTGGGTTATGGACTAACCCTAGGTGTTTTGCTTAATTATGTAATTATATGCTTGTGAATTATCTTTTGGTATGTAATTAAAGCTCCTGAGGAATATATGTTTCTATTTTTGTCCTTCTTAAACAATGTTGTAATATTGTTTTGTAATACAGGGACCTATGTGCAAATTACCCAATTAGAGGGGTTAACTTGCAAATTTCACATGCTTAGATGTTCCTTTGGTGTTGAGACATCATAAGATTAAATATGATGAAGTATGATGGATTCTCCAAGCTTGGGCACCAAGATGCAGCCTGTGGAGCAATCCTTGTGTTCTAAACCCTAGTTTTGGAGTAAAGTGCAATTTATCCAGAATGTGGGGTGCAACTTGTAAAACATGGCATCAATTAGAGTGAAAATGATGAATAGGGCGCTTCATTTGAATAATCAAATAAAAAAGGAAAAACCCTTATAGTTAAATAACCAAGTTGTAAGCATAATGACCCTTTATGTGTGTGCAACATAGTAGGAGGTTTGGCTTTCTTTCCTCTAGACCTTGGTTTAAGAAGAATTTTGGGTTAAGAAAAGAAGGAAGGACGTGCTCTTAAAGGAGAGAGGGACCTAGTTGAGAAAAGGAGAAATAAGTTGTCTTTATTTTGGAAATAACCCCCAAAGTATATATACACCCTTCCTTTGCAAACAAAGGACCGTTTCCTTCACTTCCTCACTTATCCCCTTGTTTGGACCGACTAAGGCAGAGCCCTGGAGTAGAGGAGAATGGCTAAGGAGTTCTAGGTAAGCTTCGATCCTCATCTTGCTCAGATTCATGGAGGAAATCATGTTGCAAGGTTGGTTCTATGGTCTTTCTTACTTAGTTCTTCTTTCTAGCCATCCTTTCCCAACCAATTCTTGGAGAAATGACCTTGGCCGACCCGTGGAGCTCAAGACGCCATTAAAAGCTTGGAAGCTTGGAGCTCTAGGGACGACCTTAAGGTGGGTTTTATAACTCTAAACCCTTATGCTTTGTTATGCATATCTTCTTTCTTGCAAATAGTAGCTTGTTCTTCTTTCCCCTACCTTTCCTTGCATTCTTGCAAGCAAAACCGTGAAGAACAAGCCTTAATCTTGAGGTAGGAGATGATGGGCATTAATACCAATTTTAATCCTTATCTTACTTTACCAAACGATCTTGCACCTTTGGTCTAAACGGTTTGCAAAACCGTTTGAAACCAAACGGTTTGAAAACCGTTTGATTTCATACATTTTGCAAGACCGTTTAGAATCAAACGGTCTCCAAGCCCGTTTGGGAGGTTTGACCATGTGTTTACCGTTTAGAGGTCTTCTGAACACATTATGAATTAATCATCTACAAAGAGTAATCGTCTAATTGCAAATAAATCACAAGTTGAAAGCACTTTAATCACCTAAACCCTAATCGGGTTCAATTGCTGATTTTAAGGACCAATCGAGTTGAAGTTTGGGTTAAGTGGCCCAAACGGTTTCAAAACCGTTTGGGAATCACCCAAACGGTCTCAAGACAGTTTGGTGATCACCCAAGACCGTTTGGAGGTCTAGGGTTAAGGTAATTTGATCAATTGAAGGTCCAAACACAATAGGTTGTTGAAATAATCAAAAGTGCTGATTTGTGACTTAATTAGGGTTCAACCCTTGATAAATTGACTTCGTTTTTTATGAAACTTTGGGCAAACGGTCTCAAGACCGTTTGGAGGATGTCCAAACGATCCCAAGACTGTTTGGGGTCAGGTCATGGCCCAATTGGGTGATAGTTTATGGGTTCAACTTCAATTAGACTCATGTTGATGGATGTTGATGGTTGATCGATTATAAACCCTAATTCAATTGGTTCCAACCCTAATTGGCTATCAATTGTGGGTCAATTGAGTGTCAAATGGGTTAAGGATAAACCTAATTGGCTCAATTGATAAGTTGTTAACATGTATGAGATCAATTGAGGGGTTCAACATTGAAAACCCTAATCGATTGCAAGTGTTGATGCACCTTTTAGGTCCATGCGGTTTTGAGGCATTTGGACCAAACGGTCTCAAGACCGTTTCAGTCCAAATGGTCTCAAGACTGTTTGGGGGGCTCAAATAGTTTCAAAACCGTTTAGACTCATGCGGTTTCAAACCATTTAAAATCATGAAGTTTCAAACTGTTTAAAATCATGCGGTTTCAAAGATGATTTGTTCATACGGTTTCAAAGTCAACCATGTCCAAACGGTCAACATGATCAAACGGTTTCAAGACCGTTTAAGGGCAAATGGTCTTGAGTGTGACCTAGACCATGTGGTCTTGAAGGTCAAAGTTACCAAACGGTCAACCCTTCCAAACGGTTTCAAAACCGTTTGGAGGTTGAAGTGTGAAACCGTTTGGGGACTTTTAAGGTTAAGAATGCTTAATGCTGTGAAGGCTTAGATGGTTCAATGGTTGTTTAATATAAACCCTAATAATACGCAAAGATATTAAGGGGTTAAGTAATTATTAGTTTGACTCGTTCTATGGTTAATGGTGAACATTACCAATGTACCCTTGAAGGGTTCAAGTAGACAACACCCCTTAATAAAACAAACCCTAATGACCATAATGGTGATATTGACTCATGTTAATCAAAGTTGACTTGATCCAACGCAATCTAGAGTGATATAATCACCATCTAGGATTGAGAGGAGAGAGAAGGCTCCTAATATGAATGAGAATCAATTAATATACCTTCAATATGTAAGAATGTACATGATTAGGGTATGATCCATTAAGGTGAGATCATGGAAACCCTAATTATGATGATTAATGAATCTTAATCTAATTTAAGGGAATCAATGATGATAATTTTCATACATGATGATGCTATGAGTTCAATTCACTATGAAGTGAATAGTAAACCCTAAATCTAGGGTAATTACAGGCAATGTGAATAATAAACCCTAATTTAGGGTGATTTGATGAATGAAGTAATTTTGGATTATGCCTTTGAGTATGAAACCCTAATTATAAGTTGTAACATGAGGAATCTTTATGCCTTGAGGTTCAATCACCCTATGTTGGAGTGAATAAATCCAAACCCTAGAAATCAATGGTGATATGTTGATCTTAGCACGCCAGTGCTAAGAAGCACGGCCGTGGTGTCCTATAAAGAAATTGAAAAGTTTTGGTACTGTGCTAATATGTTATATATGCATATCCTCAATTATACTAATCATGTAGGTGGTTAGCAAGAAGTAATCATAGCCAAGTAAGGGTTATGATATCATATTCATTGAAAGCATGTTATTAGCTTTATGAATAGTGACATACTATGTTGCCTAGTTTAAAAGGCATCATATGAGATTAATGGGTTGTAAGAGCCATGAGTAACATCAAGGTCATGCTAATAAAATGACTTATGATGATTTAAGGGTTTGAATACCCCTATTCTTGAATCATAGTAATGAAATGATTAAGAATTGATATCCATATGATAACTGATGTGAGTTAAACTTGATACATTTAGTACTCTTGTTTTATAGTAGTGTTTTAATAGTTAAATGCTTGGAAACATGCTTGATGTTAAAAGAATGCTGAAATGTACTTAAATAATCAAGTATAATCATATCAAGTATAGCCATGATCATAGATCCATCATTGTCAGAAGCTTAATGATGGTGAAACAAGTTTTCCTAAGGGAACTCCTAGATCACATGCTTTTGAGTATGTGGGGGAATATGGACGCGAATATCCTTACGTCCTGGTGTAGGAATTGATGTAGATGTACCTTAATCTATCAACCCTTCACTATATGTTTATGCCGGGGTGATGTACCACAAATCTCCCAAGGGAATCTTTAAATACCGCATTGATGAGAGATAAATAAGAGATATTTCGATGGCAAAGAAAGTACATAATGCCACTGTGACTCTAATAGCAAAGTGCCAGAATACCCTGGTAAGCTATCTTAGCAGAGACATGAGATGTCTTGCATGGTAATCCTCACACTGACTGAGGAAGATGAGGTCATAAGAATCCAGCTCTTTTGATGACCTATGTATGGTACCGATGCGGCTTCGTAGTGATCGGTTGGAGTATGAGTGGTATACCTCATCTCTGAAGGGCATAATAATGGTTGTAAAACATAATCAGCTGTGTAGCATAACTGCTTAGGTTGAACTACGAGAAACAATGATTGATGTTACATTGTTTACATTAATAGTCTGTTCAAGTATCTATTATACATGTTCCTTATATTCTTTAATGAAGTAATTGCTTAAATAATTGTTGCCTTACTTATTATCAAACCTGCTGTTGAATGATTTAAGTTACCTTGCTTATGTTATTCCTTAATAGCTATAACAAAGCTTCCGGCGGAGAGTTATAACTCTCACTGGGACAATTATTAAAAATGTCTCACCCCACAGATTTCAACTTTTTAGGTGGACGTCTAGGATGAAGGAACCAATCTGCGGGTTAGCAGTATCAGCAGCAGCAACACCAGGGACAACAGTGAATCTCAGGTGGAGATACTGACTGTCAAGTCCTATAGTTAGTATGTCTTATGTCATCTTTGTACTCTCAGGTCCTAGGAGTCAGTAGGTCTGAGGTTTTTGGCTTTAAGCCTCAAGATTTTTGTATCTGGATGTATATAATCACTCAAGAGGTGATTTTACAATGATGTAAACTGTTGATCTTGTTTATTATAAAGGAGTTTTATGGTTTAAAGATATTTTCTTTAAAAGTTTTAATTTCCAGTGATTTTCAGTAATTTGCTTCCGCATTCGTTTATCCCGTTTTGGCGATCGGGTCATCTCAAGAAGACTAAATCATGCTTATCTAGCATTGCTGATTTCATTTGGTATGCCATGGGAAAAAGGGACGGGTTCTCTTGATGGTGGTTTAGTATCAGTATGTGATAGTCTTCTGCTCACTGAAAAGTATGTCAGATTTGGCTGGTTACAACTATAGAAAGCAAACTGCATCTGACCATTCTCATTTTAGGGGTGGTACAAACTCCAGGAATTTATCCCAAAAATAGATCATTTTGTGAGTTGAAAAGTAGTGTTTTCTTTTTCTCATTTTCTAACCAAACAAAATTTTTGTCCTAATTCCTGGAGTTCAAAAGTAATGATCCCATCCTACTCCCTACCAAACAGGTCCAAAGTGCATATGGAGAATCAAGATTAGCTACTTAGATATCATGCCTAGGATAGTGAAATGTAAGGATAGAGTAATTAGGGAAAACTAGGTAAGGTTTTTCTAGGGAACTGAGGAGTTTCCCTACCAAAAAGCCCAAAAGAACTCCTTTTTCTATGCCCTAGGTGATTTCAGATCTCAAACAATCGTAGAAAGTTGTAAAGAGAGAGAACAAGCAATAACATATCCAATAACAACAAAATCAATCCATCATGCATAGTTATGCCCCAACATGGTATAACAATTACATATTTTTGCCCAAACAACCCACCAAAGGGACTCAACTACTCATTATACATGAAAATGCAAAAGGGTAGAAGAAAGAGAGAAAAATGGCCATGAAGCTCAAAGTCGAGGTTGTCATCTTCTTCTCTAGCAGTAGCAATGTAAATATCCTCCCTCCTCTAGGTTAGAAGACATGGAAATGTAGGAAGGAATGGCCAAAACCCTTGAAAACTAGGGTTTTGGGTTGGAAGATGGAAGGAAATGGAAGAAAGGTGGCATGTGAGGGTGGTTGGTGGCCTTGTATGCTAGGGGATTTAAGAAGTTCTACAAGGAGATAACTCTGACTCCCAAACACCATTAGTGTAGATATAGTGACCTAGGGAATCTATGGTTAAGCAGGGGTAAAGTGGTGAAAATGGTATTGGGAAGCACTAGGGTTTTGAGGGTAGCACAACTATGGTGGATATGCTAGGGAACGATCATTTTAGAAGGAAATAATTGTGGTGATGGAGGTAAAATGTGGTGAAGCGTTCAAAACATACATCATTAACTAAGCGGAAGCAATTACTAACAACAGATTACTGAAAAATCACTAAAAATTAAAACCTTTTCAAAGAGATCCATTCATAGGAACACTCTTTCAACATGAACCAATGTATTACATTTACATCCTTGTTCATAAGTACATAATTTGTACCATCTCTTCTTGAGGGTTACAATATCAACTGCTTTGTTAAAAGCTAAACACAGACAACATAAGAACCTTGAGGCATCAAGCCAAGATCTCAAAATGATTCATTAAAAGCACTAACTATAAACTCTGAGGACCTGAGAGTACAGAGACGACACATAGGACTTCTATCTACAAGACACGACAGACAGTACACTCAACCTGAGCTGTCACTACTGTCACTGCTGCTGCTGATGTTCTTCCTCTGCAAGATATTCTCAGTCTCCTCCTTGCTTGTCCACCTAAAAATGTTGGATCCCACGAGGGTGAGATAATTGAAAATTGCCCCAGCGAGAGATATAACTCTCTGCCAAAACATTATTATTGCAGTTTAATGATATAAAGTTGGGCAGAGGATAAACAATTTAAAGCATTCTCATCTTAAAGCATTGTAATTATTTAAGATAGAACAATAGATCAACTATTCTCTTAATAAGGAATAGGAAGAACATGTATATCATTTATCCATCTTATTATACCATCATGTCAAACTTCTCTTGTGACACTCATTATCTTGATATGTCACCCATGAGAAATTCTAGCTAATCTGCTAAACAAATATGGGATTATATCTACCATGTATCATATATCATTAATACATGCATTGGGTTATTACCAATCCTGCGTCATCATTACAGACATTGGGTTATCTCCAATCCTGTGTCATCATTACAGGCGTTAAGCCTCTGCCAGGTATTGGATTCTTCCAAACCTTATTACACCACCAGGCATTGGACAATACCAATCCTGATTTCACAGCCAGGCATTGGACTTTAACCAACCCTGATTACACAGCCAGGCAGTGGACTCTAACCACTCCTGATTACAGGCTTCATGCCTCTGCCAGGTATTGGACTTTAACCAATCCTGATTACACTGCCAGACATTCGACACTACCAATCCTGATTTCACAGCCAGGCATTGGACTTTAACCAACCCTGATTACACCGCCAGGCAGTGGACTCTAACCACTCCTGATTTCACAGCCAGACATTGGACTTTAACCAACCCTGATTACAGGCATTACACCACTTCCAGGTATTGGACTTCTCCAAACCTGATTACACCGCCAGACATTAGACTTTAACCAACCTTGATTACAGGCATTACACCTCTGCCAGGTATTGGACTTCTCCAAACCTGATTACATCCCATGTCTGTTTACACAACACTGGGCACCTTATTCTTTTACTAGCATTAAACTTTGGCCATGCCAATCATGCTCAACACATTCTTTATGTGTTACAAGTATTCCTCTTTTCTCCACACATGTATGATCCAGGTTTCATTATTATAATTGTATCCTTTTGTTATTATTATTATATTACTAAGTTTCTAGTCCTTAGTTTATTATGAACATTATCATCCTATACAAGAGACTTTTATAATCATCTTGATACCTTTCACTAGGTATCAACTTACTCATGTGATTCTCAAAGCCCATAAACACATCTTGTTACCTCTCACTAGGCAACAACCATTCTCATGGCTCATAAGGCCCATAAAACACCTTGTTACCTCTCACTAGGCAACATCTACCCATATGGCTCACAAGGCCATTACACATCTTAAGTATTAAATCATGTTTATTACATTTATCATTAAATAATTATCAGTACAATGTATGAGTTCATTTATCATCCTTATCATGGTATGATTACATCATACTCATTAGTTTGGCTTAACCTTATTCTCAAGGTATATTAGCCTATGCTTATCAAGGTATATCAAACTCATTACATTTCATTGTAACAATTACTTAACATACTTCATGTGTTTCTTGTCCAAGTATATTGGATTTGAGGTGCATCAAGGTATATCAATCCTGGAATGCTAAAAGTGATATCTATCACATCTTGATGTATCACTTCTCCTCATCACTTCCAACTTTCTTGAGTTATCAGCTTATCTTGTATTAAGGTATTTCCCATCTTAACACTTTCATCCACTAACCTATCACTCTTACCATGAAGTGCATAGGTCACACACAAGAATGGTCCAACTATCTTTAATGATATGGACTCGTTTCAGGTTAATGTATTGTTTGCTGTAAGGTTATCTATAATCAATCACTTTAGGTATTTCCCCCATCAATGTATTAGTTACCATTCCATTATTAGGATTAGGGTCTCCCATACCATCACTCTTTATTAGGGTTTAGGGTTTCACATACTATCATACTTCATTAGGGTTAGGATTGCATATAGCATCACCCTTCATTAGGCTTTCACATCACATTGCCTATACTTAGGGTTTACTATTCATCCCAACTAGGGTTTTTCATGGCATCACCCTCAATTAGGGTTTCACATGGAATCAACCTCAATTAGGGTTTCACATGGAATCACCCTCAATTAGGATTTCACATGGAATCAACCTCAACTAGGGTTATTCATTTCATATCAATTGGAGATACTCATCCCAATTAGGGTTTCACTCTCCATTCCCATAATTGGGGTTTTACATTATGTTACCCTGAATTAGGTTAGGGTTCATTAACATTCTAGATTAGGGTTTCATGATCTCTTTACTAAGGATCATAACCTAATCACCACATGATCAATAATCATGTATGAATTCCTTTCTACCATCCTTTTTACTTGATTAGGTTACACAAATCCTCCAATCAAGTACATACATCTATGATTGACATAGTGTACTGAGACATTGCTTTCATAGGCTTGTAGGGTTAACCATTTTAAAGGTACTGATTATCTAGGTACTTTAGGGTTTCAAACTTTGTACCTATCATTGATAATCATTAAGATCAACCATTGGATCAATGGATCAATCATCACCTTAAGTTATCAATTGATTTGATCATTGAGTCACCAAACAATCTTGACCCCTTTTTTCTCTAAACGGTTTGAAATTGTTTAGGCAAGAAGTGTGTTGAAACTGATTGGACTTGGGTCTCCAAACGGTTTGAGACCGTTTGGTCTCAAACGGTCTTGAGACCGTTTGATCCCAAACATTCTTGAGATCGTTTGGACTCAAACGGTCTTAAGACCGTTTGTTCCAAACTCTCTCAAAACCGAATGGACCAAAAAGGTCTTCCATCACTTTATCAATTCAGGTTTTCAATCATTAAACCATCTATCAATTGAACCACTGATTTATTCTTCAATTGGACCATTGAATCTTCCTTCAATTGGAACTTCAATTAGGGTTTGGAACCCAATTGAACTAGGGTTTATAATCAGGAGACCATCAATTAGGGTTTTGAAATCAAGGAACCATCAATGGTTAACATTGTGGAACCGATTCAATTGAAATCAATGAATCATCATCAAATTATGATATGACCTGACCTCAAACGGTCTTGAGGTTGTTTGGATGACCTCCAAATGGTCTTGAGACCATTTGACTCAAACCTTTATTGAAATTTGTGAAATCATTTAGGGTTTGCATCATTGAATTGATCATCAAATTAGCTATTGATTGCATTTCAATTTGATATCTCAGGATCTTCAAATACTCAACCATACTCAACCCTAGACCTACAAACGGTCTTGGTTGATCTCCAAACGTTCTTGAGACTGTTTGGGTGACCTCCAAATGGTCTTGAGACCGTTTGGGTTTAGTCAACCCAAAAATTAAATCAATCAATTGAAATTTCAGCACTTAACCCGATTAGGGTTTCTAATTGAAGGATTGTCCATAAATTGAATTAATTAATTGGATCCATTAGATCATTATCCAAAATGAACTAGAGTCCTGACCTCAAACGGTCAACCCATCGAAATGGTCAACCCATACAAACAGTTTGGGATCCAAACCTCCAAACGGTTTGCAAACCGTTTGGTCTCCAAACAGTTTTGTGAAACCGTTTGGACCAATATTTATGAAACTGTTTGCCTATGTTAATATTTGAGATGTGTGCTTAAGATGATGTCATAATCATCAAGCTTCAACCCCTCGAATTCTACTGCCATATCCATGGTAGTTTCAACAATTAATCAAAGGAATTGCAAGAAGAACAATTGAACATAATTGATTGAGGAATTGAATTCAATAACAATGAATAAGGGTTCAAGTTATAAAACCCGCCTCCAAAGAAGCTTCAAAGCTCCAAACTCCACGTCTGTAATGGTGGAAGAAGCTTTCTCAACTATCCCAAGATCGTCCTCAAGCTTTTGAGTGAAAACAAATGGCTAGGATAGAAGATTGCATGGAGAAAAGAAGAAATCCATCATTTATTTTCAATTTCCACCATGAAATCATGATGAAAGAAGGTCAAGAAGATTACCAACAGGTTGGGGGTCGTCCTCCTGTTGCTCCAAGCTCCCTTGGTCGTTTTTTTGTAAGCAAGAAGTGAAAGGGGTTTAGAAATTACCCTTTCAACTCATGGATAAAGGAGCATATATATGAATTTTATTGAAAATTCATTTAAGAGAGAGAAAGAAGGAATTATCTCCTCCATTTCCTTTCCATTTTCCCCCTTCCCTTACTTAGTTACGAGGCTATCTTCCTTGCCTCTTATTCCTCTCAATTATCCATGTTTTAAAGAAAAGCAAATTAAGCACCTTAACCCTTATAATAATAATATCCTAAAGTGAGTGGATAATTCTTTTTCTTTTAATAATGTGAGTGAGTTATCCACTTGCTTTGGATATTTTCGTGCCTTTGCAAGGCACAAGGTCATCCACATATATGGATTTCAACCCACATAATTTTGGTTGAAGATAACTTCAATTAATATATTTATTTTTTCATTAAATTGAAGTAAAGTTCCAATTATGCTTAAATCTTGATTATTTTAATATCAAGATTCTCTCTCCTCCAAAGTGATTCAAATGAGGCACCCCTATCATTTTATTTTATATACATGATGCCAAGAAACATGAGGGACCCTCTTGAAGTGATAATTTGCATATTGAACCCTAGGTTTTGGGTAAATTGCACATTACACCAAAACTAGGTTTTTAATGCACAAACATTGTTTTATCAGCTCTTTCTTGGTACTCAGGCTTCCACAAGCCCTTCCTCTGCATCATATTCATTCTCATGATTCTTCAACACATGTGGAACATCTTATCATGTAACATTTGCAATTTAACCCCTCAACTTGGGTAATTTGTACTTTAGTCCAAAATAAGCAAAACAATGCTTCAACATTATTCGAAAAGGACTAAAATTGAAACATAAGTTCCTCTTGAACCTTAATTACTTTCCACAAGATAAAATCAAGGATCTAATTAACTTGCTTAAACAAAACATCTAGGGTTAAGGCATAACCCAGGTTAGGGATGTTACAAATCATAAACCCCTAACAAGGATTTCGTCCCCGAAATCCAAGATAAAAGGAGACAGATATTATTCATTCGTTATATCATCAAGTCTCCACATAACATCTCATTGTTATGGAGACACCATAGAACTTTGATCAATACAAATTTCTTCCAACCAAATTCTCATAGAATCAAACACATAGAATACATACTTCACTGTCCTTTCATTATTGACTGTGGAGTTAATTTTGCGTCAGGTAACACTTTTCTTATTTAGATAGAGGTTATTTGTTAATTTAATTTGATAAAATTTTATTGTAATAATTTTGTAATTATTCCTTCAAATAGTTCATTCTCATCAATGTTATGTTTATGCAAGGCATAAACCCCTAAGATATGATGTCCATACTACATTAGGTAACTGGACTGATTCCACAGTTACCCATTCCAGGTAGCTATCATAAAATATCCTGATATTTCTCAAATACCAGAATCCCTTACCTTGGTATCTAACACATGTGTTGATAACACATCACATTCTCATCTTCATTTTTTGTTTATAAGTTTATTTATAATTAAATCAAATTCCTCCGTATATCAATTAGAATGTGGTAGAAATATCCATGCCACATCTCCTTCTTGATTACGTTTCTTTGGATTGTTTCAGAATGATTACTTGATCAGAGTAATCAGAAAGATAACAATCTAGGTATGTCATACTTACCTTGCCTTCAATAAATGAATACCTGGCCAGGGTATTCAAGAACTGAAATTAGGTAGTATGCATTTATTTTATTTTATGTTTTCATCTCTTTAAATTTGATATACTTAATATCTCAGATTTCCTCTTAGTTCCTTTTTCATCTTTTCCCTTCCTTAATGAAGAAAGAGAAATTACAAAACATATAAAAGAATATTAAACTGAACACAAGTTTTTCATTCTACCTATCTCTTCCTCATATCATCAAAGGATTATACAGATGAACTAAACAACACTACCTTTCTTATAGTAGGGAACAGAAGATAATTCAAAATAGAAAGTTCTATCTTGACAAGTCTACCTTTTACAAGTTATCTAGTGTCTTGTCTGTTGGTTCACCTCATCACTTTCTATTTGGATATTGCCACCTCAGATGTCCTCTCTGTCCACATCTATAGCAAGCTCGGAGCCTTTTAGGTGACTGCTGCTTAGGTGCACTAGATTGTGGTTGAGTCGGTACTACTGAAATCTTTGGTTGTTTAGTACCACCAATTCCTTGTTCCTATGATTGTTTAGACTTCCTTTTAAGGTCTGTCTCATGTTTCTTTGTCATAGACCCTTCTATCCTTCGAATTGACTCCACAAATGTGGCAAACCTCTCTGTACTTTCTAGGGTAGATACCAGAATAGACATCTCATCATTCAATCCTTTCTCAAAACGTCGAATCTTCAAAATCATAAAAGTTCCATGAACTTAACCTCATATTCACTTATTGACATGGCTCCCTGTTGTATCTTCTCAAACTGTGAGATCTTTTCATCTAAATAAGTCCTTGGAAAATACTTATTGACGAATTCTTGACGGAATTCCTCCCATCCAACTTCTTCATCATTCCTTTTTATTTCTTCTATAGCCCACCAATGTCCAACACTACCCTTCAAAAGGTACACAGTATGTTTAACTTTGTCAGCATCCGGGATACTATGGATCTTAAAAGCCTTTTCTAACTCAGTGAGCCAGAGATCAGCATCTGCTGGGTCAGATGTCCCAGCATATTCTATGGCTCCTACACGACGTAGTCATTCAAAGGCCTTACCAGACCCATATCCCTCATTGGGAACTGGTGCCCTGGATGGTGGTACTGGCATTTGATCTATTATATGTGTCACTGCAGTCATGAATTGCCCAAAAAGTGTAGAAAAAGCTGGGTTTCTCATCATGACCTCATCAACAGGGGGATTCTCAGGCACTTTTTCTTCTCTTGCATGATCCCTGACATCTTCTACTGGTGCAGCAACATTGCTCTCATCAACGTGTTCTTCGCGTTCTCCAGACATCTTAGAGTTATATATCTTCTTCTGCATAAGCAGAAGGCACTATAAGATACACTGAGGTACACTTAGAATAGACTCGATACCTTAGTCCTATGTCTCTGTAGACTCAACGAACCTAGAGCTCTGATACCACTAAATTGTGGCGAAGCGTTCAAAACATACGTCATTAACTAAGCGGAAGCAATTACTAACAACGGATTATTGAAAAATTACTAAAAATTAAAACCTTTTTCAAAGAGATCCATTCATAGGAACGCTCTTTCAACATAAACCAATGTATTACATTTACATCCTTGTTCATAAGTACATAATTTGTACCATCTCTTCTCGAGGTTTACAATATCAACTTCCTTGTTAAAAGCTAAACACAGACAACATAAGAACCTCGAGGCATCAAGCCAAGATCTCAAAGCAATTCATGAAAAGCACTAACTATAAACTCCGAGTACCTGAGAGTACAAAGACGATACATAGGACTTCTATCTACAAGACATGACAGACAGTACGCTCAACCTGAGCTGTCACTGCTGTCACTACTGCTGCTGATGTTCTTCCTCTACAAGATATTCTCAGTCTCCTTCGTGCTTGTCCACCTAAAAATGTTGGATCCCACGGGGGCGAGACAATTGAAAATTGCCCCAGCAAGAGATATAACTCTTCGCCAAAACATTATGATTGCAGTTTAATGATATAAAGTTGGGCAGAGGATAAGCAATTTAAAGCATTCTTATCTTAAAGCATTGTAATTATTTAAGATAGAATAATAGATCAACTATTTTCTTAATAAGGAATAGGAAGAACATGTATATCATTTATCCATCTGATTATACCATCATGTCAAACTCTCTTGTGACACTCATTATCTTGATATGTCACCCATGAGACATTCTTGTTTCAACCTGTTGGCCTTAGCCAATCTGCTAAACAGATATGGGATTATATCTACCATGTATCATATATCATTAATACAAGCATTGGGTTATTAGCAATCCTACGTCATCATTATAGGCATTGGGTTATTTCCAATCCTGTATCATCATTACAGGCATTACGCCTCTCCCAGGTATTGGATTCTTCCAAACCTGATTACACCGCCAGGCATTGGACACTACCAATCCTGATTTCACAGCCAGGTATTGGAATTTAACCAACCCTGATTACACAGCCAGTCATTGGACTCTAACCACTCTTGATTACAGGCTTCATGCCTCTGCCAGGTATTGGACTTTAACCAATCCTGATTACACTTCCAGGCATTGGACACTACCAATCCTGATTTCACAGCCAGGCATTGGACTTTAACCAACCCTGATTACACCGCCAGACAGTGGACTCTAACCACTCCTGATTTCACAGCCAGGCATTGGACTTTAAGCAACCCTGATTACAGGCATTACACCTCTACAGGTATTGGACTTCTCCAAACCTGATTACACCGCCAGGCATTGGACTTTAACCAACCCTGATTACAGGCATTACACCTATGCCAGGTATTGGACTTCTCCAAACCTGATTACATCCCATGTCTGTCTACACAGCACTGGGCACCTTATTCTTTTACTAGCATTATACTTTGGCCATGCCAATCATGCTCAACACATTCTTTATGTGTTACAAGTATTCCTCTTTTCTCCACACATGTATGATCCAGGTTCCATTATTATAATTGTATCCTTTTGTTATTATTATTATTATATTACTAAGTTTCTATTCCTTGGTTTATTATGAACATTATCATCCCTTACAAGAGACTTTTATAATCATCTTGATACCTTTAACTAGGTATCAACTTACTTATGTAATTATCAAAGCCCATAAAAACATCTTGTTACCTCTCACTAGGCAACAACCATTCTCATGGTTCATAAGGCCCATAAAACACCTTGTTACCTCTCACTAGGCAACATCTAACCATATGGCTCACAAGGCCATTACACATCTTAAGTATACAATCATGTTTATTTTATTTATCATTAAATAATTATCAGTACAAGGTATGAGTTCATTTCTCATCCTTATCATGGTATGATGAAATCATACTCATTAGTTTGGCTTAACCTTATTCTCAAGGTATATTAGCCTATGCTTATCAAGGTATATCAAACTCATTACATTTCATTGTAACAATTACTTAACACACTTCACATGTTTTTTGTCCAAGTATATTGGATTTGAGGTGCATCAAGGTATATCAATCCTGGAATGCTAAAAGTGATATCTATCACATCTTGATGTATCACTTTTCCTCATCACTTCCAACTTTCTTGAGTTATCAGCTTATCTTGTTTTAAGGTATTTCCCATCTTAATACTTTCATCCACTAACCTAACACTCTTACCATGAAGTGCATAGGTCACACACAAGAATGGTCCAACTATCTTTAATGATATGGTCTCGTTTTAGGTTAATGTATTGTTTGTTGTAAGGTTATCTATAATCAATCACTTTAGGTATTTCCCCCATCAATGTATTAGTTACCATTCCATTATTAGGATTAGGGTCTCCCATACCATCACTCTTTATTAGGGTTTAGGGTTTCACATACTATCATACTTCATTAGGGTTAGGATTGCATATAGCATCACCCTTCATTAGGCTTTCACATCACATTGCCTATACTTAGGGTTTACTATTCATCCCAACTAGGGTTTTTTCATGGCATCACCCTCAATTAGGGTTTCACATGGAATCAACCTCAATTAGGGTTTCACATGGAATCACCTTCAATTAGGGTTTCACATGGAATCAACCGCAACTAGGGTTCTTCGTTTCATATCAATTGGAGATACTCATCTAAATTAGGGTTTCACTCTTCGTTCCCATAATTGGGGTTTTACATTATGTTACCCTGAATTCGGTTAGGGTTCATTAACATTCTGGATTAGGGTTTCATGATCTCTTTACTAAGGATCATAACCTAATCACCACATGATCAATACTCATGTATGAATTCCTTTCTACCATCCTTTTAACTTAGTTAGGTTACATCAATCCTCCAATCAAGTACATACATCTTTGATTGACATAATGTACTGAGACATTGCTTTCATAGGCTTGTAGGGTTAACCATTTTAAAGGTACTGATTATCTAGGTACCTTAGGGTTTCAACCTTTGTACCTATCATTGATAATCATTAACATCAACCATTGGATCAATGGATCAATCATCACCTTAAGTTATCAATTGATTTGATCATTAAGTCACCAAACGATCTTGACCCCTTTTTTCTCTTAACGGTTTGAAACCGTTTAGGCAAGAAGTGTGTTAAAACCGATTGGACTTGGGTCTCCAAACGGTTTGAGACCATTTGGTATCAAACGGTCTTGAGACCGTTTGATCGCAAACGGTATTGAGACCGTTTGAGTCCAAACTCTCTCAAAACCGAATGGACCAAAAAGGTCTTCCATCACTTTATCAATTCAGGTTTTCAATCATTACACCATCTATCAATTGAACCACTGATTTATTCTTCAATTGGACCATTGAATCATCCTTCAATTGGACCTTCAATTAGGGTTTGGAACCCAATTGAACTAGGGTTTATAATCAGGAGACCATCAATTAGGGTTTTGAAATCAAGGAACCATCAATGGTTAACATTTTGGAACCGATTCAATCGAAATCAATGAATCATCATCAAATTATGATATGACCTGACCTCAAATGGTATTGAGGTCGTTTGGATGACCTCCAAACGGTCTTGAGACCATTTGACTCAAACCTTTATTGAAATTTATGAAAATCATTTTGGGTTTGCATCATTGAATTGATCATCAAATTAGCTATTGATTGCATTTCAATTTGATATCTCTGGATCTTCAAATACCCAACCATACTCAACCCTAGACCTCCAAACGGTCTTGAGACCGTTTGGGTTTAGTCAACCCAAAAATTAAATCAATCAATTGAAATTTCAACGCTTAACCCGATTAGGGTTTCTAATTGAAGGATTGTCCATAAATTGAATTAATTAATTGGATCCATTAGATCCTTATCCAACATGAACTAGGGTCCTGGAATCAAACGGTCAACCCATCCAAATGGTCAACCCATCCAAACGGTCAACCCATCCAAACGGTTTGGTATCCAAACCTCCAAATGGTTTGCAAACCGTTTGGTCTCCAAATGGTTTGCAAACCGTTTGGTGAAACCGTTTGGACCAATATTTTTGAAACCGTTTTCCTATCACTACTACAGAACCTACCTTTAGTGTCGGTTATTTAAAGCCTGTAGTGTCGGTTTATAAGCGACACCTATGTGGGCGACACTAAAAGTCCAACCATTGGTCGTCGGTTCCATAACCGACACCCAAACTCTTCGCGCGCCACCGAAAACGCGCCATCATGGGACTATAGGTGTCGGTTATTAGGTAAGAACCCGACAACCAAACCCTTCGCACCACAGTAAGGGCACCATGATGGGCACCATCCGTGTCGGTTATCTACAAATAACCGAAAACCAAGCCCTTCGCGCCACACAACATGGCACCATCCGTGTCGGTTATCTACAAATAACCGACAACCAAACCCTTCGCGCCACAGTAAGGGCGCCATGTTGGGCACCATCCGTGTCGATTATCTACAAATAACCGACAACCAAGCCCTTCGCGCCACACAAAATAGATGCCGGTTATTTGTAAAAAACCGACACTATAACATTATGTGTCGGTTAGTTACAAATAACCGACGACTATTGGTTTTTTTTTGCTGTCAGTCTGCAGACCTGCTGTGGCTGATCGCAGGATGAGAAACCTGTTCAGTTCAGTTATGAACTGCAGGTTTTATGACATCCATTGATATCAGCCGACAACAGGCCGCAAACCTACAAAATTAACAATAATAAAATAGCACATGCATATAGCAATGCAACATGCAGTTCCATTTTATTTTCACACATTTATAAACATTCACACATGCTATAAATCTGTAGTTCCATTGATTCACATTCACACATGTAGACTTCATATAGCAACCAACACTTTCATTCATTTTCATTCAAACACATGTAGAAACATCCAGACATGTAGAAACATTCACACATATATTATAATTCAGAAATTCATTTACAAAGTATCATTGTTTGGTCATATTATTCACTATCAGGACCCCAATTATATTTTAAAACCCCCACTAATTGTATGGTTGTTGCCCATTCTTCTACTACTTCATTTAATTCTCCCATCGTATAGGGCTCATGTACATCTGGTAAGTCCTTTCCTGTATTGGGGTCCATTTTAAACACCTGTAAAGAGAATGATGTATATATATAATTAATGAGCTATAAATAAGATTGATATATTTGATATTATCTCTTGTCAGCTATATAATACCTCAGCAATACAACCGATGTCCATTGCGGCATTTTTGACAAGTATGTGCATATATCGCATGACATAGTATCCACATGCCCATCCGTTGTCTTGTGTAGCACACTATAAATTCAAACATACAAAATATTAAAAAATACAACTAATTAAGCATTGTTCACATAAATAATATATACATATATTGCAGTAGGGAACTTACTTTCACGTTCTTCCAAATTATTGGATGGTTCTTTTTCGTGGGGACCTTTCCTCCAGCCTTTTTGTACTCCTCAAAACCCCTACATGTTAATGTAACATAGAACATTGCAATTAAATAGTAATGTAATAACATATGTTAACGGATATGAAAAATGAAATATTTCTCACTGAAATATTGCCATTTTCATTTTGTGTCCAAATCTTGTATTCAATTTACACCCCTTAGGATCTAGATAATACACAGTGAACATCTCGGGGGAAATAACCAATAACTCCCAATGCTTACCACTAGAAGAAAAAAAAGTTATAAATTAATAACTCAAAATTTACAATAAAATGTAATTTTCTTAAGTCCAAATTATAATAAGCAAAGTAAACTTACTCTACATTGAATGGAGCCATTATCACTGTCTTCTTTTTTTCAGCAAAAATTGAAAAAGCCTCACAGCAGTATTGTTGAACTGATGTAGGGTCTTTAGCTACTAGACTAATCAAGGATGGAGTCAAAAACCCTACATGTTCGAATCCAAAATCTACACATATGTTGTCTAAGTAGCTGCAAAATATGTATTAATTACGCATGCATTAATAAATAAGAAACCAGATCACCAGATCATACACAAGGTATATGGATGTATAAAGAATATCTCACCTTATCCATAGCTCTATCACAGATGTATTTAGCCAATCATTTCGAAACATCTCCAAAATATCTTGTATAAATATTTTTGTTTCGTATGACTGACCTGTAGAATCTGAATCAGAAGAAACAATTATAGGGGAATATATATCATGTTCCCCTAACCATACTACCATACCCCTACAGTTAGGACCTAACGGGACAGGTAGGCCCTGTGGAACCCAACTAGGTAATGCAGGAGGTGGAAGTGGAGGCCTAGATGTTGTGGGTGTCTTTTTTTAACCTGTATATATATAATAATTTTAGATCAACTGTCAGCATATACAAACACTAACAATTGAACGTAATGTAAATTTACCACACCTTTTCAGTAAATAAGACATACACTTTTTCCCACAATATCACTCCGCCTACTGCCTCACCAAGCGTTTCACAATCTGGGTGGGCATATGGCAGTGGAAGTTCTAGAAATTGGGGGAATACATGTATCGGGCTCACCCGAATACAACCAGCTGGTACTGGAGACCCGTGACACATTTCCCCTAGTAGGGATGGGTAAGCCGACGCCTCTGCCACGACATATTCTTTACTTTTTAGACGGCATGGCTTCAACCCCTACAAATTTTTGTGTAAAGAATGTTATATACATATATACATATTATCTTTTTTGAAACGACTACACTGTCATATATACGTATCATCTTGAATTAAAAAACTAGTTACTATGTCATAAAAATACTTACAGTGGATGTGCTAGGTGGTGGGTCTACAGGATTACTCCCAACCTCTGCAGTAGGAGTAGGAGTAGAGGCTGCAGTAGGTATTGTCTGGTAAGTGGCAGTCTGAGATGCTTGCCACTTTTGCATTGCTTCTTCGAGTTTCCTGTCAAATAGCTTATCCACCTATACATGGATAAAAGAAACGTCAAATTCTAATTTTTGAATTCTCTTTTACAATAACATCTACAAGGGAAAAATATGTTACCTCTTCTTGTGAAAGTCCCGCTTTTGGGACATGTTTGCGCTGGGATGGCCCAAAATAAGCTTTGATGCCCACACCAGCGCCTGCAGCCCTAACACGTCCAGGATGCTTTGGGTTACCCAGAGCAACTGTCAATTCATCCCTTGTGCCCTCAGGGATGAACTTTCCTTGTTTCCTCATCTCGTGCAGCTCCCGCTAATCGCCAAAACAAAAATTTGTACTTAAGTAAACAACACAAATAATCAATATTCGAATGATTGTTGTAAGAGTTGTATTTTACCATTTTTGTAGCCACCTCAGCAGTTGCGGCCTTAGTTAATTCTCCCTTCTTATTTTGCCTCCCAGCTATTCAGATATCATGGCGAGGCAGAGGTGTGCTACCTATGGTAGAGGACTCCTGAGTAGCAGCAGACTGAGCAGCAGCAGCCTCAGCCTGTAGTCTTTGGCGAACACCTGCATATCCTCTTGGACCCATTGTGTGGTCGTGCACATTCATCACACGCCTTGATCTTTGTGCATCACTGAGGGCCTAGTTAGTATGCACATTAATGATTTGGTTAGTAACACTAAATGTTAATCTTGAATAAGTGAATACAACATATATTAATTAGTGAGATTGAGACTGACGCCTAATACCTTGAATTCATCAGTTTGTCTTGAAGCGACAAACGCGTCCCATTCTTCTTTGTCCAGGAAGTTCCACTGTTCAGTGGCTGTCTTCTTCCTCTTTTCGGCTTCTTTTATGTATTCTCTGGTGAGATTTGTCCTATAGTTCCTTAGGACTCTCCCACAGCGTTGCATCACGCATTTACGATGCATCTTTTCATCCAATGCAAATATACTCTGCAAAATAGAATTGCTATTAACTAGTATCCAAAAATTTAGTAATCTACAAAATAGAATTGCAAATTAATAATAACTCACGCATAAATCCCTCCATATTGTGTCTTTCTTCTCCTTAGAAACGTTATGCCAAGAATCTAAGTGACAACCGCAATGGCTACGAGTAACATATCCAAGATATGAAATAAATGAATTGCGATTCACACCACATGCATTTCCTGCATTATCAAAATCCACAACAAGTTTTGGTCCATTGCCCTTTTGCGCAATTAACTTTTTCATCATAGTGATGCCCCTTCTCTTGTCAACTTTTTATTGTTCTTGATCAAGTGCCTCAAGTGTTGTACATAGTACATGTGCATCATCAACCTAAAATTTGACAAAATAATTCACATTTACAAGATATAACTATAAATGGACATATAGATATAAATATATGATATATTTTTAAAACCTACATTGTGAGGCGGCGCATTGATGTCCTCACCCCCACGGTAGTCATCAAGACGGTCATCAGGAGAATGGTCAGCCATCTGCAAATTCACATTGTAAAGTAATTCACATTATAAATTAAGCTCACATTATAAATTAAGAAAATTTCGGCAGCATTTGGACGGGTTTTTAGGCCAACAAATAATGTGTTGTCATTCTTTTTTTTTTTTTTGGTGAAGTCAGGAGGCTATCTTATTCATCTTGCCCTCCTCATGCAAGCTAAATTTTCAGCATCAATAGCTACATTATATGAAATGCGAGGATGAAACTTGGTAGTACTACTACCATTACAAAGGTCTTGAAAGATAATTCCTTCAACTGTTTTAGGTGGTAATCTATAGTAACAGAAACCATTCCCAGATTTTAGGTGGCACTTGGCCAGGGTATCCGCAGCATTATTTGCTTCTCTATGGATATAACAAATCGACCAATTCGCCTTCTTCTTCTTTTTAATTTGCAGGAGCCATCTTGCCAGCTTCGAATTCTCCTCATGGTCTAACGCTAAGGCCTCACACGCAAGTCTGGAGTCAGTTTCTTTGACTACATGTTCAATCGCAAGATCCTGAGCAAGGTCCATAGCCAAATCAATGGCGTGAAGTTCAGCCTCAAGAGGTGATTCAACCTTACAGTTTCGTGCTAATCCCCCCTGCCAACCTCCGCAATGGTCTCTGCAGATGACCGCCGCACCTGCTCGCTTGTTCTTAAACGCTGCATCTACATTTAGCTTATAAGCTGGGAACAAAGGACTTTGCCATCCTCCTTCTCGATCGAGCTTCTCTGACTTCTCCTTTTGCCAAGCTACCTCAGTCACCTTTACTTCTTCTCTTATTCTACTAGTAAGATGATGGATAGCAGTCGTTCTCTTTTCAAATATCTCCTCGTTTCTGTTCTTCCAAATCATCCAGCAGGTGATCGAAAACGCGATCGCATACTTCTTGTCCCCTGACAGATTCTTGCTCAGCCACGGCCAAATGTCATTATCCTCCTTCAGCGCCGTCAGCTCCTGAGAGTTCAGCAGATTGCTCCAGATGTCCATGGCTTTTGGACAATCCCTTAAAGCATGCAGCACCGATTCATTATCTCCTCCGCATCTAGGACACTCCGCACTATCAGTCATTTGTCTTCTGAGACGCCTGCTATTAGTGAGAATGGCTCTATGACCCACTAGCCACAGAAAGTACTTGACTTTCGCAGAAACCTTGAGCTTCCAAATAATGTTCCATCTGCCCTGGCAGTGGACCTCCTTCTGTGATCAAAGAGTGCTATAGGAAGACTTGGTCGAGAACTTCCCATTATCAGTATGGAGCCACGCCCGAACATCGTTCAGCTGCGAATCTTCCGGGACAGGGATCTTTAAAATTTGCTTGATGTCCTCATCCGTAATCCACTCCTTCAGGAACTCAACATCCCATTCATTGTTAAAATTAACAAGACTCGCCACCTGTAAATCTTCCAATTCGACTGGTACAGGCTTCTTTGTTCGATTATACAACCGAGTGTCATGACTCCACCATTTATCGTGCCACACATTGATGCTCTTACCACTAATGGGAATCCACACAGAATTCTCGGCAATGAAATCTTTGCAATTCAGGACCGCACGACCCAATCTGGAGATGGATGTATTGGTTCTGCTGGTGTGTTTGTTGTACATATCCTTCATGCGAATGCACCAAAGCGATTTCCTCTCAGTTTCAATATCCCAGGCATGTCTACTAATCATCGTCTGGTTCCACTCACGCATTGATTTAATGCCAAGTCCGCCATTTTCTTTGCTGTTCGTCATCTTATTCCAAGCAACAAGAGATAAGGGGTTGGATTTATGCCCCCCTCCCCAGATGAAAGAACACACATTCGCATCAATTCTGTCACAGACCTTCAAGGGAATAACAACCGCCTGCATCGTGTATGTAGGGATGGCACTGAGGGTGGATTTCGCCATACACACCCTACCTGCCATAGATAAGCTTCTTGCAGACCAAGCATTAATAATGTTTGATATCTTCTCAATTATTTCACCATAAGTACTAGTGGATACCCGCTTATGAATGAGTGGCACTCTGAGATACTTACCCAGGTCAGCAGCTTCTGCAAATCCACTTGTCCTACACAGTGAATTCCTTACAGCTTGAGGGACACTTCTCGCAAAGTGGATGTTAGATTTCTTCACAGAGATGGCTTGTCCAGAAACCATACCAAACTCCTGGAAACATTGTAGGATCGTCTTGAGCTGTTTCAAATCTGCCTTAGCAAAGAGGATCATGTCATCAGCAAAGCACAAATGCGAGATCATTGGACCATTGGTAGCTAGCTTGATCGGGGTCCAATCCTTAGCTCTCACTCTACTGTCAATATGTTGGCTTAATCTTTCCAAACATAACACAAAGATGTAAGGAGATAATGGGTCTCCTTGTCTCAAGCCTCTACTAGCTTTGAAACTGTCCGTCAAATTGCCCTTCCAAGCAATGGACATTTGTCCTTTAGACATGGATCCCATGATGTACTGGATAATAGTCTCAGGCAGGTCGGTCTTCTTCAACGTGTCTTCCACAAAGTTCCAGTTCATCCGATCATATGCTTTGGACAGATCAACTTTAATCGCCATCATCTTCTTGGCTGATTTCCTTCGCATGTTGTGGAGAATCTCTTGAACAATGGTAATATTATCTGTAATCTTGCGACCAGGAACAAAAGTACTCTGTATGGGGGACACCCATCCCTCCAGGAAGGATTTAATTCTTTCAACAACCACCTTTGAAGCTAGCTTGAGGTTAATGTTGTTCAGGGATATAGGTCTAAACTGATCACAGGACTCAGGTTTAGAAACCTTTGGGATAAGGACCACTGTTGCTGCGCATAACTCAGCATTGAGCACTTCTCCAACAAGAGCCTTGGATATAGTAGCAAGGACCGACTGCTTGATGGTATGCCAATTGGCCATAAGAAACGAGCCATCTGTGCCATCCGAACCACTGGCTTTGTAGGGATTTAAAGAACGCAAAATATTATATATTTCAGCAAGAGTCGGGGGAGCAGCTATCGTCCTCCTTTGTTCTTCAGTAAGAGTGGTAAAGTAGCCATGGTACTCATGTATCTCTTGGACATTCGTCCGATTCTCTTCAGTCAGTATAGACTTAAAATGATCGACAAGCATGCTTTGAATTTCATTTTCATCACTCGTCCATTCCCCATTCGGTCTTCGCAGCATGGAAATGTTGTTGGAGCGCCTCTTTTGTTTTACATAGGCGTTAAAGAACTTTGTATTGATATCTCCATCCGTGAGCCACTGGATATGGCTTTTTTGTTTCCAGTCTTCCTCCTCTGCTCTGAGAATATCAGTATACTCTACTTGCAGGTCGGCGATCATATCAGCTGTAATGCTATCGAAGTTATCCTCTAAACTTCGTTGTAGGGTACTGAGGTTTCTAAGTATTCTTGTTTTGTTTTTCGACACTTTCTTTCTATTCTCAGCACTCCACTTAAGGATGTCAGGTTTTGCCTTCTCAAGAGCATCTCTGAACTCTAACTCAGGCTGCCACGCCGCACGCAGCATGTTTTGGAACTCCGTATTCTTCGACCAGGAGGTTTTCAAGGTGAAACGAGGGTTGAAAGCTTTGCAAGCAGTTGACCTAACCAATATAGGATTATGGTCGGACCACACTCTAGGCAAGTGCTCAACGACGAACTGTGGAAATTTAGATAGGAACGGCGAGTTTGCAATAGCACGATCCAATCTCTCATGCAAGGTCCCATGTCTGTAGGTGAACTTAGGTCCCATGAAACCCAGGTCACTCAAACCAGCCTCCAAGAGAGTGTTTAGAAACACCGTTGCTTCTTGAAAGTCATACCTTTTACCACCTCTTTTTTCATTGGGGCTTAAGGTAGTATTAAAATCGCCAACTAAAATCCATGGTTTGTCAAACGACTTACTCATATGAACCAGGTGTTTCCATAGATTCTTTCGAACAGAGATGTGTGGATTCACATAGATAAAGGTTGCAAACGTAGTGTCGTTGATGAGACAAGTACATAATTGTCGGTGACTGCTGATGATCTTAATATCGCAGACGGTGGAATTCCAGCAGATCCAAATGCCACCTGCAAAGCCACGAGCTTCAACTCTGTGAGAATTGGAGAAGCCAATTTTCTTTATAGTTTGAGCAGCTGCAGAACCACTGATCCTAGGCTCAAGAATGGCAACCACCTTGGGACGTTTGAGTGAGATCATATCTCGGAGGACACGACAAGTGTCTTTGTTGCCGATTCCTCGAACATTCCAACAAAGGATGTCTAACATTAAATAACTATGGTAGAGAGAAACAGCCCAGTGACCCTACTGGGAATCAGCAGGTGTATAGTTCTCCTTCTCCTCCCTAACTTCCTCCATGACGTCCTCCTGCTCCGTATTGAGCCTAGGACTTTTCCTCCTATTCTCATAGGGAGGTTTGATCCTTGCGTTCTTCAACTTGGCTGTAGTGCCTTTAACCTTTCTTCCAGACGGCATACGACATCCAACAATGACGGTAGAAGAAGTATCCGGTTGGACGATGTCCTCCGCCATCTCAGAGCCCCCATCTCCTGGGTCTACTGTAGCATTGTTCATTGTTGTTGTTTCTTCTCCGTCCAGCAGTACCTTGTTATGTTCATTAACCAGTGAAGTTTCAGTGGTTGCAGTTTCATTGCTAATAGGGGTTTCAGCGATTACATCCTCCTCCACATTAATGACCTCCTCAATAACCTCATCGGCGTCGGGATTCACCGCCGTATGTGCTGCTTTCTCCTTCGACTTCGTCAGGGTAGCTTGTGTAATGTCCTTCAATACCTCCCTTTTATCATCTGCAGTATTTAGTTTCTTCTTTTTCCAGACTTTGTCTACTCTCCCTTCTCTAGCTTGATTGGTGGATGGGTTATCTTCCGGTCTTGTCTCCGACCTGCTACCATCTTCCTTCTCCTGTTCTTCCAAACCGTCCAGGTTGGCGAACTTGTTGGAGCTTGAATTGGTTTGACCTGCAGTAGATGCTTCTTTCGTTTTGTTATGTTGTGTGGATCGATTGCGAGCCACCGTCGTCTTCCTCCTATTAGTCTGCCATCCGCCATTCCAGGCTTCATCTTTCGATCCTTGCGAACCTCCTTCTCTATTGCCATTAGAGTCAGTTGCAGGTCCTCTCGACGTGCAGATCTTCTGGTTGTGTCCGAGCTTGCCACAGTTCTCACAAGTTTCGGGGAACGCTTCATACTCTACTTGATAGATATCATTGTTAATCATAATGTTATGGACAAGAGGCTTCGTGGTATCCACATCGATAGCAAGCCTGGCGAACTTGCTTCACGTTCTAGCCGCGGTATGAGCATCCACTTTCACCAAACTTCCTAGGGCCAGACCTATGTATTCAAATATGGTCGGCACATATAGATGTAGCGGAAGATCCAAGATCCTTGCCCAAGTAACCAAGTAATGTGGTAGCTCTGCCGTCGGATGAAAGGATGGAAACCATTGCCACACAGCGAGGCAGCAGCCAAAGAGTTTCCATGGCCCCCCGGTGAGCGCCATATCAAAGTCTCGTTTGCATGAAAATTGCACCACGTAGTGGCCTAGATCCACTTCAAACATATTGAACCTTCCAACTGGATTCCATAGGGTTCGGATACGCTCCCTCATGGTCATATATCCCACGTCGGCTCCGATCAACCTGGTCACCACCGTGTATTGCCAGGGCCTTGCAAGATCCTCTTCCGCATCCGGATCTATCTCCAGAGCAGGAATACCATCCACCTGTGATATCTTGATGTCCGATAGAGCAAGCTTCTCCTCAAACAAGGATTGCAGAAAGAACGACCCCTGATTTTCAGCGTTATTCTGTGTTGATCCTCTGTGATTCTTGTTTGCACTTGTCCCTTCTACCGCCGCCTCTGTCATAAAAACTTCTCCTTTTGATACTGTCGCCTGATGATCCCCCAACGGTGGGAACTGGTCGCCTAATGATAGATTTGGGTTGATAGTATCTGTGTTGCCCCCCGATCTATCTTCTGATGCTTGGCCACGCATCCCCGAGTACTAGAAGTTGAGTCCTACTTCCGGTATTGAAACCCTAACTCCGCCGTCTGTGGTTCCTCCCTGACCCTCTGGTTGTCCATGAACATTGCTGGGTGATCCACTCGAGAAAGGGAAGACTTCCCTATCCCCAGATCGGAACTTCGGTCCCCTTCCTCCCCCCGACCCCCTTCCTCCACGAGTTTGGCCGCCGCCGCCGCCACCCCCTCGTCCCCCTCTGCCCCCGTCCATCTTTCTGCAATGTGTTGTCATTCTTATACTTTAATCATCTACTTATTTAACTTTATTTATCAACTGTTTAACTTTAATTATCAACTGATTTGATTATATTATATTTATTCATCTACTATTTGTATTCATTTATGTACTGATTTGAGAATTGATTAATCATCACTGATTTATAATTTTATATTAGTTAATCAACTGATTTGTATTTATTCATCTACTTATTTGTATTTATTCATGTACTGTTTGTTATTTAGCTATTTACTCATTTGAATTTATTTATACTGCTTCTGAAATTATGTAAGAATCTACTGATGTAACTTTATTTATCAACTGATTCATATTTACTTTTCCACTTAAGTATTTATTCATCTACTTATTTGTTTTTATTTATTACTGTTTTAGGAATTATGTAATCGTCTACTGATTTATATTAGTTTACCAATTGATTTGTATTTAATTTATATATTCATCTACTATTTGTATTCATTTATGTACTGATTTGAGAATTAATTAATCATCACTGATTTATAATTTTATATTAGTTAATCAACTGATTTGTATTTATTCATCTACTTATTTGTATTTATTCATGTACTGTTTTTTATTTAGCTATTTACTCATTTGAATTTATTTATACTGCTTCTGAAATTATGTAAGAATCTACTGATGTAACTTTATTTATCAACTGATTCATATTTACTTTTCCACTTAAGTATTTATTCATCTACTTATTTGTTTTTATTTATTACTGTTTTAGGAATTATGTAATCATCTACTGATTTATATTAGTTTACCAATTGATTTGTATTTAATGTATTTATTCATCTACTATTTGTATTCATTTATGTACTGATTTGAGAATTGATTAATCATCACTGATTTATAATTTTATATTAGTTAATCAACTGATTTGTATTTATTCATCTACTTATTTGTATTTATTCATGTACTGTTTTTTATTTAGCTATTTACTCATTTGAATTTATTTATACTGCTTCTGAAATTATGTAAGAATCTACTGATGTAACTTTATTTATCAACTGATTCATATTTACTTTTCCACTTATGTATTTATTCATCTACTTATTTGTTTTTATTTATTACTGTTTTTATTTAGTTATCTATTGATTTGTGTTTATTTAAGTAATAATTTTGATATCATTTAATCATCTACTGATTTAACTCTATTACTGTATTTATTGTATTTTATTCATCTACTATTTGTATTTATTTATGAGCTGATTTAGGAATTATATAATCATCTACTGATTTATATTAGTTTACCAATTGATTTGTATTTAATGTATTTATTCATCTACTAGTAATAAAAATGGTTGTCTTTCTTTCTAGTGATATAACGTAAATCAAAACAGAAACCAAGGTAGAGCAAAAAAATTGATATCTTATGTATTCCTTGCTTTGATCATTGTTCAGTCATGTACCATTTTAGGCAACTAAAAGATCACAAGATATAACTATCTATTAAATGACTGAAGTGCATATGGTTCATATGAGATGGGACCATCATTTTCGTCATTTGCAATGAATAATGCAAACAGGCAGTATTAATCTAGGGATGAGGAAGAAGGAAGAAGTCGGCGTACCTTGAGGTGAAGCTGACAGTGCCAGAGCAAGGAGAGCAGCTGGAGGTGACGGCGGCGAGAAGAGGAGGACCAGCAAGGATGGAACCGACGGTGACGGCAGCGAGAAGAGGAGGACCAGCAAGGATGGAACCGGCGGCGACGGCGAGCGGCGGCGAGGGCGTCGACAGTGACGACGGTGAGCGGTGTGCGGCAGACGAACGGCGGCACGGGGAGGAACCGACAACGACGGTGGGGGAAATCGCCAGACCTAACACGCACGGCAATGAAACAGAGACGATGGGGAAAAGTTCTGTTCGCACGGCTATTAAGTTGACAATATGTGTCGGTTATTTAAAAAAACCGAAAACTAAACTAACAGTATCGGCTCTTTGAAGAAAACCGACAACTATACTACATAATATTCGTCGGTTCATAAATAAAAGACAACTGACAACTATTCCTGTCTCGCGCATACCCTTTAGTAGTCGGTTATTTATTAAAGAACCGACAACATATGTCAAATTTTGGAGCCAATTTTTTTGCTGGAATTTTGGGTTTGGCGGTTGAGTTTATGTGTCGGTTGTTTATTAAATAACCGACAATTATTGAAAGCGGTACCCGTGTCTGGTCGACCTTCACATATTGGATGTCGGTTTCTGTTAAAAACCGACATAGTAGGGTTTATGTGTCGGTTTTTGTATACAACCGACACCTTGAAAACCGACTTTATAAGCCATTTCTGTAGTAGTGTATGTTATTATTTGAGATGTGTGCTTAAGATGATGTCATCATCATCAAGCTTCAACCCCTCGAATTCTACTTCCATATCCATGGTAGTTTCAACAATTAATCAAAGGAATTGCAAGAAGAACAATTGAACATAATGGATTGAGGAATTGAATTCAATAACAATGAATAAGGGTTCAAGTCATAAAACCCGCCTCCAAAGAAGCTTCAAAGCTCCAAACTCCACGTATTTAATGGTGGAAGAAGCTTTCTCAACTATCCCAAGCTCGTCCTCAAGCTTTTGAGTGAAAAGAAATGGCTAGGATAGAAGATTGCATGGAGAAAAGAAGAAATCTATCATTTATTTTTGATTTCCACCATGAAATCATGGTGAAAGAAGGTCAAGAAGCTTACCAACAGGTTGGGGGTCGTCCTCATGTTGCTCAAATCTCCCTTGGTCGTTTTTTTGAAAGCAAGAAGTGAGAGGAGTTTCAAAATTACCCTTTCAACTCATGGATAAAGGATCATATATATGAATTTTATTGAAAATTCATTTAAGAGAGAGAAAGTAGGAATTATCTCCTCCATTTCCTTGCCATTTGCCCCCTTCCCTTCCTAGGTTACGAGTCTATATTCCTTTCCTCTTATTCCTATCAATTATCCATGTTTTAAAGAAAAGCAAATTAAGCACCTTAACCCTTATAATAATAATATCCTAAAGTGAGTGGATAATTCTTTTTCTTTTAATAATGTGAGGGAGTTATCCACTTCCTTTGGATATTTTCGTGCCTTTTCAAGGCACAAGGTCGTCCACATATATGGATTTCAACCCACCTAATTTTGGTTAAGGAGCACTTCAATTAATATATTTATTTTTGCATTAAATTGAAGTAAAGTTCCAATTATGCTTAAATCTTGATTATTTTGATATCAAGATTCTCTCCCCTCCAAAGTGATTCAAATGAGGCGCCCCTCTCATTTTATTTTCTCTAAATGATTCTAAGAAACATGAGGGACCCTCTTGAAGTGATAATTTGCATATTGAACCCTAGGTTTTGGGTAAATTGCACATTACACCAAAACTAGGTTTTTAATGCACAAACATTGTTTTATCAACTCGTTCTTGGTACTCAGGCTTCCACAAGCCCTAACTCTACATCATCTTCATTCTCATGATGCTTCAACACATGAGGAACATATTATCATGTAACATTTGCAATTTAACCCCTCAACTTGGGTAATTTGTACTTTAGTCCAAAACAAGCAAAACAATGTTTCAAAATTATTTGAAAAGGACTAAAATTGAAACATAAGTTCCTCTTGAACCTTAATTACTTTCCACAAGGTAAAATCAAGGATATAATTAACTTTATGAAACAAAACATCTAGGGTTAAGGTATAACCCAGGTCAGGGATGTTACATAAAATGTCATGATGAATGTGGTGATATGAAGGTTAGTGGCACGAATGTGGTTGGCACCATGGACTTGATGAGGTGAAGATAGAGTGATTGTGGTGGACACTACAATTGTGTTTGATGAAGGAGGAGCTGGTCTTTCTCTTGATTATGGTTGTTTTCTTGATTTTCTACCACGATTATGGTGAGAACCATGACCCTTCTAGTCCTAGCTTGCCATAAATGTTTGGATGGACTGACCATGGTGGGTTTCATGTCTTGGTCCTTGAAGAACCTATGATTCATTGGATTTTGGTATCGGGTAAAATGGCCATGGTGAAGTAGCACGCCTACTTTGGGGGCTTCTCCTTGCACTTTTATCTTAAACTTGGGCATCTATTGTTCTCTTTGCTCATCCTTGATCCTTGGACATTTGAGGTATGTTTGCATTAACTTTGTTGACTTATTAGGCTCCTCCATGCGTTTTGGAGTCCTTGGGATCATATCTCTCTCCTCCTTTTATTAATTAGTACCAAACTACCTATAAAAACATGCAAAGAGAACCCCTAAGTGCATTTTACAATAACTATTTATTGGGGATATAACATGCATTATAGAACATCAACATGTGAATAAGGAGCCAGATGAAACACGATGGATAACCAATCTAGGGATCCATAGATTAAAGAATACTTGTTCACAAGTATTTTTCAACTAAACCTTTTGCAATTCAACAGAATTATGGAATGATAAGTGCATTCATTAGTATGCTTATTGGCTAGATAATTTCAACCCTAACTATATACATGCAATCCACCTCTCTTCTCTTTTCAATCATAGTCAAAATGCAACTAAAGCACAGAAAGCAAAGACTTCACCTATAGGGCATCAAAACTCATGTAATTGATATTGCATCCACAAGGATCTTGGTAAAACAGTTTCATATGTAGATTCATCCAAAGCAGCTAGGAATGTAGTTTCACTTGCATGCCATTACTTGTATTATCACGACCTCCCTTCTAATAATAACACAACCATAGCAAAAGCATTGCACACATTGGAGATCATGACAAATTGTGAACTGACATCATTAAATAAGAAAAATCCGTAGAATAAAAGAGATAACCACCAGAGTGCCTTATTACAAACCATTAAAAAAAGACTCTAAGTCCAACACAAAAGAGTTCAAGGAATGAAAGTCCAACATAATATAACTAAAAGGAAAGATAACTATCTAGAATGGAACCCCAACAAGTAGGATTCACGAACTATCCTTGAGCTTGAGCTGACGTCCCTAAAGTCTACTTCTTCTCCTCCTCGTCTGTGGACATCTCGTCCCCAGCCCATGCAAGGCAACGTAAAACTATGTGAGTGGCACTGAGCAGTTATATATGAAGAATAGTTTATAATTGAAATAACATGAAGAATAACTTGAAACATAAATGCATAACATAATTAGCATGATTATATAAGAGCATGATTAACTTAACATGATTTCATAATAAGAGAAGTTTTTACTTGAGTTGATATAATCGCTCTCCTAGTTTGCACCCACAATGCTCATAAGGCCAATTAAGGCTCACATAAGGCAAATTAAGGCTCGAATAATGCTCCCACAGAGCTCATAAGGCCAATTAAGGCTCACATAAGGCCAATTAAGGCTCACATAACATGATTGAGAGAACTATATCAACATAACATGATTTATTATACTTGAACATAGTTATTATGATTTCTTTATTAATTGGCATGGTAGTGATTCATAGTGTTCCAAATGAAATCGTATTCATCAAACCAGTAGAAAACGTAAATTTATAGCATTTGCATGGTTTTCATAAGCATAAATTGAATAATATCATAGTTGCACTTTATTGAGTAGTCATAACCAATAAACAAATAATGTAAACCCATAACCGTAGAATTATACTCGGTGTGCATGATCCACTCACCTGATCCTGAGGAGGTATACTAACAGTAGATGAAGTCCTGATCAATCCTTATATCCTGTGAATAGCATAATAATGAATTAATTTCATTTTCTTAACATAAGTGTATGATTCTTTAATTAAATTTGGAAATTGGGTCAAGATTCTGGGTTTGAAACTAGGATCATCCGATAGATCTCAAAAAACTAATCAAAAATCATATATGGATCATCCCCATTTGAGCTATAGATTATTTGGAGCTTGGTGTAGGCTTTCCTACGTGGGCGAGCGGAGGGCGATCTAGGGCGATCGGGACACTGCCGGCGGCGGCTGCCGCCCGACGCCTCTGGCTAGGCAACCTGCCCTCTGGAATCCACCCACACCCTCCTCCCCCAGAGTGGTCGGTGTCTTTGGGTCGGATCTTGTCGTTTTGTCGTGGCGTTGGACGAAACCCTAGATAAGGCTATCCGGGGCTAGGGATTGGAGGAAGGCTGACAGTCGGCCGTTGATTTGTTTCGTGGTTGCCTGGAGGAGCGTCGTCTTCGGGGATGCGGCCATCACCGTTTCTCAGGCGGGTGACGAGGCAGAGCGCCCACGCCTGTCGTGCTCAGAAGGCAGTTGCTGAGAGAAGGGACAACTTCCAGGCTACCTCTATGCCAACAGAATCGGTCATCCCGGACATTGGGAACCTTTTCCAGTCTGCAACTACAGAGACAGGGACTGTGGTGATGCCTGAGACGGCGGGACGCCCACAGGATGAGGCTATAGAGATCGGGGAGCATACTGGGCTGACGGTGGTGATGGATGTTTAGGCAGATATGTGTAACGGACCTTTTTCTATGGTTCAGGAGGTGCGACCACCGTCTCCTCCACGGGACCAGGTCCATACTTCACCGTTTGTTTTATAGGGCAGATCGGAGTCCAGGGAACAACCTCGACAGACGAAGGAACAACCTAGTCAGACAAATGAACAGTTTCGTAAGTCGACGGATTATGGGGTCCCTCATGATGCTTGTTACAGATGCATGAGGAGGGGACACTGGCAATCCCAGTGTACCTACCAGATAGTTTGCTACAGATGTCTGAGGCCGGGCCATATCGCGAGAGCTTGCAGTAATATAAGAGTGATGCAGAACTATCGATCTTCTGAATAGTTCCCTCCTTTTCCGGTGAGCGGACCGATAAGAGGATCGAACTTGCACGTCCCCAGGCGTATCTCGGTCGACCTTGGACCTGATGACGATAATCGATCTGGTAGGATGTCTATGATGGAGAAGGCTGTTGAAATATGCTGGCTGGAGAGAATAAGATGGGAGGATCTTGATCAGATGTTGTGTAATTCTTGGACGACGGCTACTGATATATACAGGTACTCATCTCGGAAGGCGGTGGCGTTCTTTGCTTCTAAGGAGGAGGCGAGGAGAATTATTCATGAAGGTCTACCGGACTTTCGAGGGGCGTCGTTGCGCCTTCGCAGTATGGCAAATGGTGAGGCACATTCTAAGAAGGAATATATGTGGTTCTGGGTCACTGACATGTCGTTAGTATGCAGAAGTGATGAGGCCTTTGCAGCGATTATTCAACCTTTTGGACGACTGATTCAAATCTCGGATTGGCAGAGAACAGAGAATGATCTATCTGGCTTTTTAGTAAAGGTGGAAGCGTTTAGTGAAGACGTGCCACAGTATGTTTCTCTGAGCTATGGTGCGAGGAGGGCCCTTATACAATTGCACCTGGTGGTGCGATGCCCGATAGGTGATGCCGTGTTCGTCAGAATGGAGATAGGGAACTTGCTAGATATCCCGATGTCAGCTTTTGGGCAACCTGGAACAGTTGGTAAATCTTCGGTACCGGAAGAACAGGAACAATCTCAGGTGAATTCAACAGAGGTCAGTGATAGAGTACTGCCACCTCCCCACCGTCCTTCTACAACGTTGAGGGAGAGAAACCTTTCGAGGAATCACTATCATGATGAACAACGTCAGAGCGAGAGATCGTCACCTAGGAGGGTGATCGTTGACAAGGAAGGTAATCGCAGCCTGCTAGCGAACCGACGCCTTGAAGACTTCCTTCATTTCGATTATGTAGGAGACAGGGACTTCAGTAGAAATGGGAGAAGCCGACATAGGCTGGGCCAGAGGAGGGAGCAGTATGCACGCTCGTACAGTGGGAGAGGCCGGTCTAGTAGAAGACACTCGGACGATGATAGTTTTTGGTTTGAAGATCTCAGTGATGATGAAGACAGGAGGAACAGACTCTGAGTCAGTGGCTGGTGTTGACGGTTTTTGAACCTGTTTCTATGGATTGCTCGTCTTTATTCTGGGACATAGGAACATAGCGAGGAAGGTTTTAGTGACAGACGAGATCATCAGGGACAGATGTGGCATACCGTTGGTGTCAAGGTATGACTGTTGTGAGACTCATGAAGAAGAGGAGACGACAATCTCAAGATGAACCTTCTGTGGGGAGAAGTGTGTGTGAAGACGATAGATAGCGGCATTGGGGGGTTGTGACCAAATGATGCGGATTTCGTGTATGGAGATGGATGATAAGGAAGTCTATAATTTCTTTTGGAATAATAAGGTGGAACCTTGGAGATCTAGATTGATGATTAAGGATAGGATGTTGAGAAGGGTTAGTGGTTGGCATATCCGGAATAGTGAGGTGTACCTTACGTGTTCTTGCATAAGGAGATGGAGGGATGATCCATGTTTGTAGGCTTTTTTGTGAGGTGTCTTGATACCTGCGGGTTATAAGCAGGAGTTGTATTTTGTTGATGATTTTCACCCACAAGAGAGGGGTGGGATGAATAGAGAACCCTCTGGCTTATAAAAAAAAAGCTATAGATTATTTTCTCTGAATTTGTAAAGATCAGATATATTCTGACCAATCAGAGGTGAGGAAAAATCGATCAAAGCTAATTCAATAAATCTAGGAGTTGATTTTAAATAGGCTATCAAATTACTATTTTGCCCTCACATTTTCAATCTAAGATAGGAAGTGTGACAGGGCATATGAGTCAAAAGATTTCAGGGATAACTCTCAATCGTATTGATATTGAAAATCATCAAAATGTCAAAAGTATCCTAGTTATGTGTGAAACATTAAGTCAGACTGTGAGGGTACATAGGTCCAAACGATGCCAGGCTTCTTCCTACCTTGGCCATGGTTCTGATCACTAGAGCTAGAGCTTTGACCTGCGAATCAGAAGAAATCAGGATCCACAACTTTGATCTAATGGAAGCGAAGACTAGAAAAACTATGCCTTGGGTTTGTTGTGAAATCCCGATCTCACTGACCCATTGAAGAGGTCAGATGGTTGTCAGGAGCTCAAGAATAGGCTTCCTCCATGACCGTCCATCTGGAGCAGAATCAAAATTGCATGAAGAGAAAAACTATAGTGAGACGGTGCATCCAACAAGTTTGTGAGGGGAAACCGAAGTTAGCGACGACATAACACTGTCCATAGACTCCCAAAACTGTAAGCACCACGGCGGTGTTTAGGAAATAGAGAAATGAAATCGATAACCTGATACGACGATACATAATGGATTCGTAAGAAACGAGAACATAGGAAGTTCTAAATGGGCACATCCAAAGTTTCAGATGGATTTCTGTGGCCTGAGCGTGCTCGAGAGGCATGTCCAGCAATTGGGGTTCTTTGGCATGAACCCAACTTCAAGGGTAGAGCATATGGGTGAAGAGCATAGGCTAAAGGCATAAGGGAAACCACTAGTGGAGTATGTGGAAGCTTACTGGAGGTCGAATTCCACTGGGATGGTCGGAGGTGCTTGCTAGCTCTCGTCATCGTTGCTGGAGAAGGTCAAGCTTGCGGTGCCAGCTCGCATCGAATCCAATGAAATTGATGGGAGAGGAGGGTCTAACAGAGGTCATCCATGATTTCTGGATTGCTTGCCCTTGATCTGATGGACCCTCACGGCCAAGGGGGGTGGCACCGTGTGAACTGGAGGAACAAGTTTTTGGGCATTTTCCCTGGGGGTGCTTATAGGGGTCGAGCTAGGGCTCGCTAGGATCACAGGGATCTCTCGAATCTCTTGGTGCGTGAATTATTCGGGGACGTTGAGAGTAGAGGATTATCCTGGGGCAAGGAATCTGGGGTTTTTTCCCTCCGCTGTGCATACTCCTACGCGAGGTAGGGGATGAGGGCCTTGCCCACAGATCCAGATCAAACGGCTCGCAAAGAGCAAAGTTTTCTTTTAAGTTGTGTGTGACACACATCTATCCCAAATTTTGGAAAACATTGGATAATCGCAGGGATTATCAAATTAATTAATCAAGGAAATATCATTATCTTCTATTTCTTCCTAATGACATTTGAGGCATCTAGGATTATCCAAATCTAACCAAATTTGGTAGACAAGCTAATTCAACCATGAGGAGTCTTATTATCTAGCTAGTTTTCAGATATGAGTTAGGGAAACTTGTGTTTTACATTATTAGCTACTTAGGGTAATTAACACATTAATAATCATTGTAAGGGAATTTTATTACCAAAATCTGAGGAAATCTCTATTATTCTATTATCTACTCGTATACCAATTAATGGATACATTATACATGTATGTGAGTCCAATTTATCACACAACCTTAACTAGTCACCATCGCATAATTAGGGTTAGATTTTTGTGCATTAAATTGAATTGATGTCAATAAGTATTGATGCATTATGTATATGATTCATTCAAAGTTCACATGATGTCTATGTGTTGTGTTTACTCATTTTGGCATCCTAATTGAGCATGGTCTCAACTTAAGTCAACAAATGAAAGATAATTTCTTTCAACTTAGGATTCATCTTTATTAAGGGTAAGAAATTTTTGGGACTGAATTTTGAGGGTCGTTACAACCTACCCACCTTATAGAAATTTTGTCCCCAAAATTTTCATGTCATATTAAGGTACTACCCACCTAAGGGTTTCACATATATGTACCCTAACTTACTATCTGATCATAACATTTCATTAGCCAACTAAGCATAATCATGATATGGTATTAGCATGGATAGCCTTTGCATTATATCTAACATGACTAGTAAAACTTAATGAGTGCATGAGTTTTTGATGTAATTTGAAAACTAAACCTTACCTTCATCATCCACCATAACAAAAACCCTAGATTTCCTTTTCTCTGGGTGACATGGGTTAGGATTTTGATCTGCTCCTCTCTTTGTAGCTAACCAAGGGCATTTGTCCTTGAAGTGCCCTTCTCCTCTATAGTAGAAGCAAACACCTAAGCCCAACCTGCACGGTCCTGCATGAAATTTTCCACACTTGGGCATGCATCCCTCACTAGGGGATCCTCAGGAACCTTGCACTTCTTGTGGTCATTGTGGTGCCAGTCACGATTGTTGTGGTCGTGATGGTGACGATGCCAATTATGGGATTTCTTCTTACAAGTCCTCCCTGGGTGATCCTCGAGCTCAAGTGCCACATCTAGAGCTTCCTTCATCGTCTTGTGGCCTCGTCTAGAGAGTGAGTAGTTGAGATCATCCTTGAGACCTCGAATGAAGTTCTTGGCTCACTTCAACTCAGTCCCGTACTTCTGAAGGATGTAAAACTTCATGGAGTATTGGGTAAGAGTCATGTTGCCACGCTATCATAGGTGAAGGAGCTATAACTCCTTCTTATCCATCATCGTTTCTGACACATAGTAGCTCTTGAAAGCCTCTATAAACTCCTCCCATGTGGGTAGCTCTTCATTTGGATCTCTGGCATCACGGAAGTTCTCCCACCAAACACGAGCTGGTCCTCTAGGCATGTGTGTCCTGAACCTGACACGGGACTCTTCAGAGAAGTCCAAGTCATGAAAGCAATGCTCCAGGTTGTGGATCCAGGCCTTGGCCTTACCCACAACATCCAACTCCTCTTCTCCTACAAACATCTCAGGCTTCACCTTAAGGAAGCCTATAAGGTGACTTCATTCCTCCTCTGATGAAGATCTCCCATTGCATCAGATAAAGATCTGACCAACATATTGTATGAGAGGGGAGGGTCTTCTCCATGGGGGTTCTCCTCATGCTCAAAGTCATGATCACTCACTCCACCAGAATGAGGGGGTGACTTGTCAAGCTCAGGGTGACGCTTAGGGGCCATCTGGAATAGGAAAGGAGACTTACATAAGCATGTGGAGTGACACATAAGATCCTACTACGTGGCCATTCTAGGATTTCTCTGATGCCATTTTGTCACGATCTCCCTTCTAATAATAACACAACCATAGTGGAAGCATTGCACATATTGGAGATCATGACAAATTGTGAACTGATATCATTAAATAAGAAAAATCCATAAAATAAAAGAGATAACCACCAGAGTGCCTTATTACAAACCATAAAAAAAAGACTCTAAGTCCAACACAAAAGAGTTCAAGGAATTAAACTCCAACATAACATAACTAAAAGGAAAGATAACTAACTAGAATAGAACCCCATCAAGTAGGATTCACGAACTATCCTTGAGCTTGAGTTGATGTCCCTAAAGTCTACTTCTCCTCCTCCTCGTCTACGGACATCTCGTCCCCAGCCCATGCAAGGAAACATAAAACTATGTGAGTGGCACTGAGCAGTCATATAAGAAGAATAGTTTATAATCAAAATAACATGAAGAATAACTTGGAACATAAATGCATAACATAATTAGCATGATTATATAAGATCATGATTAACTTAACATGATTTCATAATAAGAGGGTTTTTTACTTGAGTTGATATAATCTCTCTCCTGATTTGCACCCACAGTGCTCATAAGGCCAATTAAGGCTCACATAAGCCAATTAAGGCTCACATAATGCTCCCATAGAGCTCATAAGGCCAATTAAGGCTCACATAACATGATTGAGAGAACTATATCAACATAACATGATTTATTATACTTGAACATAGTTATCATGATTTCTTCATTAATTAGAATGGCAGTGATTCATAGTGTTCCAAATGAAAGCATATTCATCAAACTAGTAGAAAACGTAAATTTATAGCATATGCATGGTTTTCATAAGCATAAATTGAACAATAGCATAGTTGCACTTTATTGAGTAGTCATAACCAATAAACAAATAATGTAAACCCATAACCCTAGAATTATACTCAGTGTGCATGATCCACTCACCTGATCCTAAGTAGGTATACTAAAAGTAGATGAAGTCCTGATCAATCCTAATATCCTGTGAATAACATAATTATGAATTAATTTCATTTTCTTAACATAGGTGTATGTTTCTTTGAATAAATTTGGAAATTTGGTCAGGATTCCCAGTCTAAAACTAGGACCATGCGATAGATCTCGAAAAACTGATCAAAACGATATATGGATCATCCCCATCTGAACTACAAATTATTTTCTATGAATTTGTAAAGATCAGATATATTCTGACCAATCAGAGGCGAGGAAAAATTGATCAAAGCCAATTCAGTAAATCTAGGAGTCGATTTAAAAATTACTTTCAAATTACTATTTTTCCCTCACATTTTCAATCTAAGACAGGAGGCGTGACAGGGCATATGAGTCAAAAGATGTCAGGGATAACTCTCAATCGTATTGATATTGAAAATCATTGAAATGTCAATAGTACCCTTGTTATGTGTGACACATTAAGTCAGACCGCGAGGGTACATAGGTCCAAACGATGCCAGGCTTCTTCCTACCTTGGACATGGCTCCGATCATTGGAGATAGAGCTTCGACTTGTGAATTAGAAAAAATCGGGATCCAAAACTTCGATCTAATGGAAGCAAAGACTAGAAAAACTATGCCTTGGGTTTGCTGTGAAATCGCATTCTCAGGGACCCATTGAAGAGGTCAGATGGTTGTTAGGAGCTCAAGAATAGGCTTCCTCCATGACTGTCCAATTGGATCAGAATCAAAATCTCACAAAGAGAAGAACTATAATGAGACGGTGCACCAACGAGTTTGTGAGGGGAAACCGAAGTCAGCGACGCCGTAACACTGTCCATAGACTCCCAAAACTGTAAGCACCACGGTGGTGTTTAGGAAACAGAGCAATGAAGCTCGATAACCTGATATGATGATACATAATGTGTAAAGACTCGATCTTTACGATCAAATATTTACAAAATAATATCAGAATTATAAACAATCTTTATTACAATCATGCTTTTACATCAAAGTTGCGGAAGTTGTAAACATAAGATTACAAGATTGAAAAAAAATAAGAACTGACTCCTATCTAGTCTTCAACAGAGGACAACTCCTGCACGTCTTTTCTTGGCCTTCTTTGTATCACCTGCCCATGAGTTCCCGAAGGAACAAAACCACACATGGACCCCATTAAAGGGAAAATAAAGGTCATCTAGGATGGTACTAAATCCATTATTGAGCTATTTTTAAAATAAAGAGTTATGATGTTAACTTTAGGTAAGATTGCTTGGTGGATTATGGAGGTAACACAAGAATACTCTAGCTACCGTGCTAATTACAGAAAGATACGATAATTCAAAGAGATAACTAGAAAATGATAAAGAGATACCAAAATCAAGATTTCAAAATGGTACAATTTTTCATTAGACTAGTATCAAGGTATCCAATTATTCAAAATGTAAAGATTTATCTATTGGCACAATCAATCTAATATTTTGTCTTCGCTAATGACTAGGTGCCTATGGTTCTCCCCTCTATGAGAGAATGACACTTCCCCTGTGGGGGTAACCAGTACTGGGGGACCTCTAATTGTCCATTATCCACTGCGCAGGGTTGAGGGTCGTGACCCACTGAAACTAGTGAGCCAAAGCTCTTAGCCAATATTTTGAGTTATGTGCCAATATCAAAATCTAATAATACTTCAATTTCTCAATAATGTTCAATATTCAAAATCTAGTCGTGGTGGACTTCAACAAAAAGGGAAAGGCTAACAACAATATTTGTTCACCAGTTTGCAAAACTTTCATATATGAAACTCAAGAGGGAGGCAAATAGTTCAATAAAAGAATAGAGAATTTAGTACCTTATATCACAAGAGTCCAACATTTTCATAATCAAGATCCATAGAGCCACAAAATTGCAAAATTTAGAAATGAGAAATATTTTGAGTCATTATATAGTTCTTTTCTTAGACACACTTCCCAATTTCTAATTATGTGATATTACTATTATGCCCCTTATTATAATATCTCATATTCACACTTAGTGGTTATAATGTATTATCTAGAGATCGCTAGGTTCATTGATGTAGTTGTCATTGTTTTACATGTAGTCACATATATCATCATTCTTATCTAATATTTATATGATTCATATACTCATATGTTATATAGTACCCATTTAGTAATACACTATTACAGACCAAATGCATATATATATATATATATATATATATAATGTACATTCTAGTTTTATGAAAGCGTTACACATTTATTGAGGTATAGGTTACTAATCTTTATTGGTAACAATAAACTTAGAAATACCAAATCCATTTTCTCGTTCGCCCATTTGTATTCTTAATTTATTTAATATCCCTTAATGAGGTGGAAAATAACCATTAATGTGTCATCATTTGGAATAATTAATTTGAGGCTAACTATACTTTAAAACCACGGGTTCTATTAATTTGGTCTTTTATTAATTTTCTTTAACTTCTAATGATGTATTACTTCCTCTCTACATATATGTACATGTGTGTCAAATAAGACCAAGATACACCTAAGTCATAATATGCATATATGATTATAGTTTATGTTATATCGATCATAGGATTTGGCATATACACATGTTCATTAGTTGAGACCTGTATAGATCTTCGATGTGCATCTTCTATTTATATTTACTTAAGGTCGTCCATATATATATCTTAGGTATTAATTAGTCTAGTGATTTAGGAAGGACACAATCTACATTTTAGTTTTACTGATTAAGCTTGCTACTATCGTTGTGGTTGATTGAATAGGTAACTAATCGAATTGGGAAGCGGAGGAGTCGGGATTACCTCTCTGCCAGGGGGATTGACGATGAACTATTCCGAGTTTGGGTCGGTTGCTGGTTGCTCCGCCTTTGATGATCGGAAGGCGGTAGAGGCCTCAGATCTGTCACCGTCGTTGGGTGATGGTCAGGTGACCTATGCCGGTTACAACACGACCCTGCAGGTCAGAGAGTTCTGCAGGCCGGGTGAATGGGAAAAGGAGTAACAGCTGACTCAAGGTTGATCAATCACAAAGCACCGACTCTACACGATTGCAGGTTGGCTGTGCTGGTGATGGTGGTGGCTGTGGGGGCGGCGCTAGGTGGTCGTCAACCTTGCTAAGATCTTGTATGATCAGCTAGCCACGATCATCTGGGTTCTAGGGAGGTTGGTGAAGGATCATCGGTGAGATGGTTATAGGTTGTCTGAGAGGTTTGCAGTTGTGCATAGTCTTGGTTGGTTATCGAGGGGCCCTGTTAGGCGTTGGAGCATAAAAGGAAGGCGGCTGGTAGAGCTGCGTCGATGGCCGAAGGAGGATGGGAGTCTGTAGCGGCTACGTTGCTGCAGGCTTCATGTCAGGTGGATGTCGTGATCATGCGCCATGTTGACAGTGCTGCTGATCCTTGAAGGAGTCAATCATTGTCGTAGTGGATCGGCGGCCATCAGTAGTCTGTTTGCTGGCGAGGAACTGTGGTGGTGGCAGGCCACCGGTGGTGGATTTGTGGTGGTGCTGGAGTTGCAGACAACTGTGACTTGCTGGAGAGAGAGGAGGTGGTGAGGTTGAAAACCAGGTTGGCAGATTTCTCTGGGACTAATGCTGTCAGTTGGTGGTGATCATTTACTTGGTCATCAGTGCGACGTGTTTGGCTATCGGAGATGGGGCAGGATCAGGGAAGGGAAGTGACATGGGCCTGAAGGTGGCAGATGGGTTGGGTAGTAGCAGATCATTACTGATGTTGCAGGTTCAACAAATACTGGCGGCGGTGGTGTTGTATGGACGTCAAGGAGTCAGGCTTCTTATGTGTGTCTTGTTGCCTCTGGATCACAGCCAGTACGATCTTATATATGTGAGAGGTTTCCTAGGGCTTTGGGTGGCCATGGCTGGTGATGAAGAAGAACAACACTGATGTGTTGTTGTTTCTCTGGTCATTGCAAGCCTCTTAATGATGGGGGAAAATGAAATGCTAGATGATAATTATAGACTAGATATAGAAAACTAAAGAGGAGTATGTATGACTTGGTGAATTCAAGTCTAGGAGGAAGAGGAGCACATTGCCGTTCATTCCCATTATTGTTGGGCATCTACGTAACGAGAACGGAAAGACGGTGAATTCTCTACCTATTATAAATAAGTACTTAGCAATAACACCCTCCCTTAGTATTTCATTTAATCAAGTTCCTAGGCTAATAAATGCACTTAATACCATATTTACTAATTTCTTTCAAAATTTGTAACTTTTAAATGGAAAAGCTCGTTATAATGAGATTTTAACCATGAGTCTAGTTTTCATAGAACTAACTCTTGAAAAATACTAGAGACATTATTTACTAACTTAATCACCCTCATATCTATTAATGTGTATCTTATAATATAATTAATATTTTCCCTTAATTCCAAGCCATTAGTATGAAAATAAGAGTACTCCATGAATTGGGCTAAAATCAGTGAATAAATCATTCAAATTTGACACCACGATGATTCATGAACCAAATTGAGGGATTACTTTGTAAATCTAATGAGGAGGATGAACTCATTCAAATAAAAGAACCACAATGAAGGATAATAATGTCAATCAATATGATGATTAATCAAAATAATCAAATAAGACTTTGAATCAGATGACCAAATTTGTAAATGAGCTCAAATTTAGGGGAAATTGTAAATTATAGCTCAATAAAGGATTAGGACCCAAAAATCCAGTATGTTACATAATGGATCCGTAAGAACCGAGAACATTGGAAGTTCTGAATGGGCACATTCAAAGTTTTAAATGGATTTCTATGGCTTGAGCGTGCTCGAGAGGCATGGCCAGCACTTGGGTTCTTTGGCATGAACCTAACTTCAAGGGTAGAGCATATGGGTGAAGAGCACAGGCTAGAGGCATAAAGGAAACACTAGTGGAGTCTGTGGAAGCTTACTGGAGGTCAAATTCCACTGGGATGGTTGGAGGTGCTTGCTAGCTCTCGCCGTCGTTGCTGGAGAAGGTCAAGCTTGTGGTTCTAGCTCACGTTGAATCCAATGAAATTGATGGGAGAGCAGGGTCATGCGGAGGTTGTCCTTGCTTTCTAGATCGCTTGCCCTTGGTCCGATGGACCCTCGCGGCCAAGGGGGTGGCACAATGTGAACTGGAGGAAGGGGTTTTTGGGCATTTTCCCTGGGGGTGCTTATAGGGGTCGAGGTAGGGATCACTAGGATTGCGGGGATCTCCTGAATCTGTTGGTGTGCGAATTACTCAGAGACGTTGAGAGTAGAGGGATTACCCTTGGGTGAGGAAGCTGGGGTTGTTCCCTCCTCTGCGTGGAATCCTACACAAGGTAGGGGATGAGGGCCTTTCCCTCAGATCCAGATCGAACGGCTCGTGAAGAGCTGAGTTTTTTTAAGCTATGCGTGACACACATCTATCCCGAATTTTGGAAAAAATATGATAATCACAGGGATTATCAAGTTAATTAATCAAGGAAATGTCATTATCTTCTATTTCTTCTTAATGACATTTGAGGCATCTAGGATTATCCAAATCTAACCAAATTTGGAAGACAAGCTAATTCGACCATGAGGAGTCTTATTATTCAGATAGTTTTCAGATATGAGTTAGGGAAACATGTGTTTTACATTATTAACTACTTAGGATAATTACCACATTTATAATCATTGCAAGGGAGTTTTATTCCAAAAATCTGAGGGAAGCTCTATTATTAATTATGTTATCTACTCATATACCAATTAATGGGATACATTATACATGTATGTGAGTCCAATTTATCACTCAACCCTAACTAGTCACCATTGCATAATTAGGGTTAGATTTTTGTGCATTAATTGGAATTGATGTCAATAAGTATTAGTGCATTATGTAAATGATTCATTCAAAGTTCACATGATGTCTATGTGTTGTGTTAACTCATTTTGTCATCCTAATTGAGCATGATCTCAACTTAAGTCAACAAATGAAAGACAAATTCTTTCAACATAGGGTTTAATCTTTATTAAAGGTAAGAAATTTTTGGGACTGAATTTTGAGGGTCGTTACACATATACTTCAATCCATCCTGATTGACCTACTTGGATATTGTTGGGTATATGAGGGCTAAGTTATATGTTTCATATCCCAATAGGTATACAAAAGTAAGAAAAGATATTTGAGTGATATTACACATGAGAGTTCATTTTTTCTTTATTTATTTGGATGCTATTACATAGGGGAATCTTTTAATTTTTGTTTTCTTTCCCAATTTGTGTAGATATGGCATATGGTGGCAAGAGAAACCATATAGGAGGAAGGGTTGGATACCCCAAGCTTCTAGAGAATGTCTAAAGCTTTCTCTTTTTATGCCATTAAGCATCTTTTAATGAGGCAGTGAGATAAGAAGTGGTGGAACAACAATGGATCAAAGGTGGGGCTAAATAGTGAGGATTTCCATACAGTGGTTCATGCATGAAAAATAGTCCAACAACCCACTAACCAAGGAAAAATATTAAAGAATTAGCATTTATGTCAAATCACATTCTTTTCACAAGAAATAATTAAATCCTAAACAATATGGCCTACTCTAATTTCCTCTTGCCCATTCCATCCAATAGAAGACAAGTGGGAAGGAAGTACAAATTTAAGCATGAGATATATCACACAAAAACTATATAAAGTGGGGAATAAAAGGTAATTCAATTTAATTCCAATCAAAGAGATAGACATTAAGCTAGAACATCTTTTAGGGCAAGATATTTTAGACTCGGGAAAATTTGGAAAATTGGTTCCACATGCCCCTATACACATCAAGATCTATCTTCATAGGGTGACAAACCATGAAAGGATGTCCTAACTAATCATGCACAATGAAATTAGAAAAACTATAAGCAACGTAATATGGATTGGTGGCATGGTAATACCAACAAAAATAAATAAAAATTATGAAAGAATTTAATAATTAAACTACATGGCATGAAAAGGTGCATGGATGCAAAATGAAAGAGGAAACTAGACTTGTGTGGGGTAAGTCAAGTAATTGATCATCTAAGGACTAATGTAGAACAATAGAACAAATAAAAAAGGTCTTACCTCCCTATAATTCTAAGATTTCAAATCATGATGTCCACATCATGAAACAAGGATTAGGATAGTTGGGTAATGGTCGTGGAGTTGTGGTGTCTAAGAATTGAGGTGGGAAGATCCATGTCACTCAAGTTGTGTCAATTTTTGTGGATATTTTATGTCCAATTAAGTTCAAATTTGGTAGGTTATCTAATTGAGGAAATATGAATCTCAATATGGATTTTATTACCACTTTTAACAATTACACACACACACACACACACACACACACAGATATATATATATATATATATATATATATATATATATATATATATAATTCATTACTTCAATATGAAGGAAAAAAATATAATCCATGTATATTTCCTTTAAAGTGTTTTACTCCCAATTTTTAGTTTCCACTTGTCCTCTCTCTTTCCTATTCATTTGAAACTTCTAGTGAGTAGTTTATTGACTTAAATATATTAGACTAGAAAAGGTGGCATTTATTAGCCCCTACATAGGATATTATTTCAATTACTTGACTTATGGTCTAAAACACACTACTTATCACACCCTTCCCAAAAAATGCTTCTGATATATGTCATTGAAAGTTAGACTTAGCTCTACAGTCGCATTGAAAATAAAGGAAAATGCTCAGAGTCACCACCACATTTTATATCGAAAATGAGGAAAAACAAAATATGAAGAAATGGATCCATGGTGGATATTTGATTGTCATTTGAGTCAGATAGTATGAAAATAAAAGAAAAAAATAAACCTAAAGAACTCAAGATTGATGATCTTGTTGGATGTAAGGAGTAGGATGCACTCCCAACTAAAAAAATTTGAAGAATAAAACATCCAATCCAAACACACTCAAAGGTATGCAAGAATAGGTGTAAAATTTTCAAATTCAATAAATGGTATTCAAAACAACCAAAGTATATCAACGTAATAAAATGTTGACTATATTCAATTTATAACAAGGTTATTATAAAAGTACATCATAATATCCTGTAAGGGTTTACATGTATGATACAACATAAGGATCTAAGTAGAGGGAAATCTAAACCATAACAACTTTGTCTCCAGGCTTTAACTACTTAAGCTAGTCCAAAACTTCATGCCTTATCATCCAAGTCCTTCACCTAGGGTTGGAAGCATACCCCATCAAGAAGAGAAAATAGATGACATCAGCAAAGGCTGGTATGTGCATACTAAATAGGAAATTGAGAAATATATGGAATAAAGGACATCAAATATAAAAGTTTTACCATAGAAGGATAAGGACCACCCAAATGGGTATCAAGAGAAAAGGAATTGAAATCATATGATAAAAAAAGAATACTTGCCATTAATAAAACATAATGATTTTGCCTCACAAGCACATGTAAAGAATTAGGGCACACACCCCATATCATCAACCTGCATGCATGTGAGATAAACATAGCCCTAGAACAATATAAACACAAAGGCGGCCAAGTCTCATAAACTTGAAACCTGATAGAGAAAAGAATACTGCCAATCTACCAAATATATAAAACATGGGCCAAGAATCACACATCTTTCCTGGGTATGAGGTTCCTTTCTATCCCAAAAGAGCAGGAAAGATCACATATGCTCGGCAGAAAATAACACCTCTTCCATAAAAACTAATGCAATTACACTACTCTAGTTCTACTGAATCACGCAGCATGTTAAATGTAGAGGCAAGTAGAAAGTATAGTCAGAATATATAAACTAGTCACCACATTAGTGACCAACATATACATCCACCTCATAAGTTGGAAAAAGACATCACGTGCCCTCTTTTAGAGTTCCACTATGAACAAAGCATAAGATAAGAGTTCAAAAGAATATCCATGATAACATGATCAATATCAAATAAGGTAGTTCACATGAAGCATTATTTTCAAAAGAAAAGACATTGTGTATATGCTAATGTCTATAGGACAAAGAGAATGAATAAGCATAGGTGAATTACTCAACATAGAAGAATAGGGGATACATCATACCTCAACTTCAGAGTCTAAATAGTACAAGTTAATCCTAGGCCTCCAAAGAACCTCTAGGGAAGGTGGACAGGTCCAATAAGTAAGGTTCCCAAGCTCATAGAGGTTGGTTTCTCCAACAAAGCTCCCATCTCGAGCATGAAGCACCTTCTCCACTTTAAAGGTGAAAAACGCTAACAAAAGAACATGGAGATGAGGTGTTTATGGTTTCTAGGTGGGGTTTCACCATAGAAGGCCATGATACTGAATTGGAGGAAGGTGGAAGTAAGATTAACAACATGAAAATAAGGAAGGAAAGGAGAAACTTTACTAGTTTTGGTCAAAATCACCAAGAAGGAGCTTAAGAAATCCTAAATAGAGAAATTTAGAACCCTAGGAGCCTTCTTCCCCAAGGTACGCACCTCCTTTTACCTTGGGAAAACACCGTCATGGAAAAATAGAGTAGGAATGATGCTCTAATCTATAGGAAATAAAGAAGAGCAAGTGTTTTCGAATTTGGAGTTGGGAAGGGGTAGATATGGCTATATAAAGAAAGAGGTCAAGTATGAGGTGTCTATGAGACTTTTTAAGTGTCATGTATAAGGGTGTCCATGGACATGAAAGCCTTTATGTATAAGGAAGAATTCAAGCACAAGGTGTCAAGTTACTTTCCATGTATCCAATGCTAAGGGTGCCTTTGGGCATTTAAACCTTTATGGATAAGGAAGAAGTCAAGCATGAGGTGGAGCTTTCCATGTGTCCTTAGCCTAGGGATTTCATGGCCATGCAAGAGGACAGCTCATAGAGGCTTCTTGAATATCACATGTCAGTTTATTTACACTTATAGACCATCCCAATAGACCTCCGATCAAAGAAATAACCCCATTGGTTGATAGCTTCTAAAGATAAGCTCATTTAGAAAGAGAGTAATCCCTAAAATGCCCTTGGAAAGAAACACCTTCAAACCAAGGTGCAACTAGGAGCCCTATGGTTCAAAAACTCAAGCATGGTTAGGGAATATATAAGGATTATAATGCATGTGACAATTTGCAAATAAAACCTCCCAATTGGGTAAATTGCAGAAAAGTCCAGAATGTACCTAAAATTGCATAACTTGCACAAACAACATCCAAATTGGACCAAACATCATCCAAAAATTATCTTTGATGTGTTGAATATGAATTTGACATTATTGTCATATTTTGAAGTTATATAATCACATTATTCATTACTTATGCCTTTTACATATTTTCTATCTCCTAAACTTATCCTAAATTTCAAGGTTGTCCAAATTAGATGAAATTTGACATGTATGCTAATTTTGATATGTATATTTCAAATTTGAAGTTGTTTTTCCAATTTTGAGACTTATTTTTATGAGATATGTCATATGTCCCATTAACGGCCCGTTATCAAAATTATTCATCCAATTAAATTTTTTATCTTCATATTACCACCAAATCGAGTTATGTGGCATATTTTATGTATCCATTATAAACCTAAGATTAATGTTAGAACATTAGGTTACATTAAGGTGATATATACATGCATTAGGTCATTGGGGTTATACTAAACATCTATTCAGGTCTAACATTCAACATTGTTTGGCTAAATCGAAATTGTCAACTTCCAGGGTAGGGTCCGAGATCTAGTATGTTACAACACACCACCCCTTAAAGGGATTTCATCCTCGAAATCAAAACATCCAAATATAAGAAAACAACTTAATCACCACCCCTTAAAGGATTCGTCTTATTAGGTCAAAATATTCTTTAGGTACAAAAGGTTCAACTACACTTCCTTACATCCAACTACATAAGCATCATGCAAAAAAAACATAACTTGTAAAGACTAACTGTGAACTATGGATTAACTTTCTCTTGTCCATCCTTAAACAAGTCTTTATACCTGGGAGACTAGTTCATCATATTAGGGTCCCTAGAGATAAATCATATAGATGTCTAAGGCTACTATTGCCTAAAAGAATGCTATTTTGAACAATTCATATCAGCTCAGGCCATGCCGGTATCATATGGATTCGGGAGTCCTCGTAAACCAATCTAGTGGTGCGGAGGAAAATCTTGCCAGCCCCAGAATCCTGATCCTTTCTAGACACCTTTTCTTTCAACTTCATTTCCTAGTAGCTTCCTAAAGGACAAGCTAAACAAGCTCAAGTTACTATGGTTACTTATGCATTTTTTACTTGTAAGTATTTTAAGGATCTATATATCATTATTCTAATGTGAAACTATATGATCCTAAATCAACCCTTCATCATCTATTGATCAACTCTAGGACAAATATGTCACTTAAAGGTAAGGCAAGTATTCTAACTAGGGAGACAAAACTGAAATAGTTTGATTCTGAATACCATGGGCTCTGATACCATGATGTAAGGAGTAGGATGCACTCCCTACTAAAAATAATTTGAAGAATAAAACATCCATTCCAAACACACTCAAAGGTATAATGGAATAGGTGTAAAATTTTCAAATTTAAATAAATGGTATTCAAAACAACCAAAGTATAGCAATAGAATAAAAATGTTGACTATATTCAATTTATAACAAGGTTATTATAAAAGTACATCATAATATCCTGTAAGGGTTTACAAGTATGATACAACATAAGGATCTAAGTAGAGGGAAATCTAAACCATAACAACTTTGTCTCAAAGCTTTAACTCCTTAAGCTAGTCCAAAACTTCATGCCTTATCATCTAAGTCCTTCACCTAAGGTTGGAAGCATACCCCAACAAGAAGAGAAAATAGATGACATCAGCAAAGGTCGGTACGTGCATACTAAATAGGAAATTAAGCAATATATGGAATAAAGGACATCAAATATAAAAGGCTTCCCATAGAAAGGATAAGGACCACCCACATGGGTATCAAGAGAAAAGGAATTGAAATCATATGATAACAAAAGAGTACTTTCCATTAATAAAACATAAAGATTGTGAACACAAGCACATGTTAAGAATTAGGGCACACACCCCATATCATCAACCTACATGCATGTGAGATAAACATAGCCCTAGAACAATATAAACACAAAGGCAGCCAAGTCTCATAAACTTGAAACCTGATAGAGAAAGGAATACTGCCAATTTTGTAAATACATAAAAGATGGGCCAAGAATCACACATCTTGCCCTAGGTATGAGGTTCCTTTCCATCCCAAAAGAGCAGGAAATATCACATCTTCTCGACAGAAAATAACACATCTACCATAAAAACCAATGCAATTACACTACTCTAGTGCTACTGAATCACATAGCATGTTAAATATAGAGGCAAGTAGAAAGTATAGTCATATTATTTAAACTAGTCACCACATAAGTGACCAACATATACATCAACCTCATAAGTGGGAAAAGACATCACATGCCATCTTTCAGAGTTCCATCATGAACAAAGCATAAGATAAGAGTTCAAAGGAAAATCCATGATCACATTATCAATATCAAATAAGATAGTTTACATGAACCATGGTTTTCAAAAGAAAAGACATTGTGTATAGGCTAATGTCCATAGGACAAAGAGAATGAATAAGCATAGGTGAATTGCTCAACATAGAAGAATAGGGGATACATCGTACCTCGACTTCAGAGTCTAAATATTCCAATTCAAGCCTAGGCTTCCAAAGAACCTCTAGGGAAGGTGGACAGGTCCAACGAGTAAAGTTCTCAAGCTTAGAGAGGCTGGTTTCTCCAACAAAGCTCCTATCTCAAGCAAGAAGCACCTTCTCAACTTTAGAGGTGAAAAACCCTAACAAAAGAACATGGAGATGAGGTGTTTATAGGTTATAGGTGGGGTTTCACCATAGAAGGCCATGGTTCCTACCTGTAGGAAGGTGGAAGGAAGACTAACAACATGAAAATAGGGAAGTATAGGAGAAAACTTACTATTTTTGGTCAAAATCACCAAGGAGGAGCTTAAGAAATCCTAAATAGAGAATTTTGGAACCCTAGGAGCCTTCTTCCCCAAGGTAGGCACCTACTTTAACCTTGGGACAGAACCTTCATGGAAAATAGAGTAGGAATAATGCTATAAGCTAGAGGAAATAAAGGAGAGCAAGTGTTTTCGAATTTGAAGTTGGGAAGGGGTAGATATGGCTATATAAAGAAAGAGGTCAAGTATGAGGTGTCTATGAGACTTTCCATGTGTCATGTATAAGGGTGTCCATAGACATGAAAGCCTTTATGGATAAGGAAGAATTCAAATATGAGGTTTCAAGTTACTTTCCATGTGTCCAATGCTAAGGGTTCCTATGGACATTTAACCCTTTATGGATAAGGAAGAAGTCAAGCATGAGGTGCCCATGGAGCTTTCCACATGTCCTTAGCCTAGGGATTTCATGGCCATGGAAGAGGATAGATCACAAAGTCTTCTTGAATATCAAATGTTGGTTTATGGACACTTATAGACAATCCCAACAAACCTCCAATCAAAGAAATAACCCCATTGGTTGGTAGCTTCTATAGATAAGTTCATTTAGAAAGGGTCACTAAAATGCCCTTGGAAAGAAACACCTTCAAACCAAGGTGCAACTAGGATCCCTATGGTTAAAAACTCGAGAATGGTAAGGAAATATATAGGGATTATAATGCTTGTCCAATTTGCAAAGACAGCCTCCCAATTGGGTAAATTGCATAAAAGTCCAGAATGTACCTAAAATTGCATAACTTGCACAAACAACATCCAAATTGGACCAAACTTCATCCACGAGTTATCTTTGATGTGTTGAATATGAGTTTGCCATTATTTTCATAATTTGGAAGTTATATGATGACATTATTCATTACTTATGCCTTTTACATATTTTTCTCTCTCCTAAACTTATCCTAATATTTCAAGGTGGTCCAAATTAGATGAAATTTGACATGTATGCTAATTTTGATATGTAGATTTTGAATTTGAAGTTTGTTTCCACTTTTGAGACTTCTTTTTATAAGATATGTCATATGGCCCATTAACAACCCATTATCTAAATTAGTCATCCAATTAAGTTTCTTGTCTCCATATTACCACCAAAATTAGTTATGTGGCATACTATATCCATTATAAACATAAGATTAATTTTAGAATATTAGGTTACATTAAGGTGATATATACATCCATTAGCTCTTTGGGGTTATACTAAACATCTATTTAGGTCTAACCTTCAACATTGTTTGGCTAAGTCCAAAATGTCAACTTCCACGGTAGGGTCTGAGATCTAGTATGTTACAACACACCACCCCTTAAAGGGAATTCGTCCTTGAAATCAAAACATCCACATATAAGAACACAAATTATTCACTACCACTTAGAGGATTCATCTTATTAAGTCAGAACTATTCTTTAGGTACAAAAGGTTCAACTACACTTCCTTACATCCAACTACATAAGCATCATGCAAAAAAAACATAACTTGTAAAGACTAACTATGAACTATGGATTAACTTGCTCTTGTCCATCCTCAAATAAGTAGTTACACCTGGGACACGAGTTCATCATATTAGGGTCCCTAAAGATAAATCATATAGATTTCTAAGGCTACTATTGCCTAAAATAATGATATTTTGAACAATTCATATCAGCTCAGGACATGCCAGTATCATATGGATTTGGTAGTCCTCGTAAATCAAGCTAGTGGTGAGGAGTAAAATCTTTCCAACTCCAGAATCCTGATCCTTTCTAGACACCTTTTCTTTCAAATTCATGTCCTAGTAGTTGCCTAAAGGCCAAGCTAAATAACCTCAAGTTACTATGGTTACTTATGCATCTTTTACTTGTAAGTATTTTAAGGATCTATTCATCATTATTCTAATGTGAAACTATATGATCCTAAATCAACCCTTCATCATCTATTGATCAACTCTAGGGCAAACATGTCACTTAAAGGTAAGACAAGTATTCTAACTAGGGAGAAAAATTTAAAATACTCAAATTCTGACTTCCATGGGCTCTGATACCATGATGTAAGGAGTAGGATCTACTCCATACTAAAAAACATCTTAAGAATAAAACATCCATTCTAAACAAACTCAAAGGTATATTGGAATGGGTGTAAAATTTTCAAATTTAATAAATGGTATTCAAAACAACCAAAGTATAGTAGTGGAATAAAAATGTTTACTATATTCAATTTATAACAAGGTTATTACAAAAGTACATCATAATATCCCGTAGGGTTTTACATGTATGATACAAAATAAGGATCTAAGTAGAGGGAAATCTAAACCATAAAAAAATTGTCTTCAATCTTTAAATCCTTAAGCTAGTTCAAAAATTCATGCCTTATTATCCAATTCCTTCGCCTAGGGTTGGAAGCTTACCCCAACAAGAAGAGAAAATAGATGACATCAACAAAGGCTTGTATGTGCATACTAAATAGGAAATTGAGCAATATATGGAATAAAGGACATCAAATAGAAAAGGCTTCCCATAGAAAGGATAAGGACCACTCAAATGGGTATCAAGAGAAAAGGAATTGAAATCATATGATAACAAAAGAATACTTGCCATTAATAAAACATAAAGATTGTGCTTGACAAGCACATGTAAAGAATTAGGGCACTCACCCCATATCATCAACCTGCATGCATGTGAGATAAACATAGCCCTAGAACAATATAAACACAAAGGCGGACAAGTCTCATAAACTTGAAACCTGATAGAGAAAGGAATACTGCCAATCTCCCAAATATATAAATTATGGGCCAGGAATCACACACCTTGCCCTTGGTATGAGGTTCCTTTCCATCCCAAAAGAGCAGGAAATATCACATCTGCTCAGCAGGAAATAACACATCTGCCATAAAAACCAATGCAAGTACACTACTCTAGTGCTACTGAATCACATAGCATGTTAAATGTAGAGGCAAGTAGAAAGTATAGTCAGAATATATAAACTAGTCACCACATAAGGGACCAACATATACATCCACCTCATAAGTGGGCAAAAGACATTACATGTCATGTATTAGAGTTCCATCATGAACAAAGCATAAGATAAGAGTTCAAAAGAATATCCATGATCACATTATCAATATAAAATAAGGTAGTTCACATGAACCATGATTTTCAAAAGAAAAGACATTGTGTATAGGCTAATGCCCATAGGACAAAGAGAATGAATGATCATAGGTGAATTGGTTAACATATTAGGATAGGGGATACATCATACCTCAAATTCAGAATCCAAACAATCCATGTCAAGACTAGTCCTCCAAAGAACCTCTAGGAAAGGTGGACAGGTCCAATAAGTAATGTTCCCAAGCTTAGAGAGGTTGGTTTCTCCAACAAAGATCCTATCTCGAGCAAGAAGCACCTTCTCCACTTTAGAGGTGAAAAACCCTAACAAAAGAACATGGAGATGAGGTGTTTATGTGTTCTAGGTGGGGTTTCACCATATAAGGCCATGGTTCTAACCTGGAGGAAGGTGGAAGGAAGACTAAAAATATGAAAATAGGGAAGGAATGGAGAAAACTTACTATTTTTAGTCGAAATCTCCAAGGAGGAGCTTAAGAAATCCTAAATAGAGAAATTCAGAACCCTATGTTCCTTCTTCCCCAATATAGGCACCTCCTTTTACCTTGGGACAACACCTTCATGGAAAAATAGAGTATGAATGATGCTCTAAGCTAGAGGAAATAAAGGAGAGCAAGTGTTTTCGAATTTGGAGTTGGGAAGGGGTAGATATGGCTATATAAAGAAAGAGGTCAAGTATGAGGTGTCTGTGAGACTTTCCATGTGTCATGTATAAGGGTGTCCATGTACATGCAAGCCTTTATGGATAAGGAAGAAGTCAAGCACGAGGTTTCAAGTTACTTTCCATGTGTCCAATGCTTAGGGTGCATATGGACATGCAAACCTTTATGGATAAGGAAGAAGTTAAGCATGAGGTGTCCATGGAGCTTTCCATGTGTCCTACTAGGGATTTCATGGCCATGTAAGAGGACAGCTCATAGAGGCTTTTTGAATATCAAATGTTGTTTTAAGGAAACTTATAGGCCATCCCAACCGACCTCCAATCAAAGAAATAATCCCATTGGTTGATAGCTTCTAAAGATATGCTTATTTATAAAGAGAGTAATCCCTAAAATGCCCTTGGAAAGAAACACCTTCAAACCAAGGTGCAACTAGCTACCCTATGGTTCAAAAACTCGAGAATGGTAAGGGAATATATAAGGATTATAATGCATGTGACAATTTACAAAGAAAACATCCCAATTGGGTAAATTGTAGAAAAGTCCAAAATGTACATAAAATTGCATAACTTGCACAAACAACATTCAAATTGGACTAAACTTCATCCACAAGTTATCTTTGATGTGTTGAATATGAATTTTCCATTATTTCCATATTTTGAACTTATATAATCACATTATTCATTACTTATGCCTTTTACATATCTTCTCACTCCTAAACTTATCCTAAAATTTCAAGGAGTCCAAATTAGATGAAATTTGACATGTATGCTAATTTTGATATGTAGATTTCAAATTTGAAGTTTGTTTCCACTTTTGAGAATTATTTTTATGATATATGTCATATGGCCCGTTATTTAAGTTATTCATCCAATTAAGTTTCTTATCTTCATATTACCACCAAAACGAGTTATGTGGCATATTTTATGTATGCATTATAAACCTAATATTAATGTTAGATAATTAGGTTACATTAAGGTGATCTATACATGCATTATCTCATTGGGGTTATACTAAACATCTATTTAGGTCTAACCTTCAACCTTGTTTGGCTAAGTCCAAAATGTCAACTTCCAGGGTAGGGTCTGAGATCTAGTATGTTACATGTGAGCACCACCATCTCACCAAGTAAATCAGTATTGAGCCATTTCTATAGGACTGGGGAAAATATTGATTTCAATTTAAATAAAACAAAAATAAAAGTAATGAAAGAGAAAGCCTTTTTGTTTGCGGGTGTGATTTTAGGGATGGAGATGTCCATGGCCTTCCTGTGTCACCCTAAAAGTCCTATTTTTTGGTAGTTTGGGGTATTAATCACCTAAGGACCTCCATTCGAGAAGAACCTCATGAGTTATTTCGACCAATGCGTAGGATGTGCTAGAGATGATGACCATGTGTGGGTGTAGAACAAGATCAAATCTTTTATTCCATATCAGACTAAAATAAATTGATTATAGTATCATATATGTGATATTTAGCATATGTGAATAGTTAGAACTAATAAAGTAGACAAAGAAACTAAAGTATACAGAATCGATGAAGCAGTTAGGTTATCATTTTTGTAGCCTAACTAGTTTAATATAGAAAATGGGAGTAAGGATCCTCGTATCATAGATACTGCAAAAATAAATAGAAAGTTAGTTCGATCCTATGGCTTCAGGAGGTTCGAAACGGGCCCGAAATAAGGTGGATATAGGGGGGGTATTCTTAGGATGGAATTAGGGTTTGGTGTTTTGGGTTTTGGGCATAGCCTTCTAGAAGTGGCAACAGATCACCTTAATGCACCACATCTTTGGTGTATGGATTGAGGCAATCTGCCATGTGGTACATGGCAAATGGCTTGGATTCATCAGGAAACCCAGTTTGGATAGAACTTTTTTTTCTATTTTTCCTATAATTTCACAAATATTCTAGAGAAAATTGTGGAAAATCATAATTTTTAAATACAAATAAGTGATTATCCCTCATATTTTCTTAACAAATCAGTTTAATATTTGAGTGAAAAGGGAATATTTTGTTCAGGATAATTCAATTGGGAAATTTACAAAAAGCCTCTAATAAAAAGTAAAATTAAAGTGAGAATCACACTTTGAGTTTGAAAAGAATGCTTCTTCACAGAAAGCCCATAACTGGGTAATAATTTGGTGAAAATAGATGGATTAAATTGGCAAAGAATATGGAAAAAAATGTGGAAAAATTGAAATGAGGAATGGGCTCCATCATTATCTATAGAGTTGACATTAATCATCATTTTTGCTAAGTGATATAATATGGGTGTCAATAGTTTGCCCCTCTTAAGGCAAGGTTCAATATAAGAGTGAGAAGCATGATTGAAGAGGAACCAAAAGGTTGGCCTCATCAAGAATGTTCTGACAAACCTTATGGAGGGAAGAAGGAATGGTGATTTCTTTTCCTCCTAAGGATGAATTGAATGAATAAACATTCATAATGAAAATAATATTGGGCTTCAACAATTTCTTCAGAGTAAGGGTAGCCTGTATTAAAGACACATACCTATATAGGACGAATCACTTATTTCCTGGAGTTTTAGTGAGACATTTGAGATTTATCTGTACCATAAGTGACTCTCATTATCACATCCAGTTCTTAAGTCAAAGCATGTTTGATTCTCTCACTAAATCATGGTTTAGAGAAAAAGGTGGATATGTAAAAGTGAATATGATTTGTGATTTTTCAAAAGTCATTGAGAACAAGAGTCTATACAGTGGTAACTGTGACAACTTCTTAACTATAAAAATATCTTTGAAAAATATTAATAATCTCTTTCCATCATATGCATCTTTAGTTTTCATTTTTATTTCTTAGAGTGGGCATGTTTAGGGTTAGGACCAGAACCTCAAAAAGGTGTGATATGGGGATCTTGCCTATCTAGGATAGGGCTTTGATTACTAGCATCATACATGTTTCCATTTTTAAGGTGTCCTTCTAGACAATGACTGTATTGGTCACTTGTCTACCCTTATTGAGTATTGATGATTCTTCAAAATAAGTTAAGGTTGGGCATCAGGTGATCATTCAATAAAAAGTTGGCATCCATGATATGTTCAACAACTGGCTTATCATATGTCCCCTACAGTGTTTATGAGTTAGTATTCCCGACTCACTAGTTCTCTTCTTCTTTTAGGACAATTATCAATATTCAAAATTTCCACTTTGGTATTTCATGCCATGTTTAAAGATCATAGAATAGTTCCTAACAATTTAGTTCAGTATTAGATCATGATCTACAATCGTTGAAATATTTGAAATTTGTAGTCTAAAATATTTCTTCAAACATATAAAAATGAATCTCATTGGATTCATATTTTTCTTATTTTTTGTGATTTTAGAAGGTTGATAGAAATAACGTTGAATATGCAGGGTCATGTTTGCAATTTTTGCAATCTTTTGTTTTTATAAGGAAAATAAATGGGAGTGGTCGAGCACCCTTCTCATTTCAACCCCACCCAAGATGCAATAGCATGTCACGAATTAGCTCGAACAAGCGATGACGGTGATCGTGGTAAGGAGAGAGAAGATCATGTTGGTGAATTCCAACAATCCACCATGTATGACCTAGTAGATTGTGGCATTCTACAAACTAATTTTGGCATCACAATGAGCAATTCACCCTGGCTGTGATGATGTGTCATGTCCTCCATTTTGGTGGTGTTTTATTAGGATTTTATCAACATTCGTATCTTAGAAGCTATAGATTTCATTTTTGTACTGTAATTCAAACATGTTGGCCATTGGTGGTGAAACATACATTTTGGTCTAATATTGTTCTTTGGAGTCAGGAGGTTGAAAATGACCATAAATGACATCTAATTTGTGATTCAGCTGATTTTGTTATTTTGGTGTTATCTCGATCATTTGATGTCAAATTGAACACATTCCAATTGTTGTGGCAAGGTTATATTCTTGTCGTTGTGATATTTTAGACGAGGGCTTGTGATTGACGTGAGGAGGACCCCATATGGATGAGAAATATGTTGTTGATCATGTGGGACTGAGGTGTATCAGCGGTATGCATTATAGCTTCATCTATTGAGTCAATATCTGACTGTGAATATTATGAACTACATTTTCTCTAAGAAGGTGTCATGGTGGTGTGAGCAGGATTGTGGGGTGGGGTGCTCCTAGCTGAGAGGTTTTTGGTGTTGGTATGTAAGCCCAAAGAGCCAATTGTACAACGATTGTAATAGATAATTAGATACCTGATTTGATGATGATAAAGGTAATTCCATCTATTATGTTTGACTCAATCATGAGATGATGACACAAACATAGTAGATGTCTAAAGGATGAAGTTACTCAATGACATATGTCTTCAAGTTGAGAACCTAAAGAATGAGATCAAGTGTATGATAAGAGTATATACATTCTTATCATGTATCAGATATTATTGTAGAAGCTAAATCTGAAATAGTAATACATAAGACTAGAGTGTGTGTTAGTTGATGATATAATCCCATCAGTCATGATATGTGATATCAAACCAAATACATAGGTACGTATCAGATAATAGTGTATGGGATAGACCCACCTTGAGAGTGATACATGGAGACCATGGAATAGTAGTCCAAATCATCTCTCATAGTGATAGTGGTGATTATCACTACTACAGAAATGGCTTATAAAGTCGGTTTGCAGGGTGTCGGTTGTATACAAAAACCGACACATAAACACTAATGTGTCGGTTTTTAACAGAAACCGACATCCAACCCATGAAGGTCGACCAGACACGGGTACCACTTTTATTAAGTGTCGGTTAGTTAATAAACAACCAACACATAAACTCAACCACCAAACCCAAAATTCCAGTGAAAAATTTGGCTCCAAAATTTGACATATGTTTTCGGTTCTTTAATAAATAACCGACGACCAAAGTGTATGTGCGAGACAGGAATAGTTGTCGGTTGCCTTTTATTTATAAACCGACGACGATAGTCCAATATAGTTGTCGGTTTTTAGCAAACAACCGACATTGTTGGATTAGTTGTCGGTTTTTTAAAATAACCGACACATATTGTCAACTTAATAGCTCACCCTGCCCGAACGATTCTTCCCATTTCCCTATTTCGTTCCCGATTTCCCTAGCTCCGGCGATTTCTACTCTCTGCCGCCGCCGCTCCCTGCCGTTTGTGCTCCGTCGCCGTCGTGGTCCTTGCTGTTCGTGCTCACCGCCGCCGTCGTGCTCCCTGCGTCGAGCGAGAAGCAGTCCCCCCCCCCCCCCCCGCCGGCCTCCCTCTCCGCCCGCCGGCCTGCCTCTCCGCCCGCCGATCTCCTTCTCCGCGTCGTCGGTAGCAGCTAGACCCGCCGCCCTCTCCGCCAGGTATGCCCGCACGCCCTCCCTGCCTTCTGCTAGCCCCCCGCCCTCTCCTCTGCTCCGGTGGCTGCTTGGGCGGTGCCAAGGCACGCCCAAGCAGCTGTTGGGCATTTTTTTTAAGTTATTTACTTATTTGTGTTTAGGTTTAGGTACTGATTTTGTGCTTCTACTGATTTGAATACATGTACTACAATATATGCATCTAATGCCTTAAATGGAAGACTCGAATGTTATAAAATCCTATCAAAGTAGGTAGAAACAACTTATATATATTCAGATCTTAATAATTCCATGAAGTGCACATTATCTTACTTAGGAAAAGTATGTGTATAATGTAGGATTAGTTCCATATAATGTTTCTATTTTAGTTCCATATAATGGTTCTATTTTAGTAAGCACCTAGACAAGAAATAAAAGGTTAACTGATGTTATACAACTTTTTTTGAAAATATATGACATCGTTATATGTACTTACACTTTGTTAATACTAATATTGTGCAGTCTCTGTCTTCGCATAACAGTCACTATGAACTGGGCCTCTATGTCAATGTTAACGTTCCCTATTGAAGAACAATTGGACATCATCCTAGATGATCGTTCCTTAAACCAATTGGTCTTACCCAAACATTGGCGTTTTCTAAAAGGAAGACACTACATGCCTGGTAAAGTGACCCTAACTTTTGGCAATTATTCACATGTAATCAAGGTTGAGTATGATTTGGCGGGAAATCTTGTATCAAAATCCGGTTGGCGTGATTGGATTGGAGAGCTGTATCTGGTCCGTTGGAATAGGCTTTTTCTCCGTCCAGTTGGCGATAATTCCATCAAAGTTTGGATAACCGACAACAACTACGAGACCCCCGATCATCTTCTGTGGTATGAGCGCACGGCGTCGCATATCAGCTCGTACAAATATGAATCTGAGGCCCCTGTCAGTTCAGATTCGGCTAAATACAGCGAGGATCTTCGTGACACAGCTTCATCATCAAAAAGAAGTTACTGATGCATGCGGGACCATGTTGGTGTAGTATTTAGTTGTCTATCTATCTAGACTTGTCTGTATTAATAGTTTTTTTTAATTATGTGCATGTTTAGGGGTACACCAACCCCTTTGTTTAGTTATTGTTATAACTGAAGTGTGTGTTCCCATGAATGGAACTGAAAGTTGCTACATGAATGCTTATAACTGAAGTGTGTGTTCCCATGAATGTTCCCATTTGCATGATTACACTACTATTTTCTCATATTGTTTAGTCTATTTTAATATGACATACTTGCTTATATCTTGCTTAATGATGAACTGTAATGCACACAATTGACATGCTTGGAATGTAAATGATGAACTTTTCCCTAAATTGCCAATCATGCTTTTAAAGACATCAATAATCACCCTAACTTGAAGAACTGGGATTTTAGGTATAAGAATGACAATACATTATTTGTTGGCCTAGAAACCCGTCCAAGATTTACTCATTAGGAGTAAATCTTGGATAGTCCCCGGTTTGGGACTGTTCTTGAACACATAATCTCGCTTAGGATGTAAGTGTATAATGTGTATTGGGTTTTCAAGAAAATTTTGGCAGCATTTCCCCGCTATTCTCCAAGTACATATGTACTTGGAGAACAGCGGGGAAATGCTGCCGAAATTTTCTTGAAAACCCAATACACATTACACACTTACTAGTGAGATTAGGTGTTCAAGAATGGATAGGTGGTACACATTTATTATATATAATAATGACATCACATGTATTTGTTAACCCTAGACCCTAATCTTGTCCTAATATATACTTGTTTTCTCTTTGATCATAGAATGGATAGATCATGGATGTCCATTCGCAATCGCTGCAGCCCAGAGTTCATTTCTGGTCTTCACCAGTTAATTAAATTTGCCGAGGAACATAGAAAACAACCTGGAGATAGGTTCTACTGTCCATGTAGACATTGCGGTAACAACTTGAAAGTCAACACTGGTGATGAAATCATGACTCATGTCATGTGCAACGGGATTATACAAGGCTATACAGAATGGCACTGGCATGGAGAGATTTCAAACCCGAAACCAGTGGATGTCTATAGCAGTGCTTGTGTGGAAGAAGAAATTGCCTACGATGATGTAGATGTGAATGAACCAGTTCCAGTAGACATCGTTGATGCGATGCTGGATAGTTGTGGGGTAGAGCACACCGATCCACCTCCCATTTTTAGAAACATTGTGCATGATGCTGAGATGCCGTTATACACAGGTTGTACTAAGTTTACGAAGCTTAACGCTGTGTTGAGATTGTATAAGTTGAAAGCTAACAATAGATGGAGCGACAAAAGCTTCACGTCATTGTTGTCTTTGTTGAAAGAAATGCTTCCTGAAGGGAATGAGCTGCCAATTTCAACATACCAGGTAAAGAAATTGTTGTGCCCAATGGAATGGATGCCAAGAAGATACACACATGCCCTAATGATTGTGTATGATTTCAAAAGGACTATGCAGATTTGAAAGATTGTCCAAAATGTGGTGCGTCATGGTATAAATTGACGACTTCGGGGGAGTCCAAAACTGGTTCTCCTGCCAAGGTGATGTGGTATCTACCTATAATATCACGGTTTCAACGCTTGTTTGCTAATCCGATAGATGCGAAGAATTTGAGGTGGCATGCAGATGTTAAGAAAAATAATGATGGGATCCTACGACATGCGTCTGATTCCCCACAGTGGAAGAAGATTGATGTACTGTACCCTGAATTTGGTGAAGAAGACAGGAATCTAAGACTTGGGCTTTGTATAGACGGGATGAATCCGTACGGGACATTGAGCAGTAAACATAGCACTTGGCCAGTCATGCTTGTTATATACAATCTTCCTCCCTGGCTGTGTATGAAAAATAAGTACGTAATGCTGTCGTTGTTGATATCGGGTCCTAAACAACCTGGAAATGACATCGATGTTTATCTTGAACCTCTGATTGATGACTTAAAGAAACTCTGGGGTGAAGGTGTGATGACCTATGATGCTTCACGAAGAGAGACATTTCATTTGCATGCTATGTTGTTTTGCACTATTAATGACTTTCCAACATATGGGAATTTGTCTGGATATAGTGTCAAAGGAGCTAAAGTGTGTCCTATATGTGAAGAGAACACTGATTCAACAAGACTAAAACATGGCGGTAAGAATGTATATCTCGGTCATCGAAGGTTTCTTCCAAAATTCCATCTGTATCGTAGGAAGCGCAAAGCATTCAATGGATTGAATGAGGAACGCAGTGCACCTAAACCTATACCAGGGGAGGTTGTTTATGACAGAATAAAAGACTTTGTCAATGAATTTGGTAAGAGATCACAATGTACTACACGGAGTGACAATTCTTCATTCAAGAAGAAGTCAATATTTTGGGATCTTCCTTATTGGAGTTCTTTGACAGTCAGACATTGTATCGATGTAATGCACGTTGAGAAAAATGTCTGTGATAGCATCATTGGTACTCTGTTAAATATACCAGGTAAGACTAAAGATGGGATAAAATCCAGACTGGACCTACGTGAAATGGGAATAAGGTCAGAATTAACAGAAATACGTGAAATGGGTAGTAAGAGAATATACTTACCTCCCGCATGTTACACGTTGTCTAGAAAAGAGAAGAAAGCTTTTTGTGAATGCTTGATAAATGTTAAGGTGCCAAATAGTTACTCATCCAACATCCGTAGATTGATATCAATGAAAGATCTGAAGTTGATAGGATTAAATCTCATGATTGTCACACTCTAATGCAACAAATATTGCCCGTGGCAATTCGATCTATATTGCCGAAGCATGTAAGGTTTGCAATCACCAGACTTTGTTTCTTTTTCAACAGTCTCTGCAGCAAAGTTATTGACCCTGAGACTCTCGATAATTTGCAAAGAGAAGTGGTTGTTACCCTATGTCAGCTTGAGATGTATTTCCCTCCTTCGTTCTTTGATATCATGGTACATCTTGTTGTCCACTTGACTAGGGAAGTGAAAATCTTGGGCCCGGTTTTCTTGCATTGGATGTATCCCTTTGAACGATACATGAGCATTTTTAAAGGTGATGTTCGAAACCGTTATCGGCCTGAAGGGAGTATTATTGAAGGTTATGTGGCGAGAGAGGTTATGGATTTCTGCAATGATTTTCTCAATTGTAATGACACTCCTGATAATGACAAGAATATTGACGAGCTAATTGGCAAAGGAATTTTGGGATCACGTGTGAAAGTAATCAGCCGTGAGCAGTTGGAACAAGCTCACTTGTATATTTTACACAACATGGACGAAGTGAACGTTTCTATCGAGGAACATACCAATGTCATCAAAAGACAATATCCTCGAGCCACTACAATGTGGCTTGCTAGAGAGCATAACAAGACTTTTATTAAGTGGTTTGAAGATAAAGTATTACATCAACTATCTGAAACACCAGATGATATTACTGAAACTATCAAATGCCTCGCCTTTAAACCAAAGTTGACTGTTATATCTTATGAAGGGTATGACATTAATGGATTCACATATTACACAAAGCGCCAAGATGATAAGAGTGTCGTCCAAAACAGTGGGGTCACCCTTCAAGCATCGACTATGTTTTTTGCAAGTGCAAAGGATAAGAGTCCACGTGAAGCTAAAATGTCATATTGCGATGTCATTGAAGAGATATGGGAATTTGACTACATAGATTTCAGAATTCCACTCTTCAAATGTAATTTGGTTGATAACACCAAAGGAGTTATAGTGGATGAATTGGGTTTCACTTTGGTGAACTTTGAAAAGATTGGCGAGAAGGCTGAACCATTCATATTGGCATCACAGGCGAAACAAGTATTTTATATCGATGATCCTGCAAATGATAAATGGTCGGTTGTTCTTCATGGTAAAAGACAGTTCATTGAAGATCCTATAGATGAAGAAGAGTACTATGATAAATATGATGACTCCAGTCCATTCTCAGTTGGGTTGCCAACTCCAGAAAATATTGAAGCAAATGATGACTTATATGTGCGCGGAGATCACAATGAAGGATTGTTAATTGAGAAAAGATCACAATTTTAGAGGCATGCATGTTTATATTTTTTATTGAAGCTAAATGTTTACTTTTTTAATATCAATATCATTTTCTGATTTGATGTTTCATTATCTTCTAGTTAATACAAATGATAAACATTGTGGGAGGGTGCTAAAGAACTATAGGACCAATCTCACCCGAGATTACATACGCGATGCTGAGAGTAGGTTCTTGATCTATTCCAATTCTAGACATTGATCAGTATTTCACTAACTCTACACTAACAATTTTTGTTTGTATTCTCTTTGAAAAATAAATATAGGAAGAAGGCTATGCAGGACGAACATGACATAGCTATGCAGAATATGCAGGAAGAAGCCCCAATGAAGAGAAGCAGGATACAAATACAGTACATAAAGTGCAGCACACACAAGTGGTTCAGATTCATATAACAACATGACAGACTAACACATATATAGTGCATAACAACAACAACGCCGAATTTACATAGAACACTAAATTAGTACATATATAGTGGGACTAAGGTGACGATACCACCTGCTAAAACAGGTTACTGACTACATGTTACGACTGGGAGGTCGTGATTAAGCAACCGTATGCATTAGCAGGAGGATAAACAGATCACCATATGAGGACAAACATATGGTGATCTTTTCGTCCTCCTGCTAATGCATATTGTTGCTGAATCACGACCTCCCATTCGTAACATGTAGTTGTCGGTAACCTATTTTACCAGGTGAGATCGTCACCTTATAAGTCCCACTATATATGTACTAAGCTAGTGTTGTATGTAAATTCGACGATTCTGTTGTTATGTACTATATATGTGTTAGTCTGTCATGTTGTATGGACATCGATTGTATTGCTCAGGTATTATATAGTCTCATTAGATAATATGAAATATATCAATCTTATTTATAGCTCATTAATTATATATATACATCAATCTCTTTACAGGTGTTTAAAGCTGACCCCACTACAGGAACGGACTTACCAGATGTACATGCTCCCTATACGATGGGAGAATTAAATGAAGTAAGAGAAAAATGGGCAACAACCATACAAATAGTGGGGATTTTGTAAATGAATTTCTGAATTATAATATGTGTGAATGCTTCTACATGTCTAGATGTTTCTACATGTGTCTGAGTGAAAATGAATGAAAGTTAGGTTACTATATGAATGTTTCTACATGTGTGAATGTGAATGAATGGAACTACAGATTGCTAGCTACATCAATGTTTCTAAATGTGTGAAAATAAAATGGAACTGCAGGTTGTATTGCTAAATGCATATGTGAATATTTTTGTTGTTAAATTTGCAGGTTTGTGGCCTGTTGTTGGCTGATATCAATGGGTGTCATAAAACATGCAGTTCAGTTAACTGAACTGCAGGTTTCTCATCCTGCGACCAGTCACAGCAGGTCTGCAGGTCTGTAAAAAAAAAAAAAACAATAGGCGTCGGTTATTTGTAAAAAACCGACACACAATTATGTAATGTCGGTTTTTTAGATATAACCGGCGCCTATTTCCTGTGGCGCGAACATATATGGTGTCGGTTGCATACTACAAACCGACACGTATTATTTTGGCGCGAAGACATTATTCGTCGATTTTTGGCTTATAACCGACACTAATAGCGCCCAAGATGGCGCCCTTGTTGTGGTGCGAAGGTTTTGGGTGTCGGTTTATTAATAAATAACCGACGCCTATAGGCCCCTGATGGCGCGTTTTCGGTCGCGCGCGAAGAGTTTGGGTGTCGGTTCTGGAACCGACGCGTAATGGGTGACCTTTTAGTGTCGCCCACATAGGCGTCGCTCAGAAACCGACACTAAAGGTAGGTTCTGTAGTAGTGTATGTTTCTTAGACCTGAAGTCACTACACTTATCACAAGTCATTCAAAGTATTTTGACACCATCCAACATTATCTTGAATAAGTGTTACCATAAAGGAAGTTCTTGAGCATGTTGTGACACACGGAAATGGAGTATGAGAGATGTAGATGGGATTTATCCCTCCTACAGGAGATTGATATCCAGACCACTTCATAACTGAGACTGACAAATGTATGGCCATACTCGTGTGCTCAGTATGTGATGTGTGAGTTCACATGCATTTCATACTATCTTCTCTAGGATATTGATTGAATGATGAAGAGGATGACTATTCCATGCCTCTAGTTCAATCAGGATATCATAGACAAAGGAACTATATGATCACAGTAACACTGATCACGGATTGTAGGTTGAAGTTGTTCTTCAACTTTCCAATTACTTGGGTAGCAATGATATGCTGCTAGATACCACTCATTGCTTGTGATGTTATAAATTGGTTATGGACATTCACTACTGACATAACTTGGGACCTATAGGGTCACATGCATAGGATACACCTAGAAAAGGAGTTTACACATGAATATGGTTTAACTTGATTATTAAAGTGTTTAGGTATATAATTTAAATAACAATGGTTGAAAATTGGCTGATTTGACTATGAATAGACCGTTTCAAGTGTTAAATCAATTGAGTGTCAAGTCAATTTGAATAACATTACCTGAATAAGAAATCTGAAACAACTGGTTAAGATGTGAATTGACCAATTCAGACACTAAAATGACTGATTCAGGTTATGAAGCGCATGTTTCAATGATCAATACAATTGGATCAAATTGATGTTGACTTCATGGTGTGCATTAATCGAACATTGAAAGCCAATACGATTGAAAATAGGAAAGCAAGTGAACTAATCGATTCAAGTATTAAACCAATTGTTTCACATGTGAACCGACAAGTTCAACCATGAACTGTTCATTTCATGGTTTGCAACTTCCAAAAAAATCATGAAATTTTGTCTCTTTGACTCCCAATTGATATGGAAACTCTGAACCTGGCCCTCCTAAAAATAGAGGTATAATGAAGTCATTCAGAGAGCAACAACACTCTCTGACAAGTTTTATCCTCTCTAATTATGGTAACCAGAGAGCCCTAGCAAGTTTTACCTATAAAAGAGAGAGATGACAAGGAAGAGACAACACTGGAGAGCGAATCAACCCAATAAGGTTGACGTTCGAATGAACAACTCATTTCCATTGTCTTTGGTAGTGCAAGGTGGAGTTCCCAGTGGTTCACGTGGACTACATAGAGGTGTGCAGGCCATTTCCATCCCGCTAGGAAAATGTCATCAATGTTATCTGTGGTGTTGCACCAGGAGGCCATTGTTGACGACTGCTCAAGTATTAATTTGAAGAAGAAGCATGCTACTGTAAGGATAGTCGTTGGACTTTCTCCAGGACCATGTATATGCCTTGCAACCCTCCTTTCTAGATACATTATTGTTGATGTGAATTGTTAATTTGGGAATTGGGCATTAATTATTTTTTGTTTCCACTACCTTATATGTTGTCTCAATTGCCCAATAGTGGTATCAGAGCCACGTCAATTTAAGGTGTATCTAGATTTAAATTGATATGATTAGATTTATTTCATTCCATACGATCTGAATATTGAAATGATTCATGTGCATATCTGATTAAATACCATACATGATCCTTATATATATATATATATATATATATATATATATATATATATATATATATATATATATATATATATATATATATATATATATATATATATATATATATATATATGAAATCTATTCGTTTTCCCTAAAATGTGTTTTCATGGTGGATGTAAGCATTGTTATGGCCAATAACCCCTATATCTTTCTTCTTGGTTGGATGGTCATTATTCCTACTTTATATCTCGATTTTCATATTGATTCTCTCTCTCCTTTTCTATATGTAAAAGTACTAATGCTTTTATTTCTATGCTCCCCTCAGATGTAACTCGAGGTTTTCCTATTACAATGTAATAAACTAAATAGGAATAGGATATTTTTCATTTTCTATTATGGCAAAGAAGACGTTCTGCACCGCACAAACTGACTGACTCAGAAGTCAAATCAATTGCCTGGAGGACCAAGGAGTCCAGATGGCATGGGGAGCTGACTGAGCAGTTGTGGCCCAATGGATTGACTATAGGAGTCCAAATGTCACTTGGACCCGAGACCAATCGACCAATCCAAGATACCAACCAACCCACCAAGAGGCGAGTTAATTGGTTAAAGAGCTGAATTGATTGAACCAGACTGGTCCAAACATATATCTTCTTCAACAACATGATGTTATAATGTAGACCTTAGGTGGCAGCAATTTTTTGTGGATCCAAAGAATTGCATTAGTATGACCATAACCATCAATCCTATATTTCTGATTGCATATATTTTTCATTTGTTGAGATAATATGTATATGATACATATTATAAGTATGTGGGGATTGTATATGTATATATATTTATATAAAACCCCTCAATAAATATTCATCCTTAGATTCTTTCCATAAGAAACACAAATGAAAAGCTTGATCGACTAAGTGTAGGTTACTCCAAGGCATAGTGTACCATCTATCTCGTGGAAGTGTGATGGTAGATATGTAGAGCTGCCTAAGCAAGGTGCATATTGTATTGTGTTGCCTTTTGGGTCCTGCTTAACTAGGTAGCCTTAATAGATTAAGTGCCTACAAGAATGGATATGAATTTTGACATGGAGTTGTGCAACCATCTATCCAAGAGTTTCATGAGATGTAATTGAAAATAGTGGGAGTGATAATTAACTGAAGGCCTAATTAATATCATCAATGTTATAAAATCAAATCTAAAGTATTTTGAGAAATTTGTGAATTTCCTTTTGTAAATCTAATGGCAAACACAAAAATGTTTCTTTACGATCAAACCTTAAGAAGGACAAACTGAACGAGAGAAGCTTCCATGATTGGTTCCAGATGTTGAGAATCGTTCTCACTCAAAAGTTCAAGATCTATATCCCGGAGACACTAGAGCCAGACAAACTCACTCCCACCACATCTAAGGATGACAGGGATGCTTACAAGAAGCACTCTAAAGATTCCATGGATGTCAACTGTCTGATGCTATGCAGAATAAACTATGAGTTCCAAAGACAACATGAGAGCTTGGATGTTAATAAGATGGTAACACATCTTAAGAGCACGTGCCAAGATCATGCAAGACAAGAGAGTTATGATGTCTTAAAGGTGTCGTTCAAGTAAAAAATGGCATAAGAACATATAGTAGATCCCAATACACTCAAATTGATTGGGTGTATGAAGAATCTTGCAAGGTTGTGATTTCCCTTAGACCAAGAGTTCACCACATATGTGATTGCACTGTTAATACTAGAGTCATATAGCCAGTTTGTCATGAACTACAACATGAATGATTTTGACAAGTCATTGCCATAATTACTTGGCATGTGGAGGATAAGAAGGATAAAACAAAATCTATGATAATGATCAATACAGGGAATTCCAAGGGCAAAGGCAAAGATAAGAAGAGTTCTGAAGCTATCTATAAATCAAAGTCTTCTACACTGAAAGCTAAGGAAAATAAATAAGGAAGGGAAGTGCCAACATTGTCACCATCCCAAACACTAAAAAAGGAACTGCCCTCTTTATATAGAGGATCTCAGGAAGAATAAGGAGATAAAGATCTCCATTTTAGGACCTGAGAAGAAGTAAGCTAGAACTGTACCGAGAAAGGGTTGTTACCACTACAGTTGAAATTTGTCATTCATGGCATGTAATAGAATTAGTGAATTTCTAATATGTATATGCCATTGATGAAAATATCAAGTATCTTGTATGGACAAGAATATTATGAATAAATTCATGTTTTTATTAAAAATTAAAGATCTTATATGGAAATGCCCTATGTTTCATAATCTATACTTGTTAGTTGTAAAGACAAATATGTATAACACATATATTTAATGACTTGATGACTCAAACAATAAATACCTATAACATTGTCATCTAGAGAACATAAATGAGAAATATATTTCTAGAATCCATAATGATGCTTGTCTGGACTCTTTTAGAACCAATAGAGTCATGCAAGTCTTATTTATTGGGCAATATGACAAAAGCACCTTCCACTAGATGTAGTGGGAGAGTGTGTATTGTATTAGGGCTCGTACATATTGATGTATGTAGACATTTTAGAAATAAATTATAGAGGTAGTTACTAGTACCTCATTATATTTACTGATGATCTTAGTATATAAGGTAATTTGCATTTAATGAAATAAAAATATAAATATCTTGGAAGTGTTCAAGGAGATCATAATTAATTCTGTAACCAACTTGATACAAGTATTAAGACACTTCAAAGTGATCGATGTTGAAATATTTTAAATCAAGATTTTGTGGACCTTTTATAGAGTTCATGATAGTGTATCACAATGAACTCCACCAAAACATAATGATGTATCAAAAATAAGGAATCACACCCTATTAAGTCATGGTATGATTATTAATAAATCTAGCTAATCTTCCAATTTCCTTTTTGGCACATGCTTTACACTAAGACAATGTACTGTCTCAAATGGTTCAAAAGACACCATATGAGATATGGAATAGGAGGTGTCTCGATATGTATTTTATAAGGATTAGGATTGAAAGTGTGCATAAGAAAATAGTTTCTTGAAAAGCTTTGTCCATTTTTCCCGTAGATGTTATTTTGTTGAATACTACTTTTATATTCCAATCTGAAAACAAAAGTGTTTGTTGCAAGGATGGATGAATTCCTTAAGAGGAAATTTATTCCAAAGGTTACAGTAGGATCAAGAAGAATCACAAATTGTTGTAGAACTGGAAAATTTTGAGACCAAGAAGAAAATATTGAACCTAAAAGGGTACTGATGCGATGATTTTGAGTCGCATTTATAGACCTGTTTCATATGTGTTTTGTGCCTTAATTACTCATTTTCATGGATAATATTGCATAATTCACTTAATTCGGTCTTTGCCATCATATTATATCAAATCCCCTTTGTTTTACTATTTTGAGCATTATTTATCATCTTATTATAAATTGTGTGGATTTACTTGGTCTTGTTGTGAAATTTCAGGAAAAACAAGTATCTGCTTTCGTCGATACCATCGACGGAAGTCGATACCATCGACCAAGCCACAGGTTGCCAGCCGAGAAGAGCAGCACAGAGTTGATACCATCGACACCTAAGTCGATGGCATCGAGATTACTTCAGACTGCTGGCGAGGATGCTGTCAATACCATCGACGGAAGTCGATGCCATCGACACAAGGAAAGCTATAGCGTCACTAGAAGACAAAACCGACGCTACAGGAGTCGATACCATCGACACCCAAGTCGATGGTATCGAGATCACCACAGGCGCTCAGAATAAAAGAAAGGAAAGCTGTCGCTAATCCGCTGGGTCGATACCATCGACCCGCGTCGATGGTATCGACGCCGGCAGATATGCGTTGGATCTATTTTGATCTCGATCGGACGGCTGTTATTATTTGACGACCTAATTAGGGACTTATACCTAATGACGGCCTCCCACACGAGATCATGATCTCAGTTTAGTTTTGCACAAGCGCCGAGGAGGAGAAAAAGGAGAACGGAGGCCGAGAAGCTCATCCCGGGTGATTCGGACGCTGCCGAAGATGATTTCCACCACCGACAGGCGGGGAAGATTGTGTTCTACGCCAAGGATCCACCGGTTCTTCTCCGTTTAGGGGTTTTCCCATTTATTTCCCGTTTTTATTATGAATTCCCCCATTTCTACCATGTATTCGTGTGAGATGAACATGAGAGGCTAAAACCCTCAATCTTTAGGACCAGGAGTAGCCCGGGGATACATTGTATGACAATTTTATATTGATAATTCATAGTTTCTCTCTCAAATTCGTGGCATAGATTCGTTTTCTCCATTTCTATTGTTATGCTTGATCACCATAATAATAATTTAACACCCTTAATCACTTCGACAGAAGGATTAACGGTTGAAAAGAGACGAATTCTACATTAATTAATAAAACCCTTGACAAAGGAGTTGTAAAATTAATGGTGGAAACTGAGGGACCGTTCTTAATGCGCTTAGTTTAGGGGAATGATTACTACGACGGTGGAATCAACCTAAACCTAAGTAGTGGATTACACCACGACAGTGGGTAATTCTCATTTCAGGCCACTACCCGGATAGAGAGAGAAGTGTGAGGAATTATATGAAACCTAATGCAATGTTGACCCGCGGTGAAACCGCCATCCTAAAAATATCCCTTTGAATTGATTAAATTAACCTTTAATCGATTGTTTTCTTTGTTTGATTTTTATTTTCTTTTTAATTTGAACAACAAAACCCTACTTTGTTAATCGGTCTAGCTGATTGCGATTAGTTAGTAAAAGTCTCCAATAATTCACGTATCCCTGAGTTCGACTCGGGCTTCACAAGGCCTATATTACTCGACGCGTATACTTGCGTTTAAGCGCGTAGTAAAATACACGTCAAGTTTTTGGCGCCGTTGCCGGGGATACGGCGAATTATTGGCACTTTGAGTGCTAAGAGCGGCCACTCTAGGTCACATTTTTTTATTTTAAAAACAATTTTAAAAATTCCTATATTTTTCTATAATTGTGCTTACTCATTCAAAGCATTGTACTGAACCCCGATTTTCATATTTCAGGTACTTTGCATGGTGCATACGCGTAGTACCGACTACGCGAATCGCACACCTGAGGTTCCATCTGCGGGACCAGAGGACGAGGTCTACTACGAGCAGGAGCACCAAAGTGATATAAATTCTGAATCTGAGCAAGAACAAGAAGAAGAAATGGTTGAAGCACAGACAATATGGGAGAAGATCAAGGCGTATTCTTCCTCAGCATCAAAGGGGCCTATAAAGAAACAGGGGCTAAACATTCCAACCTACAAGATCGATCCAACATTGATTAACCTAGTTAAATCAAACGCATTTCACAGACTGAAAAATGAAGATCCAGTGGCACATATTAGTCAGTTTGTTGAAAATTGCGATATGGTGAAGATAGATCGATTTCCACAGGATGTGCTGTACCTCAAGTTATTCCCGAGTTCCTTGGCTGGAGTAGCAAGAGAGTGGCTTCATAACCTCGACGATGAGTTTGTTGAATCGTGGGATCACATGGTGGAGGTTTTCTTCGAGAGGTTTTTCCCTCCTGAGAAGACCAATGATATGATCCGGAAGATCCATAACTTCACCCAACATGCGGGTGAAACTTATTCTGAGACTTGGGAGCGATTCCAAGTCATGTTGAGGAGATGTCCACACCATGGACTGGACAAGGAAACCCAAGTGAAGATCTTCTACTTTGCTCTCTCCGAGCATGATAGAAGCAACTTGGACTCGGCTGGTTCCAGATTCTTTTTAAATAACACTGATACAAGATGCTGGGAAATACTGAAGAACATGGAACGGAAGCAATCTTGGGGAGAAAGAGAAAGAGGCCCAGTTGAGCAAGCAAGAGTTGCCAGTGAGTCAAAGGCAATGAGAGAGCTGAACAAGAAGATGGATCTTCTTGCAAAGAAGTTGCTGTAGAAGGAAGACAATGAGTCTGAGGATGAGGCTCAGGTCAAGTACATGAGGCAACAATAGGGGTACAGGAACAACGATTATTCATGGCGGAAGGACAAGAAATTTTCATGGAAGGATCCAAACAACTTTCTGCAGGATCCGGACGCCAAGCCTGCACCGGTCACAGAGGACAAGAGCACGGAGTTGCTCAATCAAGTTATCAAGCAAAATCAAGAGTTGATGAACACTTTTGGGCAGCAAATAAAGCAACAAGGTGAATACATGAATCAGTTTGGGCAGACTTTGCAGAGCCACGGGGCTCAAATGCGAACTATAGAGACTTCTATGGCGCAAATGGCAGCCGAGATTGCAAGCTTGAAGAAGCCGGCACATCCGGGTTTTCCGGGGAACACCAATGTTCCTGAGGGAAACCAACAGGCCAAGGCCATCTTGTTGAGGAGCGGTAAGAAAGTGCTAAATCTAAGGGCGGATGACACAAGCACACCGCAGGGCACATTTGAAGACACAACCGTCAAAGAGTAGCCCGCACATGTCATAGAGCAAACTGAGGACACAGCTGAAGATGGTAAGGAGGAACAAGCCACTGAGGAGGAACCACAGAAATTAACTCCCTATGTGCCACCTCACCAAAGGGAACATATTGTTCCGGTCCCATATCCCAATAGTGCAAAGGCAAGAAAGGTAGATGCACAGTTTAAGAAATTTCTGGACAGCTTTAGGAAGTTATCCGTGAATATTCCCTTGCTAGAGGCGATCGAGCAAATCCCGTCTTATGGGAAGTTTCTTAAAGATGTAATCACCAAGAAGAGGAAGATACCCGACACTGAGGTCGTGGTATCGAAGGAGCAAGTGAGTGCTTTTATTATGGGCACTTTGCCGCCAAAGAGACAGGATCCTGGTTGTTTCAATATTTCTTGCTTTATCGGGAAGTTCAAATTTGGCGAGGCACTTTGTGATTCCGGGGCAAGCATCAATCTGATGCCCCTTTCTACATTCAAGAAACTTGGATTGAAAGAGTCAAGGCCAAGCAACATGACCATCCAATTGGCCGATAATTCTATGGTGAAACCGTATGGAATCTGTGAGGATGTTTTGGTAAAGGTAGACCGCTTTGTTTTTCCGGCTGATTTCGTCGTTATGGAAATGCAGGACGAGCATGGAAATGAGTTACTTCTTGGTCGCCCATTCCAAGCTACAGCTGATATGATCTTGGAGATGGGGAGAGGTCACTCGACCTTGGGCATTGCGGATGATCGTTTTGAGATGGTCATGCCCAATGGCAATGCATCTACTAAAGCAAAAGCACAGTGCAACATGGTGAAGCATGTGGAACAAAATATCTCACTTTGTCTTGGGAAGCCATTTTTGGATATGGCTCATGTGATGAGCAGGATAGATAATGGGACCCTAGCAGTAGACCTTATGGAGCAAACTAAAGTTGTCTCTTTATGCAAGGCTGTTGGGTTTCCAAATGATGAGAATGAGGACATTCCACCTTCATGGGAGGATGATGCGATTATTACTTATGTTTTTGATGCATATCCGGAATTACCTTTGGAGGCGTGTTTGCTAAATGTCACTTATGATTGGATGCGGAGTACTTCACTCAAGGAGTGCGCCAAGATGCTTCAAATGCTTCCATGTTTCTACATGAGGCACTATGAAGATTTGGGTACACTTCCCCCACCGCTACAATCATCTATTATTTGCCCACCTGATCTGGAGTTGAAGCCATTGCCCCCGCATCTGAAGTACGTCTTTCTAGCTGAGGAGGACAAGTTACCAGTGATTGTTTCTGCATACTTGAGTGCGGATGAGGAGGAGCAACTATTGATAGTGCTCAAGAACCATCGTGGAGCTTTTGGGTGGTCTGTGGCAGACATCAAGGGGATCTCCCCTACACTTTGCCAACACAAGATATGGCTTGAGGAGGGAGCCAAGCCAGTCATACATCCTCAAAGACGTCTAAATCCAAGCATGATGGAGGTTGTCAAGAAGGAAGTCATAAAGCTTCTTGCTGCAGGGATCATTTATGCCATATCCGATTCGACGTGGGTGAGTCCCACACAGGTAGTCCCTAAAAAGGGGGGAATCACTGTCACTACAAATCTTTTGAATGAACCTGTCACCACCCGATTGGTAACCGGGTGGCGTGTTTGCATTGACTACCGCCGATTAAATGCCGCAACTCTTAAAGATCATTTTCCATTGCCATTTATCGATCAGATTTTGGAACGCCTAGCCGGTCGGTCACATTTTTGTTTTCTAGATGGTTATTCGGGGTACAACCAGATTTCTATTGATCCTTTGGATCAAGAGAAGTCTACGTTCACATGTCCCTATGGGACTTTTGCCTACCGCCGTATGTCATTTGGTTTATGCAATGCGCCGGAGACTTTTCAACGCTGCATGCTCGCCATATTCTCGGACATGGTAGAGCGGTGTCTTGAAGTTTTCATGGACGACTTCTCTATGTATGGAGCGTCTTTTGATGAATGCCTTTATAACTTAGATAAGGTATTGCAGCGGTGCGAGGATACACATTTGGTCCTCAATTGGGAGAAATGTCACATGATGGTGACGGAAGGAATTGTGCTAGGACACAAGGTGTCTAGCAAGGGGCTTGAGGTAGACCCCGTAAAAATTGAGGTGATTTCTAAGCTACCCCCACCAAATTCTGTAAAAGGGGTGAGAAGCTTTTTAGGACACGCCGGGTTTTATCGGCGATTCATCAAGGATTTTTCAAAAATCGCAAAACCTTTATCGGAATTGTTGGAAAAAGACGCAGTTTTTTATTTCAATGACCAATGTCTTCACGCATTCGAGGTTTTGAAAGAAAAGTTGATTTCGGCTCCGGTTGTTCAAACGCCGGATTGGACAAAGCCATTCGAGTTGATGTGTGATGCTTCCGATTATGATGTGGGAGCCGTTTTGGGGCAAAGGGTAGATAATAAGCCTGCTGTGATTTTTTACGCCTCTAAAACACTTAATGATGCTCAATTGAACTACACAACTACGGAAAAGGAGTTACTTGCCGTTGTGTTTGCCTTTGAAAAATTTCGGCAATACTTAGTGGGTTCTAGGGTAGTTGTGTGGACTGATCACGCAGCGATAAAGTATTTGATGGAGAAAAAGGATGCGAAGCCTAGACTGATTAGGTGGATTTTGCTCCTACAAGAATTTGATATTGAAATCAAGGACAAGTCGGGAATTGAAAATGTGGTGGCTGACCACTTGTCTAGGTTAGAGAGGGTCGATGAACAAGGTTTGCACATACCCATTACCGAGACCTTCCCCGATGAACAACTTTTAAAAATTGATTCTAAAGAACCGTGGTTTGTGGAAATTGTGAATTATTTGGCATGCGGGATCATCCCAAATGATTGGTCTTATCAAGAGAAGAAGAAATTCTTTCATTCGTTGAGATATTATTTTTGGGATGACCCAATTTTGTAGAAGCAGTGCAGGGATGGTATTCTTCGCAGGTGCATGCCGGAGGTGGAGTACGAGAGTGTTCTCCACCATTGTCATGTGTCGCCCACGGGAGGACATCATGCTAGCTCACGGAAAGCAGCCAAGGTGCTGGAGAGCGGCCTTTATTGGCCCACTTTGTTCTGGGATGCCTATGATTTTGTTAGGCAGTGCGACCCGTGCCAGCGTGCAAGTAACATCTCAAGGAGACAAGAAATGCCCCTGAATGTATTTCAGGAAGTTGAGGTATTTGACTTATGGGGCATTGACTTCATGGGACCCTTTGTGTCCTCAAATTCAAATCTTTATATCTTACTTGCTGTAGATTATGTGTCGAAGTGGGTGGAGGCAATCCCCACAAGGACTAATGATTCGAGTGTAGTGTGCAGGTTCGTCAAAGAGAACATTTTCTGCAGGTTCGGGATTCCCCGAATGATCATAAGTGACGGAGGCACACATTTTCGAAATCAGAAATTTGCGAAACTTTTGAAGAAATATGGGGTCAAGCACAACATAGGCACCCCATATCATCCACAGATGCAAGGATAGGTGGAGGTATCAAATAGGGAAATCAAGAAGATTTTAGAAAGGACCGTAGCATCCACAAGGAAGAATTGGAGTGCATTGTTACCGGACCCACTTTGGGCGTATCGAACGGCATACAAAACACCTATAGGCACCACGCCTTTTAGGTTGGCGTATGGCCGGGCTTTTCATCTTCCGGTGGAGCTGGAGCACAAGGCCCATTGGGCGCTAAGAAGGCTGAACTTGCGCTATGATGAGGCTGGGAGAAAAAGGATGTTTGAATTGAATGAATTGGATGAGATACGCATGACGGCATATGAAAATGCCCGTATCTACAAGGAGCGCACAAAGCTGATCCACGATCGCCACATTGAGATGCGCACGTTCAAGAAGGGAGACAGCGTTCTATTGTTCAACTCCCGTCTCAAACTGCATCCCGTGAAGCTGAAATCCCGGTGGAGTGGACCCTTCGAGGTGGAAGAAGTGAGACCGCACGGAGCGATTCTCGTGCGTGATGGAGATGCCACGTTCTTGGTGAACGGGCAATGCTTGAAGTTGTATTTTGGTGAAAATTACAAGAGGAAAGTGAATGAGGTCAAACTCAATTCACTTGTGCATGAATGAGATGAATGGAAGACGTCTAGCCTAAGACGCTAAAGAAGGGCGCTTGTTGGGAGGCAACCCAACCATTGGTACTTTAGGATAGTTTAATTTTAGTCGTAAATTGCTTTTATTTTGTTTAAATTTTAGTTTAAAGAAGATACCTTGATCCGTTTGTTGAATGTGCAGGCACAGGCAGGGTCGATACCATCGACACACCCGTCGATGGTATCGACATGGGTTCAAGTTGACACCAGCAAAAATCGCACTGCGTCGATACTATCGACACCCCGTCGATGGTATCGACATGGTCACAGGCAGGTCGCAATAAAAGTGTCGATGGTATCAACACCCCAGTCGATACCATCGAGATCTCTGGAGATGTTCAGACGAATTTTGCTCAGTCAACTCGATACCATCGACGGCCTCGTCGATGGTATCGACATCATCACAGGTTGAATGCAACAAAACGGCGGTGTCGCAATAAAAGCAAGTCGATACCATCGACCCCCGTCGATGGTATCGACGGACATGTCACCGATCCGCACACAGACATCGACGACGATCGCAACAGCCACGTCAGTGATCCGGGTGCTGCGTCGATACCATCGACTTCCGTCGATGGTATCGACCCGTCAGCAATCCGGGTTTCTCGATCCAGCAAACGTCAGTCGTCGATACTCGCGAGGGAGGTGGCTACCCGCGAGACGTGTCGATACCATCGACCCGCGTCGATGGTATCGACGGGTCAACAGGGGCGCCGATCAAGCCTATTTAAGGGGACTTGCAACGTCATTTGACGTCACACCTTCAGAGCAAGTATCTTCCTCTGCACCGAGCACTCCCCCGAGCCCTCCAAGACTGTCGAGAAGCGTCATCGAGCGAAGATCTTCATCGAGCGGAGAATTTCTCTCCATCTTCACTGAGCTCTTTTCTGCTAATCCCATCTTCTCGCAACCATGGTGCACGTCACCGGAGCTTCTTCCTCAAGCGCACACCCTATGGAGATCGAGGAGTTCGTTCCTCCCCCAACCGCTTCCATCTCTCGTCTACGCATGGTGCATCCTTCCGCGGAGACGAAGAAGGTTTACGAGGAGCTAATGAAGCGAAAGTTCGAGCCAACCCGGTATGTGGACCGGATCATGCTTCAGGAGCTGGGGTTCGAGGCCAACTTAGCCTATGTGTTGGCCGGGCAAGCACGACACACCGGCCGACTCTACGAGCAGATCGAATGTCATGCGGATGGGCATCCGTTCTTCGGCGAATGGACCACCTACAAGGAACTGGTGGCGGAGTTCATGGCGTCTCTCGATGTCTGCGTCGTACCAAACGACGTGGTACCATCGGACCAGGCGTGGATCAAGGGAAGGGTGTCCTTTCGACTCTTCAACAACGACTACCACATCACGTTGAAGCAGTTCAACGACATCTTCAACTGGAATCACGGCCACAATGATCACCGACGCCCTGACGCCCGCACCGACTACGACAAAATCTTCACTGAGCTAGTTATAGTGCCGGCAGGGAAGATTGTGAGCTACCATAATGCAGCGGTAGCGGATTTTGAGCACCCATTCGTCTGGGTCTTGCATAGGATGCTGAGCTTGACATTCTTCGCTCGAAGTGATCTTGCTTTGAGCAAGTTTCAGGAGAGTGACCTATTCTTTCTCTACACACTCCTGAAACGTCAAGAGTGCAACTGGGGGGCGTTCTGGCTACAGCGCGTCCTGGCGGTGAAAAGGAGTACAAGGAGGGCTCCAATCCATTTTGGTGGTCTTGTCACCAAGTTGGCGTCCTACTTGGGGCTGAACTTTCAGTCCATGACTCCGATTTCTACGCGGAGTAAGGTGAACGTGCAACACTTGCACCGTTCAAACCTCATTCTTCTCCGGGACGGGTTGGCGTACGCTCATTGCCACGTCAACCAAGCTTATCAGGAGAGCTCCCTACCGGACGACGTCTTCAACATTGAGGGCAAGCAACACTTCCGGTGGCCAATCATAGCCATTGAGTCCTCCGAAGAAGAAGGCGGAGGTGATGAGCAAGAAGGCGAGGATGAAGAGGATGAGGAGGCTTTCACACCTCTTCAAGCACGTGTGGCACCACAGAAGCATCCTAGGATGCATCCGGGTGCATCTTCATCATCTCAGCCCCCGCCGCCATCACCACAGTAAGAGCAGCCAGCTGAGGATCCCTACTCCATGCAAGGGATGTACACCATGCTGCAGGATATCCAGCAGACCCAGCAGCAGCACATGGCTATGTATGCCGACATTCACGAGACTACGAGCCGGCTACTCGAAAATCAACGGGCTATGTTCGAGAACGAGCGGCTCATCCTCACCAACCAAGAGCAAATGCACAACCGGTTGCAGCGGATAGAGACGCAACAGGAGCCTTTCTTCGACCACTACTGGAGTCGAGACCACTTTGGAGGCTATCCACAGCCTCCGCCGAGGACCCAATATGATCCAAGCTTCCAGGGGGAGTACCCGTCTTGGGATCCTATGGCCCCGCAATACCCACCACCGCCTCCGCAAGATTGATCAGGGTATCACTGTTCCACCCTTAAGTTGGTTTTTGACTATGAGGCCATAGTCGAATTCAAGCTTAGGGGGGTGGCTGGAACAGCTCTATCTTTTATCTTTTCTTTTGTTGTTCTTAGTTTTTGCTTTGTTATTTGTTCTTGCAATTTTAGTTTTTGTTTAGGATCCACATCTATCTAGTGTAACCGTGGATGTCTTAAAAAAAATTTGTCATCTCACTGTTTTCATGGGAAAATTTAAGGGAATTTAAAAAAAAAATTATGTCTTTTGGATAGCTTAACTTGGTTGTCCTTGGGGAACTTGTCCTATGAAAATGATTGATTATGTCAACTTTAAAGCAATATGTCACACCCACACCCCCGTTGACTCATGAAAAGTGGATAGTAACGGTTGTTTGAGCCTAACCTAATCAAATGGTAATGAGACCTTAATCGGATGTAAGAGAAAGAACCCTTTGAACTACTACACATGTCAGTAAGGAGGGACACATAATATTCTTCTAAGGTTCAGTCACTTAATCTTGTGATCATTCCACCTCATTTTTCCATAATCCACCCAAGAATTGGAAGTAAAGTATAGTTCTAATTTCTTTTGCGTGCATAGCATTTAGATAGAACTTGCATTGTTATTTTCTTTACTTTTTGCATAAAACGAAAAAATATATAGTGATTCATGCACACTACCTTTAGGTGCATGTCATGTAGTTGCACTCATAACTTTCATGATTTTCATGCATAAGTACATCATGTACCTCAGTTTTTCCTAAACAGTGATCTACACTTTTCCATACCCTCGAAATAATGAAAAGATTTCCAATCATGAAGAAAATGGCCTTATACATGTATCTCTAAGCAATTATGGATATGTGGGCTAAAAGAAAGAAAGAAAAAAATATTCTGAAAATCTAAAAAAAAAATTGAAAAAAAAGAAAGAGAATTTAGATGGAAAGGGAATACGAGGGAGAAAGGAACATGATATCACTTGCATAACAAGGAAATTGAGTACATGGTGTGGCTTAATTAGATTTCTATCTCATGTTGAGGTGGAAGGTTAGTGCATGCATCATTCCACCCAATTTTAGGCATTAGGGCATTTTCAATGTGCATTTGCATCATTTAGGACATTTTGTTAGGTGCATGTTGAAACTGTGCAATATTTCCAAGATTCTTCCATGAACCACCCATTCCATCCACCCGTTGCTCGAATTGGTAGGCCACCATGATTTTCTCCTCACTCATGTTTATCAGGAGAACTGCTTCCATGTATATGGTAGTTAGGGAGAGCAACGTAGTGTAGGCGATCACAAGGTGCACCAAGGCTGAATCGGCGAATTTTATTATGTTAACTGCCTTATGTGATAGTGTTCATCGGTTTGAAGGATAATTTCTTTTATTGATGATTATTGTCACCTTTAGGGTAATTACTGTTCTGTGATTAGGGAAGGCCGATTTGAGAACGTCCAGTGGGAGTCATGTGGGATGTGGGGTGATGTGTTGATTTTCAGTTGACATCTGCAATTCTATTCTAAGGATTAGTTGCTCGAGGGCGAGAAATGTTTAAGCTTAGGGGAGTTTTACGTGATGATTTTGAGTCGCATTTATAGACCTGTTTCATATGTGTTTTGTGCCTTAATTACTCATTTTCATGGATAATATTGCATAATTCACTTAATTCGGTCTTTGCCATCATATTATATCAAATCCCCTTTGTTTTACTATTTTGAGCATTATTTATCATCTTATTATAAATTGTGTGGATTTACTTGGTCTTGTTGTGAAATTTTAGGAAAAACAAGTATCTGCTTCCGTCGATACCATCGACGGAAGTCGATACCATCGACCAAGCCACAGGTTGCCAGCCGAGAAGAGCAGCACAGAGTCGATACCATCGACACCCAAGTCGATGGCATCGAGATTACTTCAGACTGCTGGCGAGGATGCTGCCGATACCATCGACGGAAGTCGATGCCATTGACACAAGGAGAGCTACAATGTCGCTAGAAGACAAAACTGACGCTACAGGAGTCGATACCATCGACACCCAAGTCGATGGTATCGAGATCACCACAGGCGCTCAGAATAAAAGAAAGGAAAGCTGCCGCTAATCCGCTGGGTCGATACCATCGACCCGCGTCGATGGTATCGACGCCGGCAGATATGCGTTGGATCTGTTTTGATCTCGATCGGACGGCTGTTATTATTTGACGACCTAATTAGGGACTTATACCTAATGACGGCCGCCCACACGAGATCATGATCTCAGTTTAGTTTTGCACGAGTGCCGAGGAGGAGAAAAAGGAGAACGGAGGCCGAGAAGCTCATCACGGGTGATTCGGACGCTGCCGAAGACGATTTCCACCACCGACAGGCGGGGAAGATCGTGTTCTACGCCAAGGATCCACCGGTTCTTCTCCGTTCAGGGGTTTTCCCATTTATTTCCCGTTTTTATTATGAATTCCCCCATTTCTACCATGTATTCGTGTGAGATGAACATGAGAGGCTAAAACCCTCAATCTTTAGGACCGGGAGTAGCCCGGGGATACATTGTATGACAATTTTATATTGATAATTCATAGTTTCTCTCTCAAATTCGTGGCATAGATTCGTTTTCTCCATTTCTATTGTTATGCTTGATCACCATAATAATAATTTAACACCCTTAATCACTTCGACAGAAGGATTAACGGTTGAAAAGAGACGAATTCTACATTAATTAATAAAACCCTTGACAAAGGAGTTGTAAAATTAATGGTGGAAACTGAGGGACCGTTCTTAATGCGCTTAGTTTAGGGGAATGATTACTACGACGGTGGAATCAACCTAAACCTAAGTAGTGGATTACACCACGACAGTGGGTAATTCTCATTTCAGGCCACTACCCGGATAGAGAGAGAAGTGTGAGGAATTATATGAAACCTAATGCAATGTTGACCCGCGGTGAAACTACCATCCTAAAGATATCCCTTTGAATCGATTAAATTAACCTTTAATCGATTGTTTTCTTTGTTTGATTTTTATTTTCTTTTTAATTTGAACAACAAAACCCTACTTTGTTAATCGGTCTAGCTGATTGCGATTAGTTAGTAAAAGTCTCCAATAATTCACGTATCCCTGAGTTCGACTCGGGCCTCACAAGGCCTATATTACTCGACGTGTATACTTGCATTTAAGCGCGTAGTAAAATACACGTCAGGTACTATAGGAACTAGAAGAACCACAAATTGTTGTTGAATCTTATGTTCATTGTGTAACACAAAACCTCATATATCTAGTAGGACATGCCTTGAGCTTGAAATATTATGATATCTTATAACTCAGGAAGGTGGTGAGTTGGTCATAGATTATGAGCCAAAAACCTATCTAGAAGCTGTTGAGGAACCAAAATCTAAGAAATGGCATGAGGCCATGAAATCAAGATGGACACGATGTACACAAACAAGGTATGACCTTAGTGGATCCACATAAAGGGATAAAATCCATAGGGTGTGATTGGGTCTCCAAAAAGAATACCCACATGAATGGTAATGTACAAACCTATAACGATGGATTGATTACAAAGGGTTTCAAACTAGTTCAAAGTATTGAAAATGATGAAATTTTTTCACTCATTGCCATGGTTAAATCCATCAAGATCATGCTTGTCATTACAACTTAGTATGACTATTAAATTTGGCAAATGGATGTTAAAATTGTATTCCTTAAAGGGAATATTCATGAGGGTGTGTGTGTGAAACATCCTAAAGGTTTTTCTAAATCCAGTTATTGCAAATAAAGTCTATAAGATACAATGGTCAATCTATGGATTGAAACAAGCATCTCAGAGATGATTTGATAGGATAGTCAAAGAGTTTGACTTCACTCGAAATGAATACGGAATATGTGATTACAAGAATTTAGTGGGAGCATATTTTAAATCCATGTGATGATGGTGAATGCCATCCTTATACTACACATATTAAAACCTGGGTAGGAAAGTACCTTCCATATGAAGGATTTAGGCAAAGCATCCAATAAGTTAGGAATTGAGGTCTATAGAGATAGATTTAGAAAGCTTATTGACCTAAGTAAGAAAACCTAAATTGGCAAGATGTTGAAGGCGTTCAGTATGTAGGACTTAGTGAGAGAAAACATTTCCATGTTCCATGAGATTATTCTCTCTAGAGCCTAGTCTCCCAGTCCTTATGAAGAATGGGAAAACATGAGTAAGATGTCATATGCATTCACAATTGGATCTATCATGTATGTAATGTTATGTATGCAACATGTTGTCTCGTATGTATTGGACGTGATGAGAGGATATCTGTCAGATCCTAGTGAAGGTCACTAGAATGCCATAAAGAACATCCTTAAGTACTTGAGAAGCACAAAAAGGATCCATTCCTTGATTATGGTAATAAGGAAGAGTTGGGTATAAAGGGTTATACCGATGCAAGCATCCACAATGACAAAGAAAATTAATGATCGCAATCTAAATTTGTTTTTGACCTTAAAAGGAGAACTATAAGCGGGAAAGATTTCAAGCAAGAGTATGCTATTGTATGGATTCCAACCATTAATGACATAGTAATGTGACAACAATGGAGCTACTGGATAGGAAAGGAATCTCAGATAGCCTACTATGAAAATTTCATCTCATGCTAGAAGTCTTACTGCGATGTGAAAACTTGCAAAATACCAACTTGTAACATATTTGATCTAGATGTACAACTTAGTCTCCCCTTTTCGTAGGTTTACATTTTGTAATATGAATATTAAATCATTTTTCCTATATTAGAATATTTGGAGCCAAGAAAGTATAATATTTAATTAAAAAATTAATGATACCTTAATTAATTAGGGATTAATTGCACATATTTATCATTTTGCTATAGGTGACCCTAGTTTGGAACTCTTGAGTCATACTAGGCTTAATTGATGAAGACAGGTGTAAAATGTAAAAAATGTATTGAATTGATTAAGAAAGGCAATAAATACATTAATTGAGTGTTTAACTTAAAAATGATCAATTGATGACTAAATGTTTTAACAAGTAAAATAAATATTTATATTGGGGTCCTTACACTTTAATTAGTATACCCATAAAATTTTGGGTCAATAGGATGTTGTCTACCCTCTCAATTAATTTTCAAACTATATCAACTTAAATATATATATTAGCACATTGAAAAATTTTAAAAAACCAATCCATTTAGGTGTAACGCCCCGCACCTTGTGCTTCCCTATTTGCGCTCCATGCTAACCCAACGTCCACCAACGGCTGGAACGCCAGGGAAACGACACCCCATTTCTCCCTTCAATGTAACGCCTCATGTGTTACTCCAACCCCGTCAGCGACGCTACCCTAGCATCAGACAGCAGCAGCCACAACGGAGGGCACCCATCTCCTCTCCCTCCTATTCTCCTTGCTTTCCCTTCAATAACCCTAGACGGTGTTCCTTTCTGTATGTTGTGCTGATCTTCTCTTACATGGAGCCCTACCACTTCCAGGTGCCATGGCCATATCTGTGTCTGCCCTAACAATGACATCCAAAGACAACATAGTGCCCTTACCCTTCCACTTACCCCTGAATCCTATCTGGAACAAGTGCCTTCCATATGCAGTCCTCATCGTTACTTCATGATCGCCTCTTGATCCTGATCGATGCACCAACTACGTGACACATATCACGGATCAGAGAACTACTCCAATCCCATCCTTGCTATTTCTTCCTTATACCTTGCGTCGTTGGTGTTTACAAAGGAAATTTGCCACCATGAAAGTTCTGTGTCCGATGGTAGGGGGTGTCTCCTCCTTCCCTTTTCACTCAACAGGATACAAAGCCTAGACTCTGTGTCTTCCCTTCTTCCCTCGCCAGTAGTTACAAACATCAGCATAGGTTGTTGTGTGGGCCAAGTGGCACTACAACTTTCTCTCTAGCATCTAGTTCACCACACAACCTAGGGATGATCACGCTACCATAATCCCTCTTTTCCTCACAACAACGACTAGCATCAGTGTTGCATGTCCTCAGACTGACATGGTGATAGACTCGATTCAGGAAACCACACTATGTTTATCACCTCCAACTAGTCATCAGATTTTGCGTCATATCTATACCTCATGTCCATGGTCATCCTACTCTCCTCATCCATGGTCAAAGGATCAAGGACGATCACCTTGGAAAGATTCAGTAGGAGTACTATTGATCAAGAGACCTTCTGAAACACCTCTTCAGCCATAGACCACAAGTGTAGGAGCAACCTGGTCCATCTTGGTGTTCAATAGGGAACAAGCAAAGACATGTTTCTCAGGATCCAACCTACCACACACACTACAGGTTATAATTTTCTTCTCATACGACTATGACCATAGATAAACTAAACAGAAAGAACATAATCTATATACTACCTATGATGAACAAACTTTATAATGAAACATATTCCTGCTATCATCCAGTAGATGGATATATGGTAGTTAATAAGATATATAGCAATGGGACTACATACTTTCACTTGATAGGGTAAACATAATTTATGGTAGATGCACTAAGTTATAATTCCATAATTTCTAATTTCAAGAAACCAAAAAGTAGATATATATTAGTATGTACATTGAATAATGATCATGACATGCCATGTACAAGATGTGGTTACATTTACATATAAAACTTTGATCATTCGACTTGGAATTGATTATCTACATATTAGTTCATGAAAGTTTGGTAATTTAATATAAGTTAATGGGAAAAAGATCTAGGTACCAATGTAAACCTTGGTAAGTGGTAAAACCCCCAAATATTCATACAAGAAATAATAACATTGATAATAATTGGAAATACAAATAAATTTGGAGTGTCTATTTAACTATGTTGGTCGATTGATGAATTAAATGATAATATAGAGAAAGAACCTATATGAGAAAGTACTTCTACAAACATATTTGTGGGTGATTCCCTAACTTGACAAGGACATGTAGTAAATTGAACATAATTATAATACTTAGAAAGATCAATATCATGATTATCATTCATCATATCATATATATTGATATTCTGGTAAGATATTGAAGCCTAATTAATTTTTTGTATGTCCATTTACTATATACCCTAATTTTGTAAAATTGATGGGCTTGGATGTAGTAAGTAAGAGGTTAACTAGAATATTAAATGTAAAACATAGTTATAATGATAATGTGGATTAGTAAGCATATAGAAGTTTATATGTTCACTGGTGAATCTAGAAACTCACGATTGAAAATATGTTAATGTATTGGTAACACTATATAGTATCAAAATGTAAGTGTTACTTAAATAATGAAAAGATACCTTGATTATATATAATTTGAAACCCTAGATATTTCTAGTGATAGGATATAGTTAAATAATGGTTAAACCCATCCGTAGCACTATATATGAGTACTTTTGAGAATTAAAAGCTCTAAATACATATTAGGTAACCAATAATAGGATCAGATATACTTTCATTTATGAATGAGTAATCGTGGACTAAATGTGTGTATATGAAACTCTTTTAGGTTGAGAAGAATGAATGACAAATTTCACCATAGGGGTAGGGTTAGTCTTGAAGACCAGGTATGTACTCCTCCCTATTTAATTTTGGGCATAATTTGACTTAAATCTTCTTACAATGAGGCATCTTTTGAATATTGAACCCTTTTATTCATCCATGTTGCAAATTCTTTATTCCATGCTATTGAATCATCTAATTCCACCCTGCTTGATGAAAACATTGTTGCCTTAGGTGTATGACCCCACCTGATCTGTTGTTGTACTTGTAAATGTGAATGGTGAATGCAAACTATCTTGCCACTCTATTTATGCATATTAGATAATTTTACTAGCTAACTATTGTAGATGCTTATGCGTAACCATTAGGGTATGAATTTCTACCAGGGGTATTCTTTATACCCTTATATACAGAGGCGTGCTTTTCTGCCTAGGGTGTGATTTCCACACACTTTACTTAGGCCAGTGACTCAGTGGTGTCATGGCCCTACTATAGTTACTTTAGTCCAACATATATACATGCAAATGTTATGATTGTTGTGATATTGTGAATGGTAAATGGCAAGATTTGTTATCTCATTTGTTTATTTATATGCCTCATTCTTTTGGAATTCATTTTCTTGATATATCTCTTTTTGGAACTTACTTATCTTTGATTACCCTACTTTTTATGGGAACATGTCTTTTTCTCTTTTTACCCTTTTATATGCCCAAAATATCGTTACATGTATATACTCAACTTTTGTTGATGCATACTTTTTTGTTTCCTATTTTTCTACGTGTTCCCTCCATTTAGGTGTAGGTGCTTTATAAGGAAGAAACTCAGGATGACTGTGAGCTCGTTGGTGAACTTAAGGACATCTTGAGATAGCCTTGTTATCCTCTCCATATGGGCTTATGTGTATATAGACATAATTTTTCATTTTATGTACCACCTTAGGGTGAGAAAGTTATGTACATAGAAATATACTATAACTTTGTAAATAGTTATGTTTTCCGCTTCTTAAAAATTTCATGGCTCATATTTATATCATGGAGTGGGTCCACTATCAGGTCCCACTCTTTAAAAAATGGTATCATAGCCTAAGCAGTCGGTAACTAGACTATTTCAAGTTATCCTAGATTGTTCTTAGTAGGTAGATGACCCTTTAGAGGTTGCTATCATAACTAAATCTAAGTCATGTTTGCCAATTAGGGCTGCACCACCTATCCAATTTGTTGGTATATATGTATAACAACAAAGTATGTGGATGACCTAGTTTTAGGTGAACTCTTATCAATCCTTCCCTCTCTTTATAGGCATAGCTTTATATACATAAAGGTTGACTCTCCTAGGAAGTATCATGTAACTCCCTACTTAGGAGAGTATAATTCATCTACTATAAAGAGTGGGTGGACTTGAACTCACATAATTGTGTGTAACCTTAGTACAAGTTATTAAACCTTTTGCTTTTGTTGTTTTCTATCATGACTATGATACACACATTTTGTGGACGGAGAATGCATGGATATAAACCTATAATAATGACATGATTTTTAAATTTTGAGATGTTCCATGACAGTACATGATGATATGAACTAGATCCTTTAAGGTTAGGCTTGTCTTGCCTTTAACATATAGTTATCTCCATATAGTTTTTCTTTAGACTCACCGTCCAAGGGTTGGATACTATCCTAGTTGAACTTGAAATATATAAATTAGGGTTTATTGAAGAAAGATATAGGTTTCTAGTAATGATACTTGGGATTTCTTCCCTCGCATACTCATAATGTAGGAATGATGCTTATCTCCCTTGTACTATACAGGAATGATCACATAGTTGGATCATATAATAAAACTTTATGCTATATTATTTTTCCTCGAGGATATATAGGAACAATCATGTTTGGAAGCTATAGTGGATACTCTTTTTCTTGAATCTTTGGATGTACACCGACACTTAGGTTATGTGAGGTAGGTACATCTAGGGTTGATTCTTAAAGAGTTGACCACTCACTCATTGCCACCATGTAATTAATTATCTAATGTGTGATATGAGGAGTAGTTTGACTATCTTGTTCATCTAGGCTTGTAATGAATCCATGGATGTACACCAACTACGGTAATAGACACCCTAATCTTTTATTATTAAGGTTACATGATCTTATAAAAATAAATGATGTTTTAGATATGATGGACTAACTCATAATTAAGAGAATGGTGAAATGATGGACCTACTAGAAGTTAACTGCATACTCGAAGGAATATGTTCCCCCTCCTTATCTAGAACTTAAAGAAACCTCTTTTGCAAAGACAAAGTGAAGTTAGGATGATATTATATGTTGTATGTGGTAGAAAGTGGTCGACTTGGTTCTTGGATTGATTTTGGCTCCATGTTGGATTCTAATCACAAGGTTTTCATCGTAAAACTTATTTTCATTAATATATTATATCTAAAAAAAGCTTTTCTAGATTCCATCAGTGGTTTTGGAACCAAGTCACCATAAGGAAGTTGTAGTAACAGATAGGCTCCTTAGCGTAGAAGACCTTGAGCAAAATCCATGTGACTGGTTAGGTCTAACATGTAACTCAAAACTAAGTGAGAAGTTGTAAGTATGAAGAATAACTTTAGATACAAATGACCTAGTTGATTTACCCCTATTATATCTTACAATTAGTTAGATTGTAAACTAACCCTTTTAAGGGGCATATTCATGTACACCTATTCATCAGGAATGCAACTCAACTGAAGGACTGTACAAACTTTGTATTGTATACAACATGTAATGCTTGGGTAATTTCCTCAACCAAAAGTCATACACATATGATTACTCCCTAATTAGGGTAATGAAACCTATCTAAGATAGATACATTGAACATTAAGTGGATAACTTAAAATAAATCAACACAAAATTTGTACTCATATGTTAGCTAATTCTCTAGGTGAGAGATCCCTATTGGTTGATATTAGTCATACTGGTGTTAAAGGGCATGATTAAGTGGATTTCGGGGATGAAATCATCTATAAGAGGTGGAGTATTGTAACATACTCGATCTAGATGTATAGTTAGTCTCCCCTTTTCTTAGGTCTACCTTTTTTAATATGAGTATTAAATCATTTTGCCTATATTAGAATATTTCAAGCCAAGAAAGTATAATATTTAATTAAAAAATGATGTTACCTTAATTAATTAGGGATTAATTGTACATATTTATAATTTTTCTATAGGTGACCCTAGTTCGGAACTCTTGAATCATACCAGGATTAATTGATGAAGAGAGATATAAAAATGTAAAATAATGTATTGAATTGATAAAGAAAGGCAATAAATACATTAATTGAGTGTTTAACTTAAAAATCATCAAATGAATGACTAAATGTTTTAACAAGTAAAATTAATATTAATATTGGGTTCTTTACACTTTAATTTGTATACCCATCAAATTTTGGGTCAATCAGATGTTGGCTACTCTCTCAATTAATTTTTTAACCATATCAACTTAAATATATATATATATATATATATATATATATATTAGCACATTGAAAACATTTTAAAAACCAATCCATTTAGGTGTAACACCCCACACCTTGCACTTCTGTGGTCGTGTTTCATGCTAACCCAACATCTGCCAATGGTTGGAATGCTAGGGAAATGACACCCCATTTCTCCCTTCAATGTAACATCTCATGTATTACTCCTACCCCGTCAGCGACACTACCCTAGTGTCAGACAGAGGCAACCGTAATGAAGGATGCTCGTCTTCCTCTTCCTCCTCTTCTCCCTGCTCATCCTTTGTTAAACCTAGACAATGTTGCTTTCTATCTATTGCACTGATATTCTCTGACCTAGAGCCGTACCACTTCCAGGCACCATGGCCATATTTGTGTCTGCCATGACAATGACGTCCAAAGACAACAGAGATCCCTTACCCTTCCACTTCACCCGTGAATCTTGCCTGGCACAAGAGACTTCCATCAGAAGTCCTTGTCGTTACTTCATGATCGCCTCTTGATCCCGATCGATGCACCAACTACTTGATAAATATCACGTATTAGAGAACTACTCCAATCCCAGCCTTGCTTTTTCTTCCTTATACCTTGCTCTGTTGTACTTTGTACTAAAAAGATGTTATCATTTCGTTTTAATACTAAATCGTTTCATACATGCTGGAATGTTGGCCACGTTCTTGTATGCATCTATTGTCTTTTGTTGTGGTTTGTCTACGACCGCTCTCGAGACTCGAATACCGGTTTAGTATTGGTTTCTGGTGTGTGTATCCACCACACATCCGTTTCGGTGTCTAGGAGTGTATCTCAAAGGGTGGAGTAAACTCACTATCATCCGTTGCACTTCAATACTATGAAATGGAATCAGTTGACGTATGGAAGTGCAACCTTGATAAGTTGAGGAACACACTTTGCGAGGGGAATGATGTAAAGTAATGTGACCATTTGATCGGGAATGGCTGGCGTTGCAACATTCCCGCACTTCTCGTAGCTAGGTTATCCGAAAGGAGACTAGGTCTACAAGGATACTATTCGATTTGGTATTTATCGCTTGCTTGTTAGTTTTTAGATGCGCGTTTCATGAGGTTGAGTAAGATTCTCTCTTTGGAGACTACATATCTTCATTGACACGTAGAAATGTACCGAATGAGAGTTACTTAACCCTTGAAGGATGCATGCATTACTCTTGTCCTATAAGACATCGGTATTGTGGAACATACATGTATATAGCTTACAAGTCTTGCTTTTCTTAGTACATATACAATTCATGTGTAGTGGTGGTAAATACCTGCTTAACCCCAGTGATTCATCATCATTCGCTAAATCTTAGTTTTACTTGCTTTCTTTACTTTTCATGTTCTAGTCTAAAACCAATCAAAATCCAACTTTTCGATATAAGTGCCAATTAGTAAAGTAACTAAGTGAAGTGTTGTACGTTTTCCATCTTGTTGCTTGCAACAAGACCGTTGTCTTTTGGGTTCGATCCTAAATCTGTACTATGATAAGGCTTCCATACTCTTATGGGGTTGGAGTTTTTATCTAAGCACCAGTTCTAGGTAAACCTAGGGAAGATATTAATCCTCTCTAGGGTTTTTGGTGCAATATCCTGGGACTCCCATCGGAAGAAGTAAAAGATCTTTCGGTGTAAGTCTTAGCAAAAAACTCCATCAAAAAAACGCCAGCCATTCCCGATCAAATGGTCACATTACTTTACATCATTCCCCTCGCAAAGTGTGTTCCTCGACTTATCAAGGTTGCACTTCCATACGTCAACTGATTCCATTTCATAGTATGGAAGTGCAACGGATGATAGTGAGTTTACTCCACCCTTTGAGATACACTCCTAGACACCAAAACGGATGTGTGGTGGATACACACACCAGAAACCAATACTAAACCGGTATTCGAGTCTCGAGAGCGGTCGTAGACAAACCACAACAAAAGACAATAGATGCATACAAGAACGTGGCCAACATTCCAGCATGTATGAAACGATTTAGTATTAAAACGAAATGATAACATCTTTTTAGTACAAAGTACAAGACATGGGCAGCGGGGCTAGTCCCCGCGCCCCAGTGAATGAAACTACTCGCTCCTCATAGAGGGAGCAACAAAGGAGGAGGTGAGAAGAGATAGAAAGAACAACATCTCCACTGAGGAGAGAAGGTTAAACCCTTGGTGGAGAGAGCAACGATCTTCACCCTTCGTGGCTTGCTTGATGACGGATCTTCTCCTCTCACCTTCTTTGTTGATGAGAGAGAAGGTAGCTCAGTGATGGAACGTGGACCTCAGACCGGCAGCCTCGGGCGATGGATGGAGTTGTTCTGGTACTAGAGAGGCAGCCTCTGGACGTCTGAGCTCCCCCTTTTCAGGGATGGCCCTTGGGGTCTTATTTATAGGCCTTGAGTGAGGTCCAAACAGTTTGGAGACCGTTTGGGTTCAAACGGTCTTGAGACCGTTTGGCGTCAAATGGTCTTGAGACCGTTTGGCGTCAAACGGTCTTGAGATTGTTTGGCGTCAAACGGTGTTGAGATCGTTTGGCGTCAAACGGTCTTGAGATCATTTGGCGTCAAACGGTCTTGAGATCGTTTGGCATCAAACGGTCTTGGGACCGTTTGAACTCCATGCGGTCTCGGGACCGTTTGGCTTCATGCGGTCTCGGGACCGTTTGAACTCCATGCGGTCTTGGGACCGTTTGGCTTCATGCAGTCTCGGGACCGTTTGAACTCCATGCGGTCTTGGGACCGTTTGGCTTCATGCGGTCTTGGGACCGTTTGAACTCCATGCGGTCTTGGGACCGTTTGGCTTCATGCGGTCTTGGGACCGTTTGAACTCCATGCGGTCTTGGGACCGTTTGGCTTCATGCGGTCTTGGGACCGTTTGAACTCCATGCGGTCTTGGGACCGTTTGGCTTCATGCGGTCTCGGGACCGTTTGAACTCCATGTGGTCTTGGGACCGTTTGGCTTCATGCGGTCCTGGGACCATTTGGATCCACTCGGCCTTGAGGCTGGTTTATTCTTTTATGATTTTTTTGTGCTTTTTCTGCAAGTATAAAAGGAAAAAGTTAGTTTGATGATGTATTTACAAAAAGGGATAAAATTGGGTTTATGTACAGTATAAACGTAAAAAGAGTATGAAAAACTAAAGAAAAAGACTAAGATAAACTACTAAAATAGGAGGTTATCACCCCCCCTAACTTTGAGTCTAGCTTGTCCTCAAGTTAGATAGAACTGAGACATGTAATGGCGAGGCGATCTTATTTAGGATCTCCATACTCTTGCTTCAATTCTTGACCTGAGTTCCCCAGGGGTCATATCGAGGCTTATTGCATGCCTTGATTCCTTTGGATTTCGAGAGTTGCTTGGATCTCAGGTTTTTCCGTATCTCAAAGTTTGTCTTGGGACCACATTTATTTTGTGCATGCCGTTGACTCTAATCAACTTTATACCTCTCTGGAAACCTACTGGAAGCTAGAGAGGGTATGAGGGTTGGCTAAAGGCTTTGAAGTGTAGCTCCCCTTCAAGTGGGGGAGGGCTGTTTATGCTTTTTAGGATCTCACTACCGGGCACGACACATCTGCCTTTATGAGGGCAGCTGAATGTACCGGCCGGGCAAGTCCTTTATGAGCCTTTTCAAATACTTGGAACTTTTAGGGTTTCACTACCGGACGCGACACATCTGCCTTTGTGAGGGCAGCGGAATGTGCCGGCCGGGTGAGCCCTTTATCAGTTCTTCATATAGGTCCTTATGCATGGCACAACTCTCATGATTTTATTCGTCTCTCTGGCTTTTATTCAAAAACTCACAGGGTTGGGTTTTGGAATGAGGATTTATTTTGGGCGGCCAAGCCTCTTTTATTTTTAAGAGAGGAAAGCTGTTCTTAAAATTTTTCAGCATGCACTTATTTGGTTTGTGGTCCACTTATAGAACTTTTTGATTTGAAGGTTGCCTAATTTCCCTCTCATCCTCGAGATCTCGGCTTATTTCTGCCCTGATTTTGACCTGTGGAGAGTCTAGATAAAGAATTGAAGAAAAAAATATGGGGTCCATAGTAGGTGGAAATTGATAAATCGCCATTTGATGTCTGAGTGCTATTTACTTGTAGAGACTAACATGATTCTAGAGTTAGGTGAGGTGATAATATAGAAGAGGGTACTTTGCCCTTGTCTAATGTACCCCCCCTAACTTATCACTCACTCTGTCCTCAGAGTGTCAAAGTGATAGAGTGAGAGGTAATTAGAACAAGGGCAGTAGCTAAACTAAGTCGTGGAGTCATGGGTTGCCTCCCAAGTAGCACCTTGGTTTAACGTCACTGGCTCGACGGAACTGTAAGGTTGTTATGTTGTGGGCATAGCATCTCTGATATCGATGGTTTGTCGATGCATTTTGTCTTCCTGAGTGTAATATCTTTTTAAACGGTGCCCGTTAACCGTTCGTTCTCCTCCGTTGTTGTCGATAATAATGGCGGCTCCAGTTGGGTAGATATGTTTTATGGTGAAGGGTCCGGACCATTTTGTTCGAAGCTTTCCGGGGAATAATTTGAGCTTGGAGCTGAATAAGAGCACTTTGTCGCCAACGGCGATATCTTTTCTCTTAAGATGTCCATCGTGCCACATTTTTGTTTGCTCTTTATAGATTCTGGCACTGTGATATGCTGTCATTCGGAGTTCTTCTAGCTCCTGTAGTTGGAGTTGTCTGTTCTCCCCTACACTTTTAAGGTCGAAGTTTAGTTGCTTGATGGCCCACCAGGCTTTATGTTCCAGTTCTACTGGAAGATGACATGATTTGTCGTACACCAAACGGAACGGAGTTGTTCCAATTGGTGTTTTGTAAGCAGTACGGTATGCCCAGAGGGTGTCAAGAAGTTTGGTGGACCAATCAGTGCGGTTTTTATTCACTGTTTTTTCAAGAATCACTTTTATCTGTCTATTGGATACTTCTACCTGGCCACTAGTTTGTGGGTGGTAAGGTGTGGCGACTTTGTGATTGACTCCGTATTTTCTCAGTAACGCTTCGAAACTTCGTTCCAGGAAATGGGTCCCGCCATCAGATATGACCGTTCTTGCAACTCCAAATCTCGGAAAAATAGTATCTTTGAACAATTTGACAACAGGTTTGGAGTCATTGGATACGGTGGGTACAACTTCGACCCACTTTGAGACGTAATCCACTGCGACCAAAATGTAAGAGAAGCCATATGATGAGGGGAAAGGTCCCATGTAATCTACCCCCCATACATCAAACAGCTCAATTTCCTGCCACATGGTAAGAGGCATTTCATCCCTTTTTGATATGTTGCCCGAAAATTGGCATTTGTCACAGGCTTTGACAAAATCATATGAGTCTTTTGATATGGTGGGCCAAAAGAAACCAGATTGTAGAACTTTTATGGCGGTTTTCTTGGCGCCCATGTGCCCCCCCGTGGGTCCGGAGTGGCAGTGTTCTAAGACCGAGGTTATTTCTTCTTCTGGAAGGCACCGGTGAAAAAGTCCGTCGGCACAGAGGTGAAATAAGTAGGGTTCGTCCCAATGATAACGTTTTATGTCATGAAGGAATTTCCTTTTATCCTGATATGAAGCAGACGGGTGGATGATCCCTGTGGCCAGATAGTTGACGATATCAGCAAACCAAGGAAAACTATGAGTGGCCTTCATAAGCTGATCATCAGGAAGAGAATCCCTGATAGGGATTTTATCTTTTTCTTCAACCTCGATTCTGCTGAGGTGATCAGCTACAACGTTCTCCACGCCACTTTTATCTTTGATTTCTAGGTCGAATTCTTGAAGCATTAATACCCAGCGGATGAGCCTGGGTTTGGCGTCCTGTTTCTGGATCAGATGTCGGATAGCAGAATGGTCAGTGTAGACGATGACTTTAGAGCCGATCAGGTAGGAGCGGAATTTTTCGAAAGCGTAGATGATAGCCAAAAACTCTTTTTCCGTGGTGGTGTAGTTTTTCTGTGCTTCGTCTAGCGTTTTGGATGCGTAGTAGATGACATATGGTTTCTTATCGATCCGTTGTCCTAAAACGGCCCCTATGGCATAATCACTTGCGTCGCACATGATTTTGAAGGGTTGCGACCAGTCTGGAGCCCTTAGAATAGGTGCGGAAATTAATGCTTCTTTAAGGGTAGAGAAACTTCGCATACATTCTTGGTCGAAAATGAACTCGGCATCTTTTGTCAGGAGTTGGGTCATGGGTTTAGCTATTTTCGAGAAATCTTTGATGAACCTTCTGTAAAACCCTGCATGACCTAGGAAAGCTCGAACTCCCCTTATGTCCTTCGGAGGTGACAACTTTGAGATAACATCAATCTTTGCTTTGTCGACCTCGATCCCCCTATCACTTACTCTATGTCCGAGGACGATACCTTCTGTTACCATGAAATGGCATTTTTCCCAGTTCAGGATAAGGTTCGTTTCCTCGCAACGTTGCAGGACTCGTTCAAGATTGTTTAGACAGTTATCGAAAGAATATCCATAGACAGAGAAATCATCCATAAAGACTTCCATAATAGATTCAGTTAATCCGGTGAAGATGGCAGACATGCAGCGTTGGAAAGTAGCAGGAGCGTTACATAGCCCAAACGGCATTCTTCTGTAAGCATATGTCCCAAAGGGACAAGTGAAGGTGGTTTTTTCTTGGTCCTCTGGATGTATGGGTATTTGGTAGAACCCGGAGTAACCATCAAGATAACAGAAATACTTTTGGTGGGCCAAGCGCTCTAGTACTTCATCAAGGAAGGTTAGAGGGTAGTGGTCTTTCCTTGTAGCTTTATTCAACTTCCTATAATCGATGCACATTCGCCACCCTGTTACAGTCCTAGTAGGTACGAGCTCATTTTTATCGTTGATCACTACAGTAGTGCCCCCTTTCTTTGGAACAACCTGAACTGGACTGACCCACTGAGAGTCAGAGATAGGATAGATCATGCCAGCTTTGAGTAGTTTGAGGACTTCCAAACGAACTACCTCTTTCAAGTTTGGGTTCAGTTTTCTTTATTGTTCGTGAGTGGGTTTAAATTCTTCAACCATAGGAAGCTTGTGCATACACAGAGCCGGGTTTATGCCTGTGAGGTCGGTTATTTTATAACCAATGATCTTTTTGTGCCTCCTTAGTTTGTCCAGAAGTCTGACTTCTTGGTCTTCGGTAAGGGTGGAGCTGATAATAACTGGGCATAGCTCTTCCTTATCCAGGAAAACATATTTAAGCCCTGTGGGTAAAGTCTTCAATTCAGGGGTTTTTGATGGTTCTGCTGCTTCAATGGTAGTGATGGCTTTAAGCTCTTCAAAAGTAGCCTTTGGTGCTTCTTCTATCTTTTCTAGGTATTGGATGCATTGCTAGACTAGTTCATTTGCAGAGAATTCAACTTTTGGATTGATAAGAGCATTCTCAAGTTTGTCAATTGGCTCGGAGATTTCTAATTGCGACATTTGTTGAATTGTGTCTAAAAGAAAGACTTCTTCTTGGATGCTGGGACCTTTCATACTATCAAGGACGCGGAATTGAATTGCTTCTTTTCCGAGCCTAAGAATGATGGTTCCGGCTTCGACATCGATTAGCGCTCTGGCTGTAGCTAGGAAAGGCCTGCCTAAAATGATCGGATACCTCAAGTCTTCTTTAATATCCATGATGACAAAATCACATGGAACATAGGCATCCTTTCCTATCCTTATTGGGATATCTTCGATGATTCCCAACGGTGCAGTTATGGTGGAGTCAGCTAGTTGAATAGTCATTGCTGTAGGCAGCAGGTCAGTGAAACCAAGGTGTTGGCACATTGAGTAGGGCATAATGGATATACTAGCCCCGAGGTCAGCCAATCCTTTCTTTGTGGATGCATTTCCAATACAACATTGGATTCCGAAGGAACCTGGGTCCTTCTTCTTTTTGGGTAGTTTGTCCAAGATGACGTCAGAAGTGGTTTGAGCGAGCTTGATGGTCTCCTGCTCTTTGGTGATATACTTACGTGATAGCAAAGTTTTGAGATACCTTGCCCATGTTGGTACTTCGGATAGAGCGTCGAGGAGTGGGATGTCAATATAAAGTTTCTTCATTGCTTCCTTGAATTTCTGAAACCTGGCATCCATTTTTGTTTCTTGCAGTCTGCCTGGATACGGAATCCTTGGTTTGAATTGCGGGACCTTGGATTCTGCAGGTACATGCTCTTTGTTTTTGTCCTTTGTGCCTTCGGGGGATTTCTCAATCCCTTGTTGCGAAATCTCTTTCGTCATAAAAGTGGGCACATCATCATCATCTAGAGTGATCTTGATGGGTTCAGGAAGAATGCGTCCCGACCTTGTGGTGACGGCATTCAGCTGTTCGTGTTTATTTTTCCCGTACTTAGAGTTTGGTTCAGGCTGCCCATCAAAAGTGCCTACCGAAGGCTTCAACTGTGCAGCAATCTGAGCAAGCTGGGTTTCAACTGCCTTTTGTTGGGCTTGTTGATTAGCTAGCATGGTTTGCTGAGAATGAAGCATTTGTCTTATCAAAGATAGCTCATCTTCCGGCTGCGCGGTAGCATTTTTCTGAGGGCTTTGTTGTTGAGACTGTTGAGTATGCAACTGCGGGTGAAGTGGGGGATGAGTGTACTGATAGTAGGCTGATTGGTTTCTAGGGTGGTTAGCCCTAGGGAAATTGTTCCTTGGGTTCCCTTGACTTTGGTTAAAATTGTTTGGAAACCCAGGAGGAAGCCTACTGTCAAATCCCCCTTGTGTCTGATGTTGCGGATTCGCAATTCCAAAAGGATTCCCATACTGGAACCTAGGATGGTTCCTTGGTTGACTGGGATTATAATAAACTTGTCCGGGAATAGTATGGATGGAGTTGACTTGCTCCGGAATCTGAACTTCAGCCTGATTAGTGATGGCCTCATAGGGTTGTGGTGGTGGATGCAGATCCATCATCACATTATAGAGCATTCCGCAGGAAAGAGTCGGATGATCCGAAGCATGACAAGCCTCACAGGATCCTGTGACGGCTTTGACTTGATGAACCAGCGGGGTTTTCTTCTTATCAATTTCCCCTAGAGTTGTCTCAAGGGTTTGCTGTTTATGAGCGATTGTCTTCAAGGCCTCGGCTATTGACTTCAGTTCCATAGATTCCTCATCTTTAAAGACTTTAAGGACACCTTTTCCGGCTGACCGCCCCCAATTGGACTGGTTTTCAGCTCCTAAGGTAACGATCTTCCAGGCATCTTCATAGTTTTTCCTCATGAAATTTCCTCCAGACGAGGAATCTAGGAACTGTTTAATGTCATCGCTTACTCCCCGATAAAAGGTTTCAATCAATTGATTCTGTGAAATTCCATGATGAGGGCATTTGCGTAGAAGTTCCTTGAATCTTTCCCATGCCTCAGCGAGGGTTTCTCCAGGTAGCTGGGAGAAATGGTTGATCTGCCCTCTGATTTCATAGGTCAGCGAGGGTGGAAAGAATTTTTCCTCTAGAGGGGCCCAAGTGGTTATAATGGTTTCTCTGTCCAATGAGTTGTACCAACTCAAGGCCCTTCCAGATAAGGTGAAATGAAATAGGTGAAGCATTATTGCGTCGAAAGCAATACCAGCTTGCGGGACCAGGTGGCATAATGCCTTAAACCGTTTCAAATGGTCCATGCAGTCGTCTCCTGAACCTCCAGAGAAGGAAATTCCGTGCATAATCTGGATCCACTGGGTCCGGATCTCAAAGTTTGGGATATTGATGATCGGAGGCCGGACTGGGTGGTTGTCTTCGTAATTCTTTGGGACAGCATAGTCCCTTAGTTGCTTGTTTCGTAATTCGAGCTGAGCAGCCTCGGTCTCTGCTCTTATGCGGGCTTGCTCTTCTGCTCATATCTCCGCTTGTATTTGGACACGGGTGTCTGCAATGAGTTGTGCCCGTTGTGTGGCGATAGCAGCATTGACTCTCTCCATCACCAAAGCGGCTTGATGCTGTTCGTCAGCCATTTGACTAGCGCGTTGGCGATTGAGACGGATTCTGCGGTGGAAACTTCTCTCTACCTCAGAGTCGAACTCTGGATCAGGGGAGAATCCGCGATTATGCGGTGATTGCATATACGGGTTCTACCTGAGTAAAGAAAAGAGAACACCTTTAGATAATAGAGACAATATGAAAGCTTCAAGAAGATGGCGAATTATGATTCAAAAAGAAAGTGTAAAATCCTAACCAATTAGAAAAATACTAAGTGAAATAACAACGTTCCGTTGTCCCCGGCAACGGCGCCATTTTTTGATGGAGTTTTTTGCTAAGACTTACACCGAAAGATCTTTTACTTCTTTCGATGGGAGTCCCAGGGTATTGCACCAAAAACCCTAGAGAGGATTAATATCTTCCCTAGGTTTACCTAGAACTGGTGCTTAGATAACAACTCCAACCCCATAAGAGTATGGAAGCCTTATCATAGTACAGATTTAGGATCGAACCCAAAAGACAACGGTCTTGTTGCAAGCAACAAGATGGAAAACGTACAACACTTCACTTAGTTACTTTACTAATTGGCACTTATATCGAAAAGTTGGATTTTGATTGGTTTTAGACTAGAACATGAAAAGTAAAGAAAGCAAGTAAAACTAAGATTTAGCGAATGATGATGAATCACTGGGGTTAAGTAGGTATTTACCACCACTACACATGAATTGTATATGTACTAAGCAAAGCAAGACTTGTAAGCTAGATACATGGATGTTCCACAATACCGATGTCTTATAGGACAAGAGTAATGCATGCATCCTTCAAGGGTTAAGTAACTCTCATTCGGTACATTTCTACGTGTCAATGAAGATATGTAGTCTCCAAAGAGAGAATCTTACTCAACCTCATGAAACGTGCATCTAAAAACTAACAAGCAAGCGATAAATACCAAATCGAATAGTATCCTTGTAGACCTAGTCTCCTTTCGGATAACCTAGCTACGAGAAGTGCGGGAATGTTGCAACGCCAGCCATTCCCGATCAAATGGTCACATTACTTTACATCATTCCCCTCACAAAGTGTATTCCTCGACTTATCAAGGTTGCACTTCCATACGTCAACTGATTCCATTTCATAGTATGGAAGTGCAACGGATGATAGTGAGCTTACTCCACCCTTTGAGATACACTCCTAGACACCGAAACGGATGTGTGGTGGATACACACACCAGAAACCAATACTAAACCGGTATTCGAGTCTCGAGAGCGGTCGTAGACAAACCACAACAAAATACAATAGATGCATACAAGAACGTGGCCAACATTCCAGCATGTATGAAACGATTTAGTATTAAAACGAAATGATAACATCTTTTTAGTACAAAGTACAAGACATGGGCAGCGGGGCTAGTCCCCGCGCCCCAGTGAATGAAACTACTCACTCCTCATAGAGGGAGCAACAAAGGAGGAGGTGAGAAGAGATAGAAAGAACAACATCTCCACTGAGGAGAGAAGGTTGAACCCTTGGTGGAGAGAGCAACGATCTTCACCCTTCGTGGCTTGCTTGATGACGGATCTTCTCCTCTCACCTTCTTTGTTGATGAGAGAGAAGGTAGCTCAGTGATGGAATGTGGACCTCAGACCGGCAGCCTCGGGTGATGGATGGAGTTGTTCTGGTACTAGAGAGGCAGCCTCTGGACGTCTGAGCTCCCCCTTTTCAGGGATGGCCCATGGGGTCTTATTTATAGGCCTTGAGTGAGGTCCAAACGGTTTGGAGACCGTTTGGGTTCAAACGGTCTTGAGACCGTTTGGCGTCAAACGGTCTTGAGATCGTTTGGTGTCAAACGGTCTTGAGATCGTTTGGCGTCAAACGGTCTTGAGATCGTTTGGCGTCAAACGGTCTTGAGATCGTTTGGCGTCAAACGGTCTTGAGATCGTTTGGCGTCAAACGGTCTTGGGACCGTTTGAACTCCATGCGGTCTCTGGACCATTTGGCTTCATGCGGTCTCGGGACCGTTTGAACTCCATGCGGTCTTGGGACCGTTTGGCTTCATGCGGCCTCGGGACCGTTTGAACTCCATGCGGTCTTGGGACCGTTTGGCTTCATGCGGTCTTGGGACCGTTTGAACTCCATGCGGTCTTGGGACCGTTTGGCTTCATGCGGTCTTGGGACCGTTTGAACTCCATGCGGTCTTGGGACCGTTTGGCTTCATGCGGTCTTGGGACCGTTTGAACTCCATGCGGTCTTGGGACCGTTTGGCTTCATGCGGTCTCGGGACCGTTTGAACTGCATGCGGTCTTGGGACCGTTTGGCTTCATGCGGTCCTGGGACCATTTGGATCCACTCGGCCTTGAGGCTGGTTTATTCTTTTATGATTTTTTTGTGCTTTTTCTGCAAGTATAAAAGGAAAAAGTTAGTTTGATGATGTATTTACAAAAAGGGATAAAATTGGGTTTATGTATAGTATAAACGTAAAAAGAGTATGGAAAACTAAAGAAAAAGACTAAGATAAACTACTAAAATAGGAGGTTATCACATGACAATGACGTCCAAAGACAACAGAGATCCCTTACCCTTCCACTTCACTTGTGAATCTTGCATGGCACAAGAGACTTCCATCAGCAGTCCTTGTCGTTACTTCATGATCGCCTCTTGATCCCGATCGATGCACCAACTACTTGATAAATATCACGGATTAGAGAACTACTCCAATCCCAGCCTTGCTTTTTCTTCCTTATACCTTGCTCTGTTGGTGTTGACGGAGGAGTTTGCCAACATGAAAGTTCTATGTTTGATGGCAAGGGGTGTCTCCTCCTTCCCTTTTCACTCTGTAGGATATAAAGCCTAGACTCTATGTCTGCCCTTCTTCCATGACCAGTAGTTACAAACGTCAGCAGAGGCTACTCTGTGGACCAAGTGTGGCACTACAACTTTCTCTCCAGCATCTAGTTTTCCACACCACCCAGGGACAATCACGATACCATAATCCCTCTTTTCCTCAAAACAACGGCTAGCATCAGTGTTGCATGTCCCTAGACTGCCATGGTGATAGACTCGATTCAGGCAACCTCACGACATTGATCACCTCCAACTAGTCATCATATTTATATCTCATGTCCATATCATCCTATTCTCCTCATCCATGGTCAAAAGGATCAAGGTCGATCACCTTGGAAAGATCCAGTAGGAGTACTATTGATCAAGAGACCTTATGAAACACCTCTTCATCCCTAGGCTGCAAGTATAGGAGCAACCTGGTCCACGTTGGTGTTCAACAAGGAACAAGAAAAGGCCAATTTCTTAGGATCCAACCTATCGCAAACAGTACATGTTATAATCTTCTTCTCATACATCTATGACCATAGATAAGCTAAATAGAAAGAACATAATCTATATACTACCCATGATGAACAAACTTAGTCATGAAACGTATTCCCACTATAATCCAATATATGGATATATGGAAGTTAATAGGATATATAGCAATGGGCCTACATACTTTCACTTGATCAAGTAAACATAATTTATGGTAAATGCACTAATAATAACTCCCTAATTTCTGGTTTCAAGAAACCAAAAAGTAGATATATATTAGGATGCATATTGAATAATGATCATCACATGCCGTGTACAAGATGTGGTTACATTGACATATAAGCCTTTGATCATTCAACTTGGAATTGATTATCTACATATTCATACATGCAAGTTTATTAATTTAATATAAATCAATGGGAAAAAGATATAGGAACCAATGTAAAACCTTGGTAAGCGGTAAAAAACCTAGATATTCATACAAGAATTAACAACATTGATGGTAACTCAAAATATAAATAAATATAGAGTGTGTATTTAACTATTTTGGCCAGTTTATGAATGAAATGATAATGGAGAGAACGAACCTATATGAGAGAGTACTTATATAAACATATATGTGGGTGATTCCATAACTTGACAAGGACATGTAGTAAATTGAACATAATTATAATACTTAGAAAGATCAATATCATTATTATCAATCATCATAGCATATGTATTGGTATTTTAGTAAGATATTAAAGCCTACTTAATTTTCTATATGTCCATTTACTATATATATCCTAATTTTGTAAAATTGATGGGTTTAGATGTAGTAAGTAAGAGGTTAACTAGAATATTAAATCTAAAACATAGTTATAATGACAATGTGGATTGGTAAGCATACAGAAGTTCAGATGTTCAATTGGTGAATCTAGAAACCCACAATTGATAATATATTAATGTATTGATAACACTATGTAGTATCAAAATGTAAGGGTTACTTAGATAATGAAAAATACATTGATTGTATATAATTTGAAACCCTAAATATTTCTTGTGATATTATATAGTTAAATAATAGTTAAACCCGTCCCTAACACTATATATGAGTACTTCTGAGAATTAAAAACTCTAAATTCAGACTAGGTAACCAATAAAAGGATCAAATATACTTTCATTTATGAATGAGTAATCGTGTACTAAATGTGTGTATATGAACTCTTTTAGGTTGATAAGAACGAATGGAAAACTTCACCATAGGGGTAGGGTTAGTCTTGCAGACCAGGTATGTACTCCTCCCTATTTAATTTTGGGCATAACTTTACTTAAATCTTCGTATAGTGAGGCATGTTTTGAATATTGAACCCTTTTATTTATCCATGTTACAAATTCTTTATTCCATGATATTGAATCATCTGATTCCACCTTGATTGATGAATACATTGTTGCCTTATGTCTATGACCCCACTTGATTTGTTGTTGTACTTGTAAATGTGAATGGTGAATGTAAACTATCTTGCCACTCTATTTATGCATGTTAGATAATTTGACTAGCTAGCTATTGTAGACACTTATGCGTAACCATTAGGGTATGTGTTTCTACCCAGGGTATGCATTTCTACCCTTATATATAGAGGTGTGCTTTTCCGCCCAGGGTGTGCTTTTCCATCCAGTTTACTTAGGCCAATGACTATGTGGTGTCATGTCCCTACTATAGTTACATTATTCCAATATATCTACATGTGAATGTTATGATTGTTGGGATATTGGGAATGGTAAATGGCAAGATTTGTTATCTCATTTGTTTATTTATATGCCTCATTCTTTTGGAATTCATTTTCTTGATATATCTATTTTTGAAACTTACTTATCTTTGATGACCCTCCTTTTTATGGGAACATCTCTTTTTCTCTTTTTATCTATTTAAATGCCCAAAATATTGTTACTTGTACATACTCATCTTTTGCTTATGCATACTCTTTTGTTTCCTATTTTTCTAGGTATTCCCTCCACCCAGATGTAGGTGCTTTATTGGGCAGATACTCGGGATGACCGTGAGCTTGTTGGTGAACTTAAGGACAACTTGAGATAGCCTTGTTATCCTCTACATCTGGTCTTATGTGTATATAGATGTAACTTTTTCATTTTATGTATCACCTTAGGGTGAGAATTTTATGTACACGGAAATATATTGCATCTTTGTAAATAGTTATGTTTTTCCGCTGTTTAAATATTTCATGGCTCATATTTATATCATTGAGTGGGCCCACTATTGGGTCGCACTCTTTATAGAGTATATGCAAATGTTGCTAACCTACTATAAAAGTCCTTGCACAGCATATACATGATGTACATGCTAAGATCAATTTGAATAATATTTGTGGGTGACTAGCTCTAAGTGCAAGGGGGATTCTGTTGGTATGTATGCCTAGAGAGCCAATCATATGATGATTATGATAGGGCATTAGATACCTCATTTCATAATGATAAAGGTATCCATCGGTTATGTTTGTATCAATCATGAGATGATAACACATAAATAGTAGATGTCTAAAGGATGATGTTACTTGATGAAATATGTCTTCAGGTTTAGGACTTGAGCAATGAGATCATATGTATGATAAGAGTACATACACTCTTATTATGTCCCTAGTCAGATATTACTGTGGAAGCAATAGACAACAATAATAAGACTAGACTGTGTGTTGGTTGATGATAAAATCTCATTAGTCATGACATGTGATATCAAACCAAACACACATGCACATATTAGAGAATAGTGTATTGGAAAAACCCACCTTGAGAGTGATACATGGAGACCATGGAATGGTAGTCACAATCATCTCTCATAGTGATAGTGGTGTTTGTGGTTCTTAGACCTGAAGTAATTACACCCATCACATGTCATTCAATGAATGTAGACGCCATCCAACATGACCTTGAATAAGGGTTACCATAAAGGTGGTGTTTAAGTATGTTGTGATACATGGGGGTTGAGTATGAGTGATGTAGATGGGATTTTTGTTGGGAAATCTAGGATATAGATAAGATAGCGGAAACAAAAAATTTAATACTCGATTCCCTAACCAATGAGATCATGTCAACAAAAATGTATCTAGGAAGGATGGTGCATGGGATATACCTAGTCTGGGAGAAAGTTTAGTAAATTATCCTTCAAGTAGTGTAGCTTCTTCTTCAAGAAGCAGTCATCAGCAATGACCTCCTGGTGCAACACAATGAACAGTGGTTAATGACATCCTCCTAGAGGGTGGCAACATCTTCCTCATCTCTATTATAGTCCATTCAGACCATAGGTAACTCTACGTTGTGCTACCAGAGCCAATGGGAAGGAGTTGTCCCTTTTAACGTCAATCTGCTAGGGTTGATTCACTCTCATGTGTTGTTTCTCCCTTGCTATCCATACCTTTCATAAGTAGGACTTTCTCGAGATCTCTAGTTACCACAACTAAAGAGGATAAATACTTGTTAGGGAGATTGTTGTTTCTCTAGAAAGCCTCGACTACCCCTCTATTTATAGAAGGGTCAGGGTCAGGAGTTCAAGTCTGAACAGGAGTCCAGGAGATATAATTTTATGAATTTTCTAGAACTTGCAAACCATGAATCGATTGGTTCACAGCTAAACTGATCGGTTCATATGTGAGTCGATCAGTTCAACCCTTAAATCGATTGTTAGACCATGTTTCCTATTCATAATTTTTTTGGATTTTAATTTTCGATTAGTGCACTATATGATGTTGACATCAATCCTTGATCCAATTGAATTGATCATTAAATCAGTCAGTTCACAAATTGAACTGGTCATTTCAATCCTTGATCTGGTCAGTTCACTAAGTGAACCAGTCGGTTCATGTCCCACTTCAGCCAATATTCAGCCAATGCAATTTAAATTGACTTGACATTTGAAATGATCGGTTCAACACTTCAACTAGTCAGTTCAAAGTCTAGTCACTCAATTCTCAACTGTTGTTGTTTAAGTTGAATATTTAAACACTCTCGTAGTCAATTTATACACCATTTATGAATAAACTCTTATTCTAAGTGCATCCTACGTGTGTGACCCTATAGGTCCCAAATTACATTGTCAGTGAATGTCCATAACCAATTTATGACATCACAAGCAATGAGCGATATCTAGCAACATATAATTGCTACCCAAGTAATTTGAAAGTTGGAGAACAACTTCTGCCTACAATCTGTGATCAATGTTACTATGATCATATAGTTCCTTTGTCTATGATATCCAAATTGAAATCAAGGCATGGAATCATCATCCTCTTCAACATTCAATCCATGTTGCTTGAACTAGAGGAGTCTCTATATGATGCATGTGAGCTCCTAAATCACATATTGAGTCACACGAGTACAGCCACATGTTTCACACTCTCTCTTATTAAGTGGACTAGATTTCAATTTCTTGTAGAAGGGACAAATCCCATCTACATCACTCTCAATCCCCATATGTCACAATGCACCAAAGAATCACCTTTATGGAAACCCTTATTCAAGGTCATTTTGGATGAAGTCAAAATACATTCAATGACATGTGATGAGTGTAGTGACTTCAAGTTTAAGAACTACAATCACTAAATCACTATGTGAGATGATTCTGACTACCATTCCATGGTCTCCATGTATCACTCTCAAGGTGGGTCAATCTGGTACACTGTTCTCTAACAAATACCTATGTGTTTGGTTTGATATCACATATCGTGACTGATGAAATTCTATCATCAACCAACACACACTTTAGTCTTATGTATTAATGTTGTCTATTTTTCTTCCACAGTAATATCTGATTGGGGACATAACAAGTATGTATGTACTCTTATCATATGTATGATCCCATTGCTTAGGTCCTAAACCTGAAGACATATGTCATCGAGTAACATTATTCCCTTATACGTCTATAATGACTATGTCATCATCTCATGATTGAGACAAACAAAATAGATAGAAATACCTTTACCATTATCAAATCATGTATCTAATACCCCATTAAAATCATTGTATGGTTGGCTCTCTGGGCATACATACCAACTGACTCCCACTTTCACTTAGATTCAATAACACATGAATCTTATTCCAATTGATCTTAACATATCCATCATGTTTATATTACATAAGCACTTTCAAAGCAGGTTATCAATGTTTGCTTCTAGTCGGTATACTGCAAGTTTCACATCTCCTTGTTGTATGATTTTTTGTATGAGATGGAATTGTTGTACTATGCTATATAAGTTCCTTTACCTAACCAATAGCTCCATTGTTGTCATAGTATTTCTAATGTGATATCAATGGATGGAACCTCCCATAAGTTCATCAAAATGAACTTCTTGTTCCATACGGTATCATTCCTTTCTTTTAAAATAGCATGGCATTCTACTTCTATTGTAAAATTATAAACTATCTCTTGCTCAGAACCTTTCCAGCTTATAGTTCTCATTTCAAGGCCAAACACAAATTTAGATTGTGATCATTCATTTTATTTGTTTGTTTTGAAAGCTTGCATCAGTGTAACTCTTTACACCCAACTATTGCTTATTACCATATTTAAGGACCTCATCTTTTTAGAACGTCTCAAGTAGTTAAGGATGTTCTTTATGGAAGTCTAGTAACCTTGTAAGATCTAATATATATCCACTTCTCGAGTCAAATATATACGATACAACGGGATGAGTGCATTATATTGAATACATGATATATCCAATTGCAAATGCAAGTGGAATCTCACTTCATGTTTTCCCATTATTCAAAAGAATTGGAACACGACGATCTTGGGAGACTAATCCCATGGAACATGGACATATTTTCTCTCATAGAGTCCTACATGTTGAACCCCTTCAACATCTTGACAATGTATGTGTTCTTTCTTTTCTAGATCTATCTCAATAGATATCAATTCCTATCACATAGGATGCTTCGCCTAAACCCTTCATAGAGAAGGTACTTTTCTTTCTTAGTTTTAACATTTGTATTATAAGGATGTAATCCTCCATCATTAGGTGTAATGAAAATATGCTTCCAATTAATTCTTATAATCACATTCATCTTCATTTTGACTAAACTCTTTGACAACTTGTCTAATTGAAGATTCCAGCTCTAAGATTTTTTCTTCAATCCAAAGATTGACCTTTGTAGCTTGTAGACATTATTTGCATGATATGGATTCATAAATTCTTTAGGTTGTGTCAAGTACACATCCTCATAATTAATCATGTTAAGGAATGTAGTTTTAACATCCATTTTGCCAAATCATATAGTCATAAGATTCAATAGCAAGCAAAATCTTGATGGATTTAACCATGTCAACTGGTGAAAAGATTTCATCATGTTCACCACTTTGAACTAGTTTGAAACCCTTTGCAAACAATCTTATCTTATAGGTTTGTACACTACAATCCATGTAGGTCTTCTTCTTGAATACCCAATTGTACCCTATGGGTGTTACCCCTTTAGGTGAATCCACCAAGGCCATACCTTGTTGGTGTACATGGAGTCCATCTTTGATCCCATGACCTCAAGCCATTTCTCAGACTCTAGTCCCTCAATAAATTCTAGGTAGGTTGTTGAGTCATCAAACCTACCACCTTCTTGTGTTATAAGATATCATAATCTTTCAAGCTCAAGGCGCATTCTACTAGAACTACGAGGTTTTGTGTTACATAAGGAATTTGACATTTCACAACAATTTGTGATTCTCTTTGTTCCTATTGTACCTCTATAGGTACAATGTTTTCTTGTTGGTTTTGAACTTTTCAAGTTCTTATTTTCTCCCACTGATTCCTTTGGAACAAAGTTCCCTTTTGATTTACAACCATCTTGGAAATAAACACTTTTGTTGTTGGATTGGAATATAAAACTAGTATTAAAAAAATAACATTTAGTTGATTTGTAGACAAAGCTTTTCAGGAAACTATATTCTTACATATTATTTCAATCCTAATCCTTATAGAAGACATATTGGGACATCTCCCATGCCATATCTCATATGGTGTCTTTTGAACCATTTTAAAGGTACATTGTTTTAATGTAAAGCATGTGCTCAAAGGAAATTGGAATATTATCTATATTTATTGATTATCACGCCATGACTTAATAGAGTGTGATTCTTTCTTTCTAATACATCATCATGTTTCATATGGAGGTCATTGTGATACACTATCACGATCTCTCCGGAAGGTCCTCAATCTCTTGGTTTAAAATATTTCAACATCAATCATATTTAAGTGTCTTAATACTTTTACCAAGTTAGTTACATCATTCATTCATGATATCCTTGAACACTTCAAGATATGCATACTTGTGTTTCGTTAAATACATATAACCATATCTACTGAGATCAGCAGTAAATATAATGAGGTACTAGTAAATAAATCTTGCATTTATTCTAGAAGGTCTATATACATCAGTATGTATGAGCCCTAATAGAATACTCTCTCTTCGACTACATCCAATGAAAAGTGATTATGTCATATTGCCTAATAAAATAAGACTTGCATATCTCTATTGGTTCAGTAACCAAAAGAGTCTAGACGAACATCATTATGAATTCTAGAAATGCATTTCTCATTTATGTGTTCTACATGACAATTATATAGGTATTTATTGTTTGAGTCATCAAGTAATTCAATATACATGTTATATAAATTTGTCTCTACAACTATCAAGTATAGATTATGAGACATAGACCATTGTCATACAAGATCTTATCTTTTAAAATGAAATATTAGTATATTGATATTATTCTTGTCCATACAAGATACATGATGTTTTCATAAATGGAAGATTCATAATAGCAATTTACTAATTCTATTACATGGCCATGAATGACAGATTCCAACTGTAGTGGCAACAACCCTTGTTCGATACAGTTTACCTTACTTTTTCTCGGGTCCTGAAGTGGAGATCTATATCTCCTTCTTCTTCCTAAGATCCTCTACATATAGAGTGAAGATTCTTTTCCAGTGTCTAGTTTGGTGACAGTGGTGGCATTTTCCTTGCTTATGTATTCTTCCCTTTGCTCTTAGTGCAGAAAACTTTGATTTCTAGCTAGCTATATAACTCTTCTTAGCTTTTCCTTTTCCTTTAGAATTCCCTGTGTTGATCATCATCACAGAATCGGGTTGGTCTTTCTTTATCTACACTTTAGACATCGTCAACATGCCAAGGAATGCTGACAACAACTTGTCAAAATCATTCATGTTGTAGTCCATGACAAATTTGTTGTATGAATCTGACAGTGACTGCAGAATCACATATGTGGGCAACTCTTAGGCTAAGGGAAATCCCAGTCTTGCAAGGTTCTCCACATATCCAATCAACTTGAGTGTATGGGGACCTACTAGATCTCCTTCATCCATGTTGCACTTGAACAATGCCTTTGAGACATCATATCTCTCTTATCTTTCCTAATCTTGGAACATGTTCTTAAGACATGTTACCATCTCAATAACATCCAAGTTTGCATGTTGTCTCTACAACTCATAGTTTATTGAGCATATCATCAGGCTCGTGACATCCATGGCATCTTCAGAGTGCTTCTTGTGAGCATCTCTATCAGCCTTAGGTGTAGTAGGAATGAGCTCATTTGGCTCTGGTGTCTCTAAGACATAGAGTTTGCACTCTTGAGTGAGAACAATTCTCAACGTCTGGAACCAGTCATGCAAGTTATTCCCATTCATCTTACCCTTCCCAAGGGCTGATCAAAAACAAAATGTGTTTGTGTTTGCCATTATATTCTATAAAAGAAATATTACAATTTGTAAAAATATTTTTGGTTTGATTCGATAATATTGATGATATAAATTAGGCCTCTAATGAATTGTCACTCCCACTATATGGCTCAATTTATGGCTCTCACTCATCAATTTTGAAGATTGTAGTATACAATATTCTAGTGAGCCAAGAACCAAAACAATTTAAATTATTATCCGACCAATGTCGTCGTCCATAACTAATTATTAAGGTAGATAACTTTTGCCAATTGCATCTCATGCAATTCTTGGATAGATGGTGTAATGTCCCTGGATTTTCACCTTCTCAAAACCCCATGGAGATGAGAAGACAAAATCCAAACTTCTTAGACAATCGTTTCAGAAAGCGAGGTGGAAGCGACATATGCATACATGAACATATAACCATAACATTCTCAACATTCAACATGTATATTAATTATAACAAGAACTATTAAAGATTACATTTACACATTGAATAGGAAATTTTACACAAGTCTAAACATGTATGCTAACTAGGATCTTAACACAATAGGTAAACCTATACAACTGCTCACTCCCATCTTTTCCACCTATGCTATCTCTGAACCTAAAACATACGTGAAACAACAAATCAACACACAAGGTGTTGTGTATGTGGGTAGAAAGATACATACTAATATGCTTGCATAATTGAAATAAATTGAGAAAGAAAGAGTAAAGAAAACATTATTTAAAGCAATAATCAGGTAAACACATATTTTTAGATGTCTTTTGATGCGTTTGTACTACTAAGCAGTGTCACACTTCATTTTTCCCTACCCCTTGGGCTATGGGGACCGAGTGCCGACCTTATATTTAGAGGAAGAGATAAAGGATTCAGAGAGAGAGAGAGAGAGAGCATATATCCACTTAGTATCTACAAACCATCTATATTCTTTGTTGTTCTTATCGACATGGTGAAGATACTATAATCATAGTACATCCAAGCAATATTCTCAAATAAAGACAAACAATACATCATAGCTATTGCACACAAGAAAACTAGTCATACTTAGATAAAGCCCACGTACCTAAGTTCAGAGATTCCTATCTTATCCTTGATCACATAGTAGTCTGGTCATCACCTGATTAATAACAATTAATCATCATTAATACATGGTTCATATATATTCTTGATATTTGAGGTCCAATTTAGGGTCTTGGTCAAACCTAGGTCCATGTGATGTTAGGATGGTGTCTAGTATTTTTAGTTTGATCTATATGTCATTATTAGAGTCTAGTACGAATTTCATATTTTTTGAGGCTTTTACTATTTTCTAAAATTATGAGACCAAAAGCATCTAATCAGATTTAGTAAGAATATACATTGTACTTTGGCATAATAATCAGATCAGAGGCCGTATTTAGTATCAACACAACATTACAGTTAATATCCACTATATTCTAATTATACTATTTAAATCATGTTAAAAGAAGCATCATCTTGTAAATAGAAACTCAACAGTAATACTACTTCAAATGTCTGATCTATGGGTCTCATAATATACTACACATTTTTTGGAGTCCAGGGATATTTTTGGGGAATTTATAGGCTAAGATAGCTATTTATAATGTATTTTCTAAGATGAGGTCATTTTCTAGAAATTAACAATATATTTACCTTTATATTTGTGTGGCAGTCAGATCTTCAAGTGGATCCACACAGGCCTCGACTCGCTAACCCCTTTCTCCTCTCCTTTATCGCAATTCAACGTGACTCCCGCTACGGCAGTGCTTTGCCCACTTGCCTCCAGGTTCCCAGCATTGCTGCGGCAGTGGTTGAAACTCCGGTAGGGCTCTAAGCCTAGATCTTCCTTCTTCTCTGTATGTGAGATTCTCTTCTCTGTATAAGTGAGCGCTGCCTCAAGCATCCTACTCCTACATGGATTAGGTTGGTGGTGACACTTCCTCACCCTCACCCCTGCGTCCTCCGATCCCTACGTGCGTGAGAGTCGTTGCCTCTGGGAGGACTCCGGCGTGGCCATGAACCAGTTGATGCTTCATGACCTTCCAAGTAGGGTGTCGCTTGCACTGGGAGACGCTGGCGTGCCTTTTCATCCTACTTCATCCATTCTGTGTGATCCGGCACTCCACGATCTCAGGCGTCACTACTTTGGTGAAGTCTCTGACAGTGCCCATAGTTTGTTCCTCTATTCATAGACTATTGATGTCGCCTCTAGCTTCGGGCTAGCACAGCTTCGGTTACCTCCCTTCCTACTGTTCTTTTGTAACAGCACCGCCTAGACTTCTCAGGCTCTATTGAGAGGAATGTGGATGAGCAGGACTTCAAAACTCTACCACCTAGTCTCGTGAGGCCTCTGTTGTGATATCTGGAATCGGCATGAAGGTGCAGTAGATCCAGTCCTTGCTCCTCCTTCTTCTTGGCAGAGGCGATCATGTTGGAAACCTCGGAGATATGAATCTCCCTCAATCCCTTGGTGGTGAGAGACCCATCGGATCTGCAGTTGCAGACGATTAGAAGGAGGAAAGGAATGATCTCGACAGCTCCATCCTAGACTCTAAGGATCCAAGTCCACCAAACATCCTTCGCACACCATCTCTGTGGTCCAGAATGTCGTGAAGAAGGCTCCTAAAAATTATGTATATCTTCACAAAGTTGAAGTTGAAGAAGCTATGCATTACTCCTGGAACCAAACTCCTTATTCATCCAAGACAACCTCAAGCACTGATAACCTCCTATTTTAGTAGTTTATCTTAGTCTTTTTCTTTATTTTTCCATACCCTTTTTACGTTTATACGGTACATAAACCTAATTTTACCCCTTTTTGTAAATACATCATCAAACTAACTTTTTCCTTTTACACTTGCAGAAAAAGCACAAAAAAAATCATAAAAGAATAAACCAACCTCAAGGCCGAGTGAAGCCAAACGGTCCCAAGACCGCATGGAGTTCAAATGGTCCCGAGACCGCATGAAGCCAAACGGTCCCAAGACCGCATGGAGTTCAAACGGTCCCGAGACCACATGAAGCCAAACGGTCCCAAGACCGCATGGAGTTCAAACGGTCCCGAGACCGCATGAAGCCAAACGGTCCCAAGACCGCATGGAGTTCAAACGGTCCCGAGACCGCATGAAGCCAAACGGTCCCAAGACCGCATGGAGTTCAAACGGTCCCGAGACCGCATGAAGCCAAACGGTCCCAAGACCGCATGGAGTTCAAACGGTCCCAAGACCGTTTGACGCCAAACGATCTCAAAACCGTTTGACGCCGAACGGTCTCAAGACCGTTTGACGCCAAACGATCTCAAGACCGTTTGATGCCAAACGGTCTCAAGACCGTTTGACGCCAAACGGTCTCAAGACCGTTTGACGCCAAACGGTCTCAAGACCGTTTGAACCCAAACGGTCTCCAGACCGTTTGACCTCACTCAAGGCCTATAAATAAGACCTCAAGGGCCATTCCTGGGGAGAGTCCAGACGTCCAGAGGCTGCCTCTCTAGTACCAGAACAACTCCATCCACCACCCGAGGCTGCCGGTCTGAGACTCACGTTCCATTGCAAGCTACATTCTCTCTCATCAACAAAGAAGCTGAGAGGAGAAGATCCATCGTCAAGCAAGCCACGAAGGGTGGAGATCGTTGCTCTCTCCACCAAGGGTTCAACCTTCTCTCCTCAGTAGAGATGATGTTCTTTCTATCTCTTCTTGCCTCCTCCTTTGTTGCTCCCTCTATGAGGAGCGAGTAGTTCCATTCACTGGGGCGCGGGGACTAGCCCCGCTGCCCATGTCTTGTACTTTGTACTAAAAAGATGTTATCCTTTCGTTTTAATACTAAATCGTTTCATACATGCTTGAATGATGGCCACGTTCTTGTATGCATCTATTGTCTTTTGTTGTGGTTTGTCTACGACCGCTCTCGAGACTCGAATATCGATTTAGTGTTGGTTTCTGGTGTGTGTATCCGCCACGCATCCGTTTCGGTGTCTAGGAGTGTATCTCAAAGAGTGGAGTAAACTCACTATCATCCGTTGCACTTCCATCTGTATGGAAGTAACCTTGGTAAGTCGAGGAACACGCTTTGCGAGGGGAATGATGTAAAGCATGTGACCATTTGATCGGGAATGGCTGGCGTTGCAACATTCCCGCACTTCTCGTAGCTAGGTTATCCGAATAGGAGACTAGGCCTACAAAGATACTATTCGATTTGATAATTATCGCTCGCTTGTTAGTTTTAGATGCACGTTTCATGAGGTTGAGTAAGATTCTCTCTTTGGAAGACTACATATCTTCATTGACACGTAGAAATGTACTGAATGAGAGCTACTTAACCCTTGAAGGATGTGATGCATTGCTCTTGTCTTATAAGGCATCGGTCTTGTGGAACATCGAAGGATGCAATGCATCGCTCTTGTCTTACGAGGCATCGGTCTTGTGGAACATCCTTGGATGCAATGCATCGCTCTTGTCTTATAAGGCATCGGTCTTGTGGAACATCCATGCATCTAGCTTATAAGTCTTGCTTGCTTAGTACATATACAATGCATGTGTAGCGGTGGTAAATACCTGCTTAACCCCAGTGATTCATCATCATTTGTTAAATCTTAGTTTTACTTGCTTTATTTACTTCTCATGCTTTAGTCTAAAAACCAATCAAAATACAACCTTTTGATATAAGTGCCAATTAGTAAAATAACTAAGTGAAGTGTTGTACGTTTTCCATCTTGTTGCTTGCAGCAAGACCGTTGTCTTTTGGGTTCGATCCTAAATCTGTACTATGATAAGGCTTCCATACTCTTATGGGGTTGGAGTTGTTATCTAAGCACCAGTTCTAGGTAAACCTAGGGAAGACATCAATCCTCTCTAGGGTTTTTGGTGATAGAATTCTGGGACTCCCATTGGAAGACTAAAAATCTTTTGGAGTAAGTCCTAGCTCCATCAAAAAATGGCGTCGTTGCCGGGGACAACGGAACGTTAGTATTTCACTTAGTTTATTTTTCTAGTTGGTTAGGATTTTACACTTTCTTTTTGAATCATAACTCATCATCTTCTTGAAGCTTTCATATTGTCTCTATTATCTAAAGGTGTTCTCTTTTCTTTACTCAGGTAGAACCCGTATATGCAATCACCGCATAATCGAGGATTCTACCCTGATCCGGAGTTCGACTCCGAGGTAGAGAGAAGTTTCCACCGCAGAATCCGTCTCAATCGCCAACGCGCTAGTCAAATGGCTGACGAACAACATCAAACCGCTTTGGTGATGGAGAGAGTCAATGCTGCTATCGCCGCACAACGGGCACAACTCATTGCAGACACCCGTGCCCAAATACAAGCGGAGATACGAGCAGAAGAGCAAGCCCGCATAAGAGCAGAGACCGAGGCTGCTCAGCTCGAATTACGAAACAAGCAACTGAGGGACTATGTTGTCCCGAAGAATTACGAAGACAACCACCCGGTCTGGCCTTCGATCATCAATATCCCAAACTTTGAGATTCAGACCCAGTGGATCCAGATTATGCAAGGAATTTCCTTCTCAGGAGGTTCAGGAGACGATTGCATGGACCATTTGAAACGGTTTAAGGCATTATGCCGCCTGGTCCCGCAAGCTGGTATTGCTTTCGACGCAATAATGCTCCACCTGTTTCACTTCACCTTATCTGGAAGGGCTTTGAGTTGGTATAACTCACTGGACAGAGAACCCATCATAACCACTTGGGCCCCTCTAGAGGAAAAATTCTTGGAGAAGTTCTTTCCACCCTCGCTTACCAATGAAATCAGAGGGCAGATCAACCATTTCTCCCAGCTACCTGGAGAAACCCTCGCTGAGGCATGGGAAAGATTCAAGGAACTTCTACGCAAATGCCCTCATCATGGAATTTCACAGAATCAATTGATTGAAACTTTTTATCGGGGGGTAAGCGATGACATTAAACAGTTCCTAGATTCCTCATCTGGAGGAAATTTCATGAGGAAAAACTATGAAGATGCCTGGAAAATCGTTACTTTAGGAGCTGAAAACAGTCCAACTGGGGGCGGTCAGCCGGAAAAGGCGTCCTTAAAGTCTTTAAAGCTGAGGCATCTATGGAACTAAAGTCAATAGCCGAAGCTTTGAAGACAATCACTCATAAACAGCAAACCCTTGAAACAACTCTAGGGGAAATTGATAAGAAGAAAACCCCGCTGGTTCATCAAGTCAAAGCCGTCACAGGATCCTGTGAGGCTTGTCATGCTTCGGATCATCCGACTCTTTCCTGCGGAATGCTCTATAATGTGATGATGGATCTGCATCCACCACCACAATCCTATGAGGCCATCACTAATCAGGCTGAAGATCAGATTCCGGAGCAAGTCAACTCCATCCATACTATTCCCGGACAGGTTTATTATAATCCCAGTCAACCAAGGAACCATCCTGGGTTCCAGTATGGGAATCCTTCTGGAACTGCAAATCCGCAACATCAGACACAAGGGGGATTTGACAATAGGCTGCCTCCTGGGTTTCCAAACAATTTCAACCAAAATCAAGGGAACCCAAGGAACAATTTCCCTAGGGCTAATTACCCTAGAAATCAATCAGCCTACTATCAGTACACTCATCCCCCGCTTCACCCACAGTTGCATACTCAACAGTCCCAAAACCAAAACCCTCAGAAAAATGCTACCGCGCAGCCAGAAGATGAGCTATCTTCAATAAGACAGATGCTGGAATCTCAGCAAACCATGCTGGCCAACCAACAAGCTCAACAGAAGGCAGTTGAAGCACAGCTTGCCCAGATTGCTGCACAATTGAAACCCCCAACAGGCACTTTCGCTGGGCAGCCTGAATCGAACCCTAAACATGGGCCGAATAGACATGAGCAATCAAATACTATGCCAGTAGCATAACAATGTTTTAACTTCGTCGAGCCAGCGACATAAAACCAAGGCGCTTCTTGGGAGGCAACCCAAGACCTCAGTATCACCTTCTCTAATTTCTAGTCTTTTATTTTTCTTTTGAATTTGTTTTGCTTTCTTTAAATTCTTTCATCATTAATCTAAAAATACAAAAAAATCTACATAATCAAAACTACAAAAACAATACATAAAACAAACAACATAAAAATTCATAAACCAAAATACAAAAAAATATATTCATACTCAAAAACAAACATAAAAATATATAAACCCTTTGTGCCCCTCCAAACGGTCTCCAAACCATTTGGAGCCAAACGGTCTTGAAACCGTTTGGACTCCAAACGGTCTTCAAACCGTTTGGAGCCAAACGATCCTCAAACCGTTTGGAGCCAAACGATCCTCAAACCGTTTGGGACCAAACGGTCCTGAAACCGTTTGGGACCAAACGGTCCTCAAACCGTTTGGGACCAAACGGTCCTGAAACCGTTTGGGACCAAACGGTCCTCAAACCGTTTGGGACCAAATGGTCCTCAAACCGTTTGGGACCAAACGGTCTTGAAACCGTTTGAGACCAAACGGTCTTGAGATCGCTTGGGACCAAGCGGTCTTCAAACCGTTTGGAATACAAAAGGTCACCAACCAATCACTATAAATATCAACCCTACCCCTCCGACTTTCTCTCTTCGAATCTTCAAATTCTCCAGAGTTTTCGTGCGAAGAACTTCCCTTCTTGCTCCTGTTGCATCCGCGCAAAGTCACCCTTCCGTCCACCTTCCGCAAGGTAGTCCGGAGACTCCACGCTGCGCATTCCATCGCTAGTCGTTGCTTACGCTGCTCATTCCATCGCCAGTCACTGCTTACGCTGCCATCGCCGTCGTTATCGAACAGTATCATCAACCGACCTGTCGCCTTCGTCGCCGCGCCGTTCTGTCGCCACCATCATGGCGCCAGTGCTGTTTCCTTTACCATCGCACGACGTCTCTTGCTCCGCCATCGCCGTCGCTGTCAAAAGATTTCACCGACTCTCCCACCATTTTCATCGCCGTCGCCGTTCTTCTCATCGTTTTCGAAGGTGCCGACGCGTTCTTCACCTTCGCGCCGTTCCACCTTCTCCCGTGCCGATGACCTGCGACTCTTCACTTTCCAAACGGTCCTCAAACTGTTTGGAACCAAACGGTCTTGAAACCGTTTGGGACCAAACGGTCTTGAAACCGTTTGGGACCAAACGGTCTTGAAACCGTTTGGGACCAACCGGTCTTGAAACCGTTTGGAACCAAACGGTCCTGAAACCGTTTGGAACCAAACGGTCTTCAAACTGTTTGGAACCAAACGGTCCTCAAACCGTTTGGAACCAAACGGTCCTGAAACCGTTTGGAACCAAACGGTCCTGAAACCGTTTGGTCTTCGTTTCCCTTTTACTTTCACAAAATATAAAAGATATAACTACAAATCAAATTGTTTCAAATCTTCTCTAATTATGAAACTCTTATTTTTTCAGAAATGGCGTCACCAGCGAACAAAACTTCCGGCTCAGGAACTGCCCCTACTCTGACAAGGGAGCAGATGATGGAAGAACGAGACAGGCTCATACAGATAAGGGACACTTACAACACCACCAGAGCCGTCCCTCCCAAGACCAAGATCATAGACGTCCTGTGTGAGATAACCCGCCTCACCAAATGTCTGGGTGAGGCCCCTGAAGAGGACATCGAGCACATCTTTTCTGATGATGATGAAGGTTCGGACTACATACCGAACCCCGATGAAGACTCCTCTGCCCAAGAGACAGAGGGAAAACGCAAGGCTGCAAAGGCTGCATCTGGGCAGCCTCCCAAGAGGGCAAGAAAGCAGGTCCACCCTCTATCTGCCATGGACCAACCCCTCGCCAAACCATCCACCTTCGCTGCTACCACCATCACCCCTACAGCTACCATCCCTACCACCTTCACTCCCATCACTGCCCCAATACCACCACCAGAGCACCTATCCATCCAAACCTCCATCACCACCGATAAAACCCTTAAACCAACTAAGTATGTTTGCTCCAGCATACTAGCTAAAATGGGAATTCACGAGCGCATCTTCAAAGCGCTACAAAAAGCCAACCTCACCAGGTTGTGCTTAATACCTGAATTGTCCTACATCGAGCCCACAGTGGAATTTTTCTCCTGCCTGACAAAGGAGCCCGTCGACATTGCAGATAGGTCACGGGATGGGGGTGATAGAAGGATTATCACCCAAATCTTTGGTAGAAACGTCGTCCTAACAGAGAATATGCTAAATTCCATATTCATCGACGACCTGGAGCAGCTACAAAAGGCCAAATCAGTGGGAACTGATCATCCAGAATTCAACCGCCACACATTCTGGAAAAGCTTAACTGGGATTCCTACATATGATGCCAAAACATGCAAAGCGTCCAACATACACTCCGGATTTGTGCGCACTCTGCACAAAATCCTAGCTGGCGCACTTTTTCCAAGAACGGAAGGAGGAAACGTTACAATGTCAGACCTCTTCGTCCTCTGGTCTATCCTCAACGGAAGGCCAGTCAACATCGGACGGTTGATGGTCCAGAAATTATCCGCCGCCTTCATAGGGAAAGAGATCTGTTTGGGGGGCCATGTCACATCCATAATTAAATTTTTTAAGATGGACAGGCTATTACCCCAATGCATGCAAATCAAGGGCGACATCCTTACGAACGAGCAATCGTTGAAAAACTCGTTCATAATCAAAGAAAAGGATGGTTAGATACACTATGTATTCTGCCCGATGGTTAAGTCATCAAGAACCCTCCTTCCGTTACCGGAGCTAGCACACTATGATATGACACAACTCCTCTTTTCTGACGAGGAGCTTACTCATCTGCTAGCTTCGGTCAAACCCGCTGAAAAGGAAAAAACTGCGGGTCCAACTGAAATGAGCATTACAGCCCCGTCAGCCCGACTTACAAAAATCCCTGCCAAACGACCTTCTAGAAGGTTGCTGCAGGCCCAACAGCTGTCGGGGACACCAACGTCCCGCCCAAACCCGGAGGACGAGCGGTTCAACGATGAAATCTTAACAACTTCCTCATTTGACTCTTTCATCCAGAGTCTAAATGAGCAGCTCTCCGCTGCCCCCACCACTACTTTCCTCCCCACATCCACGCCAGCATTCACATCCACCTTTTCACCCACCCTAACATCGGGCTTCCCTTTCTCCACCTCCATGCCCGACTTCACCACCTTTCCATTCACATCCACAGTTCCCACCCCTTCATCATCAGTGCCACCTTTTTCGCCACAAATACCACCACTCTTCACATCCGCCACCACCCCGACACCGCTGGTGACTTCATCAACAGTCACTATGCAGTTCGGGCCATCATCAGTGTCTCTTCTGCAAGACACTACCACCATCCCACATAGGCCCCAGCCACATAACCCTTCCGCCTCTGGGGCCCCCCTTACTAACATCGGTGAGGAATTCGGCCGTCAATTTGACGCTGTCCGAAATCTCCTCACCGATCCTTCTAACCTATTACATTCTATTTTTTCCTATGTACAGGACTTATCTAAACAGGTAAACAGGATCGACAACCAACACCGAGCTCTTCCTGTCGTCCTACAAGGCATCCAGCAACGACAGGATGAAGTGGCTAAGCAAGTTGAGCATATCAACAGCCACACCAACAACCTGCCAGACCTGATCCTTGGGGCAACGCGCCAGCAAGAAGCTACGACAAGAAAAGTCGATGAGATCTCCAACCAGACTCACCCTCTTCAAGAGAATCTCTGCAAGCTTGAGCAGAATCAAGAAGAGCTAAGCACGCGCCTGGCTACCATCGACGAGACAATCACGCAGCTCCATCATCATCAAGAGGAAGCTAATATCAATGAAACACAACAACTACGTGCCCAAGTCACAGATCTGACAGCACGCCTCCTCTCCGCCGAGGGCAGATACACAGATCTCAAAGAAGCCCACGACGCACTGCTCGAGAAACACGAGCATCTGCAAGTGGCTTTCGATGAACTACAAGCCACTCACCGGCGGTGCAAAAAGTTGACTAAAAAGAAGACAACCGACGAAGCTGCGGATGACAACGACGATGATGATGAAGAAGAAGACGAATCCGATTCATCTGCTGACTCCAATAAAGACACATCTTCAGGAGACAAGCACGATGACGGTGAAGATCCAGGGAACGCAGCAGGACCGTCCCATAAAGGGTCTGATAAGGGTCACCAGGAAAGTGACTACCACCCCAAGTCCCCACAGCATGACAACGTAAACATTTCTTACGGGGACCAATTCTTTGATTACTCCGCTATGGGGTCAATGGGGGAAGCTGCCAAGGATGCGGCCTTCGCTGAGCTCCAACAATGCATACTAGGAGCCAGCGCTACCTCGCCAAAAACTTCTCTCCCCTCCTCAACACCTTCTACCCCTTACCTAGACGAGGCAGACCGAGTGAGTCTAGATACTGACGCAGATCTTGACTCCGCCTCCGATCTAGACGACAACCTCAAAGGCCATGAAGAGGCCATCGAACAGCACGCCTCCCCTCCACCACAAGACCTCCCCCCGCCACCTCCTCTCCCACAAAAAATGCACGATCTTGATATGACAGCCATCTCTACTTTAGATGCTCAGGACATCTTCATCCTGAACACTATAGTAGACGATGCAAAAGCGGGGGACGACATAGTTTACAATAATACAAAAACCAGGCGTACGTTGACACGTGAAAATTTTCGTTGCATCCTCAGACCCCAGTCTACGATGCCAATGCCAATCTTCTGTGTCCTCCTCGCCAACTATATAGAAATCTATAGAAGTAAACAGCGGATACAACCAGCCTTCAACGCTTCACCCGCATTGTCTTTTGGCCTTTTACACAAAAGCTTGCGCGCGAGGTCGATTGAGCGGCTGCGTGCCGGTTTAGCGCGTCGGGCACGCTATATCACAATGCCTTTCCAAGTCTCGGACCACTGGCTTTTTATGATAGTGGATACCAAAGCAAGGGACGCTAAAGTTTACAACTTCAATAGCGCCGAGCTACCAGCCGGCATAATAAACTTCGTCGGAGACGCAGCAGGTGAAGCCCGGTGTATACCCTTCCGGCTGCTCAAAGTAATCTGGGTTGTACGCCCTTCTCTTCGTCAAGACTAGAGCCAACCCTGGTTCAGAATCATTAACCCTCCAGTTCAAGCCACCACGGGATCTAGGGACAGCGCTTTCTACACCATCCGACATATCCAAGCGCTGAACCAAGAAATCCCTTTCACCGACTTGGCAGCTGAGGACTTCCATTCGTTACGAGGACGCTACGCCATGGAGCTCATCTGTGACAGAAGATATTTCAACGATCCGACTATGTCACCAGATGATGTTCCAAGGTATCTCTACTCAGCTGTACAACGTCGACAACGGCGACCCTTCCGCCAAATTCTGAAAGAGTCTGAACAACACAAGTCGCCAGAAGAAGATACCAGCAAGAACGGCCCTGCTTACACCACTAAACCAACTTTTCCTGATTTTGATCGCGATTCTTGCAAGGGTCTCACCGACCTTGAAATGCGCATCATCATGGCGAATCTCTCCGCAGAAAAAGATGGCATAGTATTCATGTCTCAAGACATTATCGTGATGGCCGACTCACTGTGAGAGACTTTACAAGATAGGGGGCAACTTTCTGTCAGCCTCATGGCAGATTACCAGTCTCAGATTGGCCAACATAATCCAGATACATACATGGCGTCCCCATACATGAAATATGATCTACTCAAACTCAAAAACTTTGGCACAACGGAAGCGTTGATTGCATATCTCCAACATACAACGCCGAAGTTCATCATGTTACCAATCCTGCATCAAGAGCACTGGATTCTTCTGGCAACTAACCTCCAAGACGGAACAACTACAATATACAACAGTTCCGACAGCCAGTTCAACGCCCAACAACGACATTACGTCGTAACGCCTAAGACGCCAATAGAAGAAATGGCAAAAGAGTGCGCTGTGAAATTAATTGAGCTTCTGAGTCAGCACACTAAGGCATACAGCAAGGAGCACTTCAATCGCCCCGCTTTCTGCCACAAATGCCCCCAGAAAATACGACAATCCAACGACTGCGGCTTCCACATCCTCTACTGGATGTACACCATAATCGTTCTCCAAAGACCAGTGGAGGAAATGACTGACGTGGACTACCACGCCTTACGTGGGCAGTTCGCATCTACACTACTCCGTTCTCCAGGGGCAAACAAATATCTACCTTAACCTGCAGCCCTTGCTCTAATGATTTCTCAACCTATCACTTTGCCACTCTGGGGACAGAGTGTGTGATAAGTTAGGGGGGATACATTAGACAAGGGCTAGGTATCAACTTCTATACTTCCTTTTTCCATACATTTCTTCATTCTTAAAATTTTTTACAATTCTTTAAGTCTTAATTCTTTTCACAATTCTTTTTCAAAAATAGTCACCTCAACTAACCCTAGAATCATGTTAGTCTCTGCAAGTAAATAGCACTCAGACATCAAATGGCGATTTATCAATTTCCACCTACTATGGATCCCATATTTTTGCTTCAATTCTTTATCTGACTCTCCACAGGTCAAAACCAGGGCAGAAATAAGCCGAGATCTCGAGGATGAGAGGGAAATTAGGCAACTTCCAAATCAAAAAGTTCTGCAAGTGGACCACAAACCAAATAAGTGCATGCTGAAAAACTTTAAGAACAGCTTTCCTCTCTTCAAAATAAAAGAGGCTTGGCCGCCCAAAATAAATCCTCATTCCAAAACCCAAGCCTGTGAGTTTTTGAATAAAAGCCAGAGAGACGAATAAAATCATGAGAGTTGTGCCACGCATAAGGACCTATATGAAGAACTGATAAAGGGCTCACCCGGCCGGCACATTCCGCTGCCCTCACAAAGGCAGATGTGTCGCGTCCGGTAGTGAAACCCTAAAAGTTCCAAGTATATGAAAAGGCTCATAAAGGACTTGCCCGGCCGGTACATTCAGCTGCCCTCATAAAGGCAGATGTGTCGTGCCCGGTAGTGAGATCCTAAAAAGCATAGACAGCCCTCCCCCACTCGAAGGGGAGCTACACTTCAAAGCCTTTAGCCAACCCTCATACCCTCTCTAGCTTCCAGTAGGTTTCCAGAGAGGTATAAAGTTGATTAGAGTCAACGGCATGCACAAAATAAATGTGGTCCCAAGGCAAATTTTGAGATACGGAAAAACCCTGAGATCCAAGCAACTCTCGAAATCCAAAAGAATCAAGGCATGCAATAAGCCTCGATATGACCCCTGGGGAACTCAGGTCAAGAATTGAAGCAAGAGTATGGAGACCCTAATTAAGATCGCCTCGCCATTTCATGTCTCATCTCTATCTAACTTGAGGACAAGCTAGACTCTAAGTTAGGGGGGTGATAACCTCCTATTTTAGTAGTTTATCTTAGTCTTTTTCTTTAGTTTTCCATACCCTTTTTACGTTTATACGGTACATAAACCTAATTTTACCCCTTTTTGTAAATACATCATCAAACTAACTTTTTCCTTTTACACTTGCAGAAAAAGCACAAAAAAAATCATAAAAGAATAAACCAACCTCAAGGCCGAGTGAAGCCAAACGGTCCCAAGACCGCATGGAGTTCAAACGGTCCCGAGACCACATGAAGCCAAACGGTCCCAAGACCGCATGGAGTTCAAACGGTCCCGAGACCGCATGAAGCCAAATGGTCCCAAGACCGCATGGAGTTCAAACGGTCCCGAGACCGCATGAAGCCAAACGGTCCCAAGACCGCATGGAGTTCAAACGGTCCCGAGACCGCATGAAGCCAAACGGTCCCAAGACCGCATGGAGTTCAAACGGTCCCGAGACCGCATGAAGCCAAACGGTCCCAAGACCACATGGAGTTCAAACGGTCCCAAGACCGCATAAAGCCAAACGGTCCCAAGACCGCATGGAGTTCAAACGGTCCCAAGACCGCATGGAGTTCAAACGGTCCCAAGACCGTTTGACGCCAAACGATCTCAAGACCGTTTGACGCCAAACGGTCTCAAGACCGTTTGACGCCAAACGGTCTCAAGACCGTTTGACGCCAAACGGTCTCAAGACCGTTTGAACCCAAACGGTCTCCAGACCGTTTGACCTCACTCAAGGCCTATAAATAAGACCTCAAGGGCCATCCCTGGGGAGAGTCCAGACGTCCAGAGGCTGCCTCTCTAGTACCAGAACAACTCCATCCACCGCCCGAGGCTGCCGGTCTGAGACTCACGTTCCATTGCAAGCTACCTTCTCTCTCATCAACAAAGAAGGTGAGAGGAGAAGATCCGTCGTCAAGCAAGCCACGAAGGGTGGAGATCGTTGCTCTCTCCACCAAGGGTTCAACCTTCTCTCCTCAGTGGAGATGATGTTCTTTCTATCTCTTCTTGCCTCCTCCTTTGTTGCTCCCTCTATGAGGAGCGAGTATTTCCATTCACTGGGGCGCGAGGACTAGCCACGCTGCCCATGGCTTGTACTTTGTACTAAAAAGATGTTATCCTTTCGTTTTAATACTAAATTGTTTCATACATGCTTGAATGATGGCCACGTTCTTGTATGCATCTATTGTCTTTTGTTGTGGTTTGTCTACGACTGCTCTCGAGACTCGAATACCGATTTAGTGTTGGTTTCTGGTGTGTGTATCCACCACGCATCAGTTTCGGTGTCTAGGAGTGTATCTCAAAGAGTGGAGTAAACTCACTATCATCTGTTGCACTTCCATCTGTATGGAAGTAACCTTGGTAAGTCGAGGAACACGCTTTGCGAGGGGAATGATGTAAAGCATGTGACCATTTGATCGGGAATGGCTGGCGTTGCAACATTCCCGCACTTCTCGTAGCTAGGTTATCCGAATAGGAGACTAGGCCTACAAAGATATTATTCGATTTCATAATTATCGCTCGCTTGTTAGTTTTAGATGCACGTTTCATGAGGTTGAGTAAGATTCTCTCTTTGGAAGACTACATATCTTCATTGACATGTAGAAATGTACCGAATGAGAGCTACTTAACCCTTGAAGGATGTGATGCATTGCTCTTGTCTTATAAGGCATCGGTCTTGTGGAACATAGAAGGATGCAATGCATCGCTCTTGTCTTACGAGGCATCGGTCTTGTGGAACATCCTTGGATGCAATGCATCGCTCTTGTCTTATAAGGCATTGGTCTTGTGGAACATCCATGCATCTAGCTTATAAGTCTTGCTTGCTTAGTACATATACAATGCATGTGTAGCGGTGGTAAATACCTACTTAACCCCAGTGATTCATCATCATTTGTTAAATCTTAGTTTTACTTGCTTTATTTACTTCTCATGCTTTAGTCTAAAAACCAATCAAAATCCAACCTTTTGATATAAGTGCCAATTAGTAAAATAACTAAGTGAAGTGATGTACGTTTTCCATCTTGTTGCTTGCAACAAGACCGTTGTCTTTTGGGTTCGATCCTAAATCTGTACTATGATAAGGCTTCCATACTCTTATGGGGTTGGAGTTGTTATCTAAGCACCAGTTCTAGGTAAACCTAGGGAAGACATCAATCCTCTCTAGGGTTTTTGGTGATAGAATTCTGGGACTCCCATTGGAAGACTAAAAATCTTTTGGTGTAAGTCCTAGCTCCATCAAGCACTTTGTCTAATCCTTTCTAACACCGGTTGGGGGGAGGAGGATTAGGAGAAATAGAATGGAGGAAGAGGTCGAGGTTGTTAACCCTCACATGACTTCCATTATCTCAATCTAGGAGTCAATGAACTGCCCCCCCCATCTTTCGAATCTGCAGAGTAATGTGGATAACAACAGTGTTAAATATGTGGGGATCGATGTTGCCTCCTCAACAGAAAATGGAGGTGCGGGGGATAAAGTCTCAATTCTCCTATTAGCATAGGGGACACTCAAGATTGGGCCACGTTTCCAGGCTTTGGGTTGCACCCAAGCAAAGGATAATAAGCCAGCGTGACACCAAAATTATCACAACTTAGGTACTTAATTAATAAAGAACAAAGTTCGATAATGTAGGTATCATCGAATGTATTCAATTTCTCATAAGTACATCTCTTTATGGAAATCACCGATCATCCTAGAATTCGGGGCACCGCCCTTACACTGTATATTTTCTCATCCATAAAAGCTTGAGACTAAAACTCTATTATTTGATCATGTAAATGAAATCTTTAAATAGCCTTAGGAATAGGTGAAGGAATCTTAAATCAAATTCTATTAATCATCCAGACTTAGTTAAACAAGTCCATGAATACTCATGTGATCCTAAAACACCTTAGAGTTCATCAATTGATCACATGATACCTCAATGTCCAACAATGATTCATTTTACTCAATGTACTCCTTCAAATACTATATCGAATATCAAACTCCTGCAATCAAGGTCATCACATTCACCCCACCTTATATGGAATTTCGTCCTCAAAATTCAACTAATGTCATACTTAAGGTGAAATAGCTAGGTTCAACCTCATACAGGTCATTGTTCCTAGCTTCTAGTGTTCCAATACTTCTGGATGTACCCTAAGCTCTCATCTTAGGATTTTAAGCATCTAGGGTATACCCACCCACCTTATATAGGTTGAAGCATAACATTTTTGTTTTAACAGGAAATGAAACATCACTTAATGTCTTAGTCATAACATGATACTTGTATATCTTAGGATTTACATCCTCGTAGTCCCTTAAGGATGAGGGTTTTATTCATATATATGAAGTTAATAAGGTACTACTTAAGGATTCATGCTTCACCCTATCAATCATATGGTGATGTCAAGTTTCATGCCATCATTTATCAGAATTATCAGGCTTAACAACTTTATGGTGGTTTATGATCAACATCATACTAGTATTTCATCACATAAGAAGGGCATACTTACCATTCTTGAAAATTAGGGTTTCATCCATAATGAGATTTCCCATCAAACTATAATCTGTGTCAGAAAATTTGAGGTTAAGAACCTTATTTTGTGATCACATAAGCTATGATCCAAAGATATCTAAATTTCAATCTCATGATTTCAAACTTGTATCTTTCATGTTTCATATAAAGGGAGAGAGAATATTCTAAGTCAATTTTTATCATGATTTCAAACTTAGATATTTCATGTATGATATAGGAAGGGAATATAGAATAGGTCAAGCTTATATGAGTGACTCTTCATACATAATTCATATTTATAGCTCAAGTGAGGTTTCTAGCATCATATTAAAAAAGAGGAGTGAAAAGAACCACATTTATGAGTATCTTATGCACAAGGCATTTTAATCTCAAAACTAGAGTTCATATATCACCTCACTTGCAACTAATGATGAGATTCAAAACATATGTCACTCAAACTAGGACCTAAATCAATCAAAAGGATTGACTTTCTCATTATTAGTTGTCTACCCATCATTTCTTTTACCCAACTCTCACATCTAGAATTTAGATCAAATGTCTGAATCATACATAAGGACTCAACTCATCTACTCAGGAGTAACCCAGCTTAGGACACATCATTCACAAATATCTTATAATTTTCATATATTGTGGGGTAGGTCCTATGACCCTCTCCCTGTGGGTCTCACTCTCCATGGAGTTCACTACATATCTTGTCCTAACAATGGATTCCATCCTCTATAAAAGAGCTTGAGGCTCATGCATATTCAACCTTATCTTAACCTAACTCATTGTAAGTAAAAAGAGAGTATGTACTTCCATTATCTAGACTTATCTTAGAATCTCAAAAATTGGATTCAGCTCATATACAACTTAATTCTTTATAAGAAAACTTATACCATTAAGATCAAACTTAGATAAGATTACACATGCTTATTTCATATATAAATCAATCATCTACTCTAATTGTCACATATTCAATAAGGCTCTAGACTTCTAATCTAGACTACTCTCTCTTCTAGACTGATGTCACACCCTTTCACTTAGGTTGCATGAACACTAACCACTCTCCAATTTGAGGGACACATTTTATATTTACATATATTAAATAAAATATTATATAGTTTTTCTCTGAGAAAAAATACATCAGAGAAAACTGCTGAGGCTCGAGCCGATTGGAAAACAAAACCAAATCAGCAAAATCGAGTGTCCCACACACAGTAGATAGTCTGGAGCCATGTAATCTAGTGAAATGGTGAGAACATGACGTAGACTAGTGTAGCTACCCGATACATATGAGCTCTATATGGAAAGGGTTTCAGACACTTGTCTAAACCTAGTTCTCAGACATCTAGGTTCTAACCTAGAGGCTAAGTCAAACCTTATTCCTATATAACAACTTACTAAGTTTCTATGGTTTCAAGTGAAAGGTTCAATTTATTTTTATGTTTCATGGTGAGCAGTTGTTAGGTGTAGATATTGTTCATGCTCTGATACCAACTATAACGTCCCTGGATTTTCACCTTCTCAAAACCCCATGGAGATGAGAAGACAAAATCCAAAAACATTAGATAATCGTTTCAGAGAGCGATGCAGAAGCAACAGACGCATACATGAACATACAACCATAACATTCTCAACATTCAACATGTATATTAATTACAACAAGAACTATTACAGATTACATTTACACATTGAATAGAAAATTTTACACAAGTCTAAACATGTATGCCAACTAGGATCTTAACACAATAGGTAAACCTGGACAACTGCTCACTCCCATCTTTTCCACCCATGCTATCTCTGAACCTAAAACATACGTGAAACAATGAATCAACACACAACGTGTTGTGTACGTGGGTAGAAAGATACATACTAATATTCTTACATAATTGAAATAACTTTTTTTTTTTTTTTTGGTTAATCCAGGGGGAATTCTATTCATCCCGCCCCCCTCACGCAGGCAAATCAATCAAACGTACAACTCCTGCTTATAAACCGCAGGTATCATCCCCATCATTAAGAACCACATAAGGAACCTTTCTCTTCTCAAGAGCCAGCATCCCCCGTATCCTACAAGGAACATTATGACCATCCGTAGTGATGATAAAATCATCCACTCGTGTACTCCATCTACCAAACTGTCTAGGGATAGAGTTCACCATCTTATGAACTAACGATCCCATGATGTTATTATCTCTCAACTCCTCTCTAATCTCCTTCAACACCTTCCTTGCCCTCCAAGGTCCCTTCTCATCTCTCCAAAGAATGTCATGGACACCTTTGTCATCAATCTCCATACATGAGATTTGCATCATCTGGTCTCTGGCAATCTTCATACCAATCACACAAGCCTGTAAGTATGCCATCATGAACTCCGGATGCGTGAGCCATGCAAAGAACATCATGCACACATCTGCATTGTGATTTCTGACCAAACCAGCTCCCCATCTTCTATAGCTGCCGTCTTCACACTTGTTTCTGCCCACCGTAATGTTCATCTTAAGATTGTAAACATCAGGTCTCTCCCATCTCATCAGTTTGATCTCCCTCATTCTCGTCCTTGGCTCACGAAAACACCCCGCAGCCATTCTTCTATAGATATCCGATCCACTCATCACATGAAACGAAATCTTCAACAACTTATTATTCACTCCTTCCACAATCCTCTTCCATTCCTTCTCGCACATCCTTACCTTGCCATCAAACCTGGTAGCACACCTGATCCTCCAAACACTAATCGGAATGGCCACCGCAATCATGCCAGATAACCAATCTGCAAGGTTTCTAGATAACCCCAACAAACAGGTATGCAGCAAAGTCATGTTGTCTGTCGGCCTATCCTTTCCAGTAAGCTCCGAGAATCTCCTCCAAAAGAACGACGCCACTTGTCCATGAAAGAAAAGGTGTGACGTCTCCTCTTCTTGTGGAACATCACAACAGTCGCATCGTGATGCCATCTGAATGCAACATTTGTATTTGATATTATCATCGGTAGGTAGCGCCTGTCTAAGCATCTTCCACACTATCGAAGTATCTCTCGGCATGTTAATCTTCCACAACTTACCTAAGTCCACCGGCCCCTGAAGACATGGCGTCCATAACAAATTCTTGGCTGATCTCATAGTAAAGCGTCCATCATGTTCCATGGTCCATATGAGTTCATCATTGTCATCCGAAATCCAGCAATCCACTCTAGCAATAAGATCAATTCCCTCATCCCCGACCAGCTGATAGATGGATTCCCAATCCCATCCATTATCATCCTGCCACAGATCATTGACTCTGATCGGGTATCTCCTGTCACTGGCAAAGACGGCATATTCTCTAAGCCGCTCATCGCACCATCTCGCATCCCAAAAAGAAACATCACCTTTTCCAATCAGCCATCTACACTGAGGGAACATCTTGGGGAACATCTCCCATACTCTCTTCCAGAAAGGAGAAGGAGTACTGCTAATTCTGAGAAACTCAGGATAATCGCCTGATCTTCCTCTCTTTGAATTTGCATATTTGTTTCTACAAAAACATGCCCAAAGAGACTCACCTTGCAGCACCTCCCAACAAGCTTTGGCCACAAACGATTCATTCACCATCTTCAAAGAAGTAATACCGAGACCACCATCAAGCATAGGTGACGCAACACCTTTCCAACCAATCCATGCCTTTCTGTGATGACCAGCCCGATCAGCCCATAAGAACTCAGATAATTTTTTCTCAATTCTGTCAACGATCCCTGCCGGGATACCAAGTGCAGCCGCCGTGTACACCGATACAGCCGAAAGAACATGTGCAATCAGAAGTCTCCTCCCTGCAAAAGACAGAAGTCTCGTCTTCCAGGATGCCATCTTCTTGTTCACCTTCTCTATCAGAAAATCATATTCATGTAATTTCAATCTACCTTTGGAAATCGGCACGCCCAAGTAAGTGAAGGATTGAGACGCAGTTCCAACCCCCAACCTTGTGGCAATGGCCACCTCCATATCAGTGTCAACCTTCCCAATAACACACATCGACTTATCTCTGTTTATCATCTGACCCGTCGCCTTCTCATACTCTTCAAACAACTGTTTAACCGCCAAGATGGAATCAAGATCCCCATTGAAGAACAACACAACATCATCCGCATATAATAACATTGTGGGCGCCAACGCCTGTCCCCTCGTCAGAAACCTTCGAATAGCAACCTCCTGCGTCAATCTCTCCATCCTTCTACATATAAGCTCTTCAAAGATAATAAAAAGGAAAGGAGATATAGCATTTCCTTGCTTCAACCCCCTAGAGATCGAAAAGAAGCCTGCCGTCTCATCCCCAATGTGAACCGTTGCCCATGTGTGCACAAAGAAGCTCAGAAATAACTCAATGGCATCATTCAAAAAATCAAACGCCGCAAGACAGCCCCTGAGAACATTCCAATCCACCCTGTCATATGCCCTCGACATATCATATTTCACCACAACATTCGGAGATCCATTGCTACTATTGATATCATGCATTACTTCTCTAGCTAGACGGATATGATGAGTGATGTCATTACCTTTAACAAAAGCTCCTTGATTCTTGGAAATAATCTTCTTCATAAGAGGACCCATCCTATTGCTCACAACTCTGGAAAGGATGCGTAAGGCCATATTTTCAATCGAAATCAGCCTAAAATCTTTCCCAAGGATAGACGGATGATCATTCTTCGGAATCAACAACAATCTGATGCAATAAAGGCCTCTATGACAGATCTGACCCCTGAAGAAAGCGTGAACCATCTGCATAAAAAGCCCACCTATAATACTCCACGTCGCAACAAAGAAAGGAAGCGTGAATCCATCCGGACCCGGAGCCGAACCAGAGTCCATCTCCGACATGGCTGCAAGAACTTCTTTTTCATCAGGAACATTCGTGATTTCACAGCTTTCATCTGCCGAAATGACACTAGGAATATGTCTCATGAAGCCCTCCAAAACGGCGTGGTCTATGATCGGCTGCTCAGCAAACTGCTCACTGTAAAAACGAGCAGCCTCTTCCGCTATTGCACCCGGCTCCGTAACCATACTACCATACATGCCCATAACCGATCGGATCTGTCTACGTCTTCTCCGACTTTTAACCACCGCATGATAAAACTTCGTATTACGTTCACCATCTTCAAGCCATTGTATCTTTGCCTTTTCCCTCCATCCCGTCTCCTCTATCATGAGCAGGTTATCTAGCTCCATTTCCGCCACTCTAAGGGAGTTGTCATTAGTCGCAGACGGATTCTCATCAAAAGCAATTTGTGTAGTTGCCACCACATCTTCAAGGTCTGTAATTCTCTGTCTAATGTCACCAACCGACTCCTTACTCCATGCACGTAAGGCTGTCCTGACCGTCTTGAGCTTCTTGAAGAAAACGTACGATGGATGCCCTACCACTTCATCCGACCACGCCCTCTCAATGGTCTCCATGCAGCCCTCGATCTCCAACCAAGCCGCACTAAAAGCAAAATGTTTCCTCCTACTCCCCCGAGCATGATCACCCGGTATACAAACAACCGGACAATGATCGGACACTCTAGATCTCGTCAAATGAATCGATCTAGTTGTAGGTCTATCCATGTTCCATTTCCCGTTAATCAGAACTCTGTCAAGCCTCTCCCAAAGTGTCGGGGTAAGAATCTGCTTATTAACCCAAGTGAATCTACTTCCATCGTATGGAGCTTCTCTAACATGAGTGTCTTCAATCATGGCATTGAACTCAAACATATCTTGATATACTGGATCTGTCCCACCACGTCTCTCCTGCAAACATCTAATAACATTAAAGTCACCCGCAATCATCCATCTCTCGTCACCAATACTCCCCGACAACGCCATCAATTCTGCCCATAGAATTCTCCTATCCATTCTATTACACGACGCATACACCGCCGTTATAATAGACTTCATCCCATCCTCCTCTTCTAACGCAACAGTAATCTGCTGTCGGCTTCTATTAATCACTCTCGGCTTTAGCTGCCCATCAGCAAAGAACCATACTTTACCATCTTCATCATTGTTATCCGTCACCCAATCAAGCTTGACTATGTCCAGAATCTCCTCCGCCTTCACAGCATGTAGGAAAGGTTCAAATAAGCAAACAATCCCAGGTCTATATCTTCCACACATTCTACCAAGCACTCTCCGTGTCGGGTTATTAGCTGCCCCTCTGATATTCCAGAACAAGGAAGTACAATTCATAATTAACATGTACCGAGACATCAACGACCTCTATAACTGAGGCTCAGCGTCTACTCCTCCACCCTTCGTCGTCATCGGATAGGTTTTCAAAACAAAACCTATCATCATCCGAGTGTCTTCTAGATGAAATAACTTGATAAAGAAAGAGTAAAGAAAACATTATTTAAAGTGATAATTAGGTAAACACATATTTTTAGATGTCTTTTGATACGTTTGTACTACTAAGTAGTGTCGCACTTTATCTTTCCCTACCCCTTGAGCTATGGGGACCAAGTGTCAAACTTATATTTAGAGGAAGAGAGAAAGGATTTAGAGAGAGAGAGAGAGCATATATCCACTTAGTAGCTACAAACCATCTATATTCTTTTTTGTTCTTATCGACATGGTGAAGATACTATAGTCATAGTACATCCAAGCAATATTCTCAAATAAAGACAAGCAATACATCATAGCTATTGCACATAAGAAAACTAGTCATATACTTAGATAAATCCCACGTACCTGAGTTCAGAGATTCCTATCTTATCCTTGATCACATAGTAGTCTGGTCATCACCTGATTAATAACAATTAATCATCATTAATACATGGTTCATATATATTCTTGATATTTGAGGTCCAATTTAGGGTCTTGGTCAAACCTAGGTCCATGTGATGTTAGGATGGTGTCTAGTATTTTTAGTTTGATCTATATGTCATTATTAGAGTCTAGTACGAATTTCATATTTTTCTGAGGCTTTTACTATTTTCTAAAATTATGAGACCAAAAGCATCTAATCAGATTTAGTAAGAAGATAAATTGTACCTTAGCATATTAATCAGATCAGAGGCCGTATTTAGTATCAACACAATATTACAGTTAATATCCACTATATTCTAATTATACTATTTAAATCATGTTAAAAGAAGCATCATCTTGTAAATAGAAACTCAACAATAATACTACTTCAAATGTTTGCTCTATGGGTCTCATAATATACTAGACATTTTTCGGAGTCCAGGGATATTTTGGGGAATTTATAGGCCAAGGGAGCTACTTATAATGTATTTCTAAGATGAGGTCATATTCTGGAAATTAACAATATATTTACATTTATATTTGTGTGGCGTTCAGATCTTCAAGTGGA